>JAAFCE010005724.1:17646308-17784247 GCA_013389805.1 Trigoniulus corallinus | reverse complement strand
CTTGTCCGGGGCCTTCCACTTCCTACTTGTCCGGGGCCTTCCACTTCGTAAGGCCGGCGCTGCTTCTCCCTTCCTTTCACACGCTGGTCTGTAAAAGCTATAGCAGAATATATCCTCACAAGGGCTACTAGACTAGACTTACTACTCCTATCCCATGCCACGCTGTTCTGAGAAATTTATTGCAAAACATATCTTCACAAGGATTCTGAGACAAGGATTCGAGAAGAAATTCTGAGAGCTTAAGTGTCCTGAAAGCCACTGTCTAGTTCTAATGACGAAAAGGGTTAAGGAGGAAGGGAAGGATGGTGAGTGAAAATGAAGAAAGAAAGTCGCTGAAAAGCAGCAAGAAAAGCCATGCAATGCGAGTTAATGTGAAAAAGTTCCAGCAAATCAGAACACAATTTTGAAAATAAATATAAGAGACGACGTGCTAAATGAAGAAATTGGTAAGATTATTGAAGATCGGTAAATTAATGAATAGTTATCTAAAGACACGAAGAAACTACTACTCTAACCTACATTTTAATTCTAACTACCTGATAACTAGTAACTCAAATGACCGCAATGACGTGACGAAATTTTTGGGGGTTTGTTTTTTTTTCTCGTAAAATTGATGTCAAACTTCCCCTTCATTGATCAACGAAAGTTCCGAACTGAAAATTGGTATGAATTAAAAGATAATAAAAGTTTGGGATATAACCAGGAGTAAGTAAAAAAAATGAGAATTAATAGAAGAAATTAAAGTTCATCACCAAGATATTAAATAATATTACATTTTTTTTTTAAATAATAGGAAGAAAAAATCTAATAGGACAGCACACACACGCACATATATAACAGGACTAATTCGGTACTACCAATATGTAAGTTGGGAAAAACAACCAAAAAAAGGTTAGGTCCTAAAGAACTATTACACTTAACATTTATATCTGCCATTCATGGATGGAGACATGTGTTCACACGGAGCGATCATTCAACGCCAAAAAAATGTTAGACCATAGCTTCCACGTCATTTTTGGAAATTCGTCTGAGATCTTTGATTTCAATTGACTGATCAACTTCATTTTGGAAAACGGTTACCAGTTGTTGGGGTAGTTGTTTTAGGGCCCTTCAATTACAAGGTCATTAGGGCCCCATCCACTGCGTAGTTCTAATGTAGAGACTGCACAGACACTACACTAATGCGATGATTTTTGGGTATTAGCAGTACCAAGTTTTCCCATGTGGCCACCCATGTCAGTACTAGCTGGGATTTCGCTGCTTAACTTCGGGGATCAGACGAGAACTGGTGTGTCCAACGCAAAACAGCCGCTCCCCTCTACATGGAGTTTGTTGGTGTTTTAGGACCCTTCATCTACAAGGTCATTAGAGCCCCGTCCACTGTGTAGTTCTAATGCAGAAACTGAATAGACACCACACTAGTGCGACGACTTTTGGATATTAGCGGTACCCAGTTTTCCCAAGCGACCACCTATGTCAGTACTAGCTGGGGTTGCGCTGCTTAACTTCAGTGATTAGACGAGAACTGGTGCGTCCAACGCAAAACAGCCGCTCCCCTCTACATGGGGAATTGAACTAAGTTCACCTGCACACCAAACATATCAAAGGGCTTTTTCCAATCGCCGCGCTGCAGGGGATAATCTGGTAATTTAAAGTTGGCTTTTGAAGCTCTTGAGATGGGATAAAAGCTGGGATCTCTACTGATAATTTTCATTTACCGGGGAGATCAGGTATTTTAACGTTGTTTTATTTTTACCTCGATTCTGAAAGGGAAAGGATGAGTTGTGAAATCTGGGATTTATGCCCATGCTTTTCACGTAGGGCTTCTTTTACGGGGAGTAGTGGTATCCATTAACGGATAGAGGGACAACATCACTAAGGCAGAGGAGAGACATCATCCTTTTCGGAAATGAAAAATGCGTTTCGGTCCGTGTGAACACACAAGGTTACCAAGAGTTTTATTCCCAAAGTTGTGACAAAGGATGCTTTTAGGCCATTCGATCCATGAACATTACAGCTTGTGGATATTAAATGACTTTATGGCATCATGTGTCAGTTGGATATCATTGGAAAATGAACTCGATAGGTTTCAGGGTACAGACATAAATTCTGTGTTCATATCGAACAAGTATGTCGAGGCACAAGGTCTCACATCTTAAATACTAAAATTTAGTTGCAGACGAAGATGTCCGCATAATATTAATGATAACATTCTTTTTTGGAAATGGTCAAACGGATTTGCAAAATTCTCCTAGGAGAAGTCAAAAATAAACTTTGCAAATCGTGGAGATTTTCTTCAGGAGGAAGTTTAATTCAGAATAATGTTCATAATTATGAAAAAAACTTTTTGGCAAAGCTAACGAGTATGTGGATAGGTATACATTTTTTCCTCCATTCGCTTAAGGGTTAATTCAATTTTACAGATGATGACCATACAGTAGAATATGCTCTCTGTATTTTTACTCACTGTATTTCATTCGGAAATATGTGTACGTAAAATACATAAACATATATCAAACGAAAATGAAGATAAAAATGTTTTTGCGAAATTGAAAGGATGAAAGCGACAGTTCAGGTGTTAATACAACATTGACATTTATACCCTTTCACATGGTTCATTCAAACACACTTTCGATTCATTATTAATGAATTTTCAGATCAATTCACTTTAAATCAAGAGTACATTTACAAAACTGTGTAAAGCAAATAAAAGTTGCAGGGTTTTAGTCTAAGTTCAAACAAAGTGTTACTGAAACGTAGAAAACGAAATTTCAATGAACGCTTTTATATGCTTCTGTGACACATTGTTAGAAAGTGGAATTCAAAATTTCGTCTATAGAATGAATTTGCCGTTAAATGTGCATTGTATCGCAAAGTAACTATATGCTGCATTACAAGTAAATTATTTAATAAAAAATATTACAACAGATACCCATAATGGTCGAATTAAAAATTTACAGCTCTTGACTTTGTTTGGCCAATGTTATTAACGACGCCATTTTGCCTTTCCGGCAGATATTTACTAACAGCGACATCTAGTGAATTCATTAACAAAAAAGGAAAGGGCAGCGATGCAGTGCAATATTTACGTTGGCCTAGGCATTCTGTTAATTGGCGTTCGGTGTCAAATAAAAGAACTGATAAATCACGCCAAGTAACGTTAAAAATCTCGTTAAAAGGCGAGATTTACTTTTCGAAATTGAGTGTTCGAGAATAAGAATGTTCGAAATAAAATCAAATTCTAATGCAAGAAAGTTGTAGTTTAAATTACATCTTAAATTGAAGTACATTGATTAAGAAAATTTAGTTTAACACTTAGTTTAAAGCACGAAGGAGGAAATTATAATGAATCAATCGACATTTTGTAGACATGAATGTAAAGCACGTCGTTGTTGCCGCTAACAGGTGCTGCCGAATTATCTTTCATCTTACTAACAATTAAATTAAGTTTATACTACCAATGCTGAATGAAATGTGTTTTTATTTTAAAGTTGTCACAGAAGCATATTCTTTCTAGTAGCGACTATCAATACCGCATATACTCGTATGACTATAGACAACTATTGAAAAAAACACAACCACTCACGGCATGCATACTTTAATTAGATTCAGAACCACTTTGGGTTTGGTTATCTTTATGTAATGGAAGAGGTAAGCTTTGTAAATGTACTTTTTTTGAATATTGCTTTCTTAAAAAATATGTAAAGAAAAAATGAGAAATTGCCATTTAAAGTTTCGGCAGAAGAACTGAGAAATAGTTCTGTCAAATTACGAAATAACTTCGAGGTAATTTTAGAAAAGAAAAAAAAAATTTTTTCCCAGTGTTATGAAGTTAAAAATCTTGCAACGATTTTATAGCAGTTCTTGTGAACAAAAAATTAAATTGCGATTTCTCTCAGATTTTGTAATTTTATATGAGCTTCCACTGTTTTCTAGAAAACAGGTAAGGGTATTTTGCTAACAAAAAATAACGGAGAATTTTACGAACATTGTCAATTATGTTAAGTAGAAAGACGCAATGGCTAGATAGTAACTACCACATTGAACATACATTCACATTGACCATCATACAACCCATACACACAAATTGAAAGATATTCTTCTCTCCAAATATATAGAAAAAAAAACAAAAACAAGAAATGTAACAAAAAAAAACTTGAAAAGGACAAAAGTAAACCAATAAAGGTGTTCAAGAAGAAGATGTATCACTAACTAACTATTGACTACTGCACTATTCTCTAAATCCCACTATAATACGTAAAATTGTATACCTAAGACTACCGAAAATTGGGAGGTTCATTATGAAAAAACTATCTACAAGGCACTACTAATGTTAACCACCAACTACACCGAACCACTAGGCCTACTGGTTAATAAGTTAATGCTAAGAAACTACTTTCAGAGAAGTTGTAACGTTTGTAACAAAGCATAGCAGTAAAATGGTTTTGAACAAATATACTGGTACTTCAACAACAAAGACAACAAAAAAATAAGGCACCACCACATTAACAGTTCTAATGAAGAGAGAGAGTCTCAATTCAGGTGTCAAAGAATAATATGTCAAGAATGACTGTCCTCTGCATTTTTATCGTTAATATTGACGATTATTTAGACGAGGTTACAAGTACACCAAGAATTGAAAAAAATATGAAGAAATGTAACGATAAACATGACAACAATTAACAACAACCACAAAATATATATAAAATGTTAGTAGTGGCTTCTTCCCAAACATACGACTTGACCACTAACTACAGTGGTCAATTCATACTTCCCTTCCCTATCCCCCTTTCGGTCATCCTTTAGTGGTCATTCACCGACTCACATACGACACAATTCAACTACTACGTACACAATTAAGACTGTACTGTAAGAGTGTAGAGAGAGATACAAAGTTAACGACGACACGCCACCAGACTAGTACTGTATTCGACACTAGTGACTAAATCATTATTACATTGCACATTGCAGACTACTAGTTAACAACGACAACAACAATCCGTTTTCCCTTAGTTAGGTAGTTAGTTAGTTATTAATGGTTATTAAACTAGATAGAATGCAAAAGAAATTTCAATCTAGACTACACGCATGCTTAAAGAGTAAATTACAAGGGTGGAGGTAACTTAGTCGCTACTGTAACTGTATGTGTATTAGTATACGTTAGGGAGCTAACTAATTTTTGACATTCAACTAACTACTAATGTTAAGTTCAGAAATTTTCTAGATTAGTAATCGTGCAAATTTTTTTCCACCTCCACTTTCATCTCAGCCTTTTTTTTTTCTTTTGGTTTAAATAAGACGGAGGGCAACATTTGTACCTGAAATTATGTTGCTTATAATAGCCGCCACCCCCCTCTTTCTTTGAAAGAATAATAAATTGAAATATTATTTTATTCTCGCGTAACCGATATTTACCTGACATAATTTTGTTTTACCACCAGCAGGAACCTCAAGAGATTCTTATTCGTCCATTTCTAAGCGATTTTAGTAATTTAAAATGGCCTAAATTCATTTAACTAGCGAGGTGATGAATGAATTTATCGACGTTTGTTATTTATACTTAAATATGATTTTACGACGAAATTTGGTAAAGGTTGATGAATAATTAATAGCACTCCGTGTTTGTTGTAATGGTATCTTGAAAAAAGCTTAAAAGTGGACATTGTGCTTGTTAATGAAGAAGAAAAAAGTTGCATCTAATTTAAGATATTCGCATTTGGATAAAAAAAAAATATTTAAATTGGCAGCAGTGACTAATGGCAGAAGTGTGGGCTAAACATGGCAGTTTGACGTCACTATGGCACTATCCCCTTTCGATTAAAAGAAAGGCCAAAAATAATCATGTAATATTTAGAAAGTTACAAGTAAGGCACAAATGGTGCTCACTAGGAGAAGCTGGGGGGCTATTTGCTGACCTCTGACTATTTTGTCGACCAGTAGAGCTAATATTCTTAACGTTGCCTACATCAGGATATGGGATGGTTTGATAATAATAGGGACCTATTATCAGTTGGGGGATTCCTGTGAATTGGGATGTGTGTCAGTTCTGATATGGTTCCCTTATTTCCTCTTGTGGTCTCACGGAGAGAGGGGTAGGGGTACATCGCAAAAGATGGTAGTGACGATTATTTATACACACTCAAAAAAAAAGTAAGAGAAACACGTACTACAATTGAGTATTAGAGAGAGAGAGAGAAAGTAAAGACATGTTTACAGAAAACTACGAGACGAACAAACATTTACCGCCAAAATAGACGGCCCTAATAGTAGTCTAGTCTTACCAAACTGTGTCGAGATGGGCAAAAATGACCCTCGCACACACTGACCTCCTCTGTTGGCCACCCGACTTGCTGCTGTGGCCACAGTAGCGGCGGACAATGGCGGACCATACGCTACACCAAGGCCTGTAGTTTGGGAAAAATGGGACCACTGTAAGTTTCTAGCTCAAGTACAATTGGTATTTTTTGTTGTTGTTGTTGTGACTTCTTTCACGTTTTTTGACAAGGAAGTCATAAATAAAATTTAAAAAATAAAACACACAAATAATTATGTAGTTGAATAGGTGCGACATAATAGGAAATGGAGCCCATTGCGGTCACAAGAAGAAGAATTGGTCGTGGTGACGTACGTAACAAGGGCTTTAGAAAACGTTTCTCATTAGGACCATTTCAGAATTTGACAAAGACCTCCTGTTTTTCTGTATTTCTTTGACACATTACACGGTGTTGAAAAGGTTTTTTTTTCTTTAAAGGAGCAAACTGGATCTATCATCAGGATAAAAGTACTGGTTAGGGCCGGGGGTGGGGGCGAGCCTGCATCTTTTGAGCTTATAAGAGACAAGGAAACCCTAACAAATGTATGAGATTCCTCCGCGATGGATATCTTAAAAGTCATTCGGATAGCCTGGAATGGAGACTTCCAAAGTGTGTGGTAGACACCCCCTCCGTGTTTATAGATACTGTTCAATTGTGACCAGCTACTAGTCCCAGGGACCATTTGATGATCATGGCGTTTCCTCTCCCCCACTCCCCAAAATATGAATTTTATTTTGTCAGACTCTTTTTGTGACCCATGTCGCATCAGTGACTCGTGTAACGCCAGTAACTTCTCTAAATGTTGGGTGACTGATTAGTTGCCGGGTCACGTGCGATCGCCACGCTGCCTAGTATCGAGGCGGATGACGATAATTTAAGTAATAGTTACAGGGTCGGATTTAGATATTGAAATGCCCTAGGGCTATTTCAATTTTGAGGACCTTTTTCTTAAGGTTTGAAGCTGCCTAAATGTTGAGGCCCTAGGCATCAGCCTAATTAGCCTAGTGTTCGCTGAGTAGTTAGCATTCTGACGTGATCTTCGACAACAATTTGGCCCCTTACGACAACCACCACGGTCATATTTATGGCAAGTCACTTGACATATACGGATTAGAATGGGGCCTTACGTTCGTTTTTGTCTCGTTGGTGTTTTAGGGCCCTTCAACTACAAGGTCACTAGAGTCTCGTCACTGTGTAGATGTAATGCAGAGACTGCAAAGACCACACTACACGCTAATGTGACGATTTTTGGGTATTGAAAGCAGCCAGTTTTCCCAAGCAGCCACCCATGTTAGTACTAGCTGGGGTTGCGTTGCTTAACTTCAGTGATCAGACGAGAACTGGCCTGGTTTGTGGGGTAAATATTAGGGGCGTAAACAGCTAATAGTAGTTTATTTAATCAGAGGGGAATAAACTGACTAGTTATAATAATTAAAAATGTTAAAGCATCCAAGGTTTTCTTTTTTTTTTTGCCCGTTACAATTTATTTTCGCCCGCTTCTCTTTCCCCCTTTTGCCTTCTTCCGAAATTAAACTAATTCGACTGTCATGGGATTTTATACGACTATCAAATAATTAAGATCTGTCGTCGTCATCATCATCATTTCATCCCTTTTGTTAAATATATTTTGTACTTGAAGAAAGTTATTTAATAATCTTGTCGTAAAATGTGTCTCACTGTTTTTTCCCCGTTAGTCTAAATTGTGCAAATTGTCTTATTACGATGAAGATAAAAGGTGCCTACAAACGATTATTCAAGAAATGGGAAAAAGATGGTTTTTTTTTTATTTGACTACTACTACTAGTAGTAGTTGTTATTGTTGTTGGAGATTGGGCAATAAAATCTGGATAAAATATTCATATCATAATTTACAACATTACGAATATATTTTTTTTATATCTGTCAGGAGAGAGAGACAAGACAGAGAGGGGAAAGGGTGTTGGGGAAATCGATTACTTATAAAAAAAAATGCCATGAATAGCATACACTACTATAACTGCTTTAGCCATCAACACAAGTATTTTCTCCTTTACATTTGATTATTAATATCATTATTAAAAATTTGATTAATATCGAATAGAACCATTCGATTACTGTCCAGTTACCAAAAACGGGGGAGCGGGACGGCGGTCAAATAGGATAACAAACACATTTCAAGATGCAATTACAACATTACTGTTGATCAGATATAACAGTGTGGAGTGACTGAAAAAAGTGTTTGAAAAATTATTTATTATTAATTATTATTTTTTTTCTAATAATTCGCTTCTCAAATATAGTTTTTGCCGATATTTAAATTGTTGTTCATTTCCCCTTGGGTGACAAGGGTTGTGCATGCGATTTTGCACTAGGGTTCGTTTAAAAATGGTGAAATGTCTCCCACTAGCATAGGACAGACACAGTTCTCTCCCCTCCGTGTAGTAGGCCAAATAGACCCAGAGACCTAAGGTCCTAAAATCGTAGAGCCCCTAAAGTGATTGCCGGTGAGGAAGTGTGATTTCATTTCAACTGTACCTATGCGAGTTAACAGGAAAAATAGCGTGTCAGGATAGGGAGACCCGAAACCATTTTCGCTTGGGACCTCTAGTAACGATCTCATCTGAATGGAGGGCCGATGCACTTATACCTTGAAGACAATATTTACAAGGGTTTGCAAAGGGGGCGGCGACACCGGAAGTGCTGTTAAATGTTTTTCTTGAAGGCCTGTTTCATGTTGAAACACCCTTCCCATTTTGTGAAACGTTGGTAGGCCTATCTCAATTTCAGTTGACTTTTTTTTTTTTTGACAATATTGACCAGTTAGATGGGCAGAGGTTCCTCGGATCTTTTCTTGGATACCATCTCTAAGGCAAATGATGGGGCGTCAGTGGTGAGGTACATCATGATGATAGAAAGTATGGCAACCATTTTTTTTTCTTGTTCAGAGTAAAGTGGACTGCGGATGTCATCTGCAACCCTCAATATTAGGACCGGGCCGGGGCAGTGTTTGAACAGTTCTGCTGATGATGCCCGAAGTAGTCATAATTTCCACTGGAATGGTCAGCTGAATAACTGGTTGGGTGGACTACTGTAGAACAGGGATGTCAAAATCCGCGGCCCTTGAAGCCTAGAGCTGTGGCCCGCACAATATACAAAATATATGCGGCCTGCTACTCAGAGGCGTAACGATTGGGGCAGTTGTGAGAGGGCGTCATGGACACTGTATGGTCCTCATGACGGTCCATATGTTACTTTGTGGCCGTAGGAGTATCTCCAGTTTGACATGCCTGCTATAGAATTTGTTGTTTATTGGAGTTTAAGGTCCCGTCAACTACAAGGTCATTAGAGACCCGTCCACTGCATAGTTCTAATGCATAGACTGCACAGACACTACACTAATGCGACGATTATTGGATATTAGCAGTACCCAGCTTTCCCGAGCGACCACCCATGTCAGTACTAACTGGGCTTGCGTTGCTTAACTTCAGTGATCAGACGAGAACTGGTGTGTCCAACGCAACTCGCCGCTCCACCTGCTATAGAAGATGGGCTATTAGTGTTCAAGAGAGACCCACGAACACCACTACCACCGCCTCGTCCTTCTCCTTGTCAAGGGTCCTCTAACCGCTCTGAACTTTGGTCAGTGGTGTAGGTGACGTCCCCGGCTTTCGGGCAATTCGAATTCTATACGTTTTCCTGGCCAGAATACCTAATTGGGGGGGCTAGGTGATTGTTGAAATAGATTCCCCAACTACTTGTAACTACACTACTACAGCAACTAGTAACTAATTCTATGAATAAGCCTGACTCAGAGACAGGATATAGTATTTAAGTTTTTTTTTTTTAAATTATTTATTTGAAAGAATGCAAGTTGTTGATGATATAAACCTTGTTAGGGTTATTTTCGGGTTTGAGGGAAAGAAGAAGAAGAAGAAAAAAAAAAGGGGGTTACTTTTAAAGTTTGAAAATCCATTTCTTATATTTAGAGCATCATTCAATGTATTTTATCCAAGCATTCACAGAGTTAACAAGATATACTGTATATATGCAACGGTACTGGTGTCTTTTATGTTCTTAAATAATCATAACCCTTCTCTTAATAATTAACAAAATAATAATAATAATAATAAACCGGAAGTGGCAGTTATACCGCTTACAACAGTCTTAAAATTTAAACACCATTTGCTTGGTTGTTGTTTGCATTATGAACGAAAAAAAAAGATTTGTGTTTTTATATATATATGTTCATACGTGATAGCATCATAGTACTCATTTTTATAATATATATTTATAATATTTATACACAAAAAATAATAATAATAATAACAAGGAAAATGATGTTTTTTTTTCATTTTGCTCGTAAGAGAATTGCGGCACAACATTCATTAATTCGTAATAAATGCAAAAACCGACATTCACAGGTTGAAGGTGAAACCGGTAGTTGAAACAAGAAAAAAAAAAGATATTTTAAAATTTAAAAAAAAAAGTAGAGAGAAAGAGAAAAAACAAAAAAAAATCGCACAAATTGAATAAAAATCCGAAATGAAAGCGACACCTAGGTGCACTTAGGATATGTTTATAATATATTTTTATAAATATTATTATTATTGATGATTTTTTTTTTCTTTCTATATAAGAGCACTTCACTCCGAGATTGCGTATTGATGATATTCACCACTTCCCCCCTTTTCCCGAAATAATAATGATATGAAAATTCTGATTAAATTTTTGTTGTTTTTGAAATTATATGATACTGCTATAAATTTTTTCCCCCACCCCATCTTTGTTTTATATTTGAATATAATCCCATTTCCGGTTCTATAAAAATTCAAAATTCCTAACTCAAATTTTGCTACAGTAGTACAATGGAAGCCACTTATTGTGATCACTGTGGGTTAGGGGCCTGTAACTTTTGCTATCAATAACCGGCTGACGATAACATTAAGCAGAAGAAGAAAAAGAAACTTACTTAGTATTGGACACTTGTCCCGTGTGGTGTACGGTAGCATTTTCACATCAAAGTACCCTCTCTGTCTCTACTATGCAAGGGGTAGGTGAGGCAAAATTTCCAGGTTTAGGAGCTCACCCCCCTTCCTCCTGACGTTGGTGGAGTGCCCCCCAACGAAACAATTAACAGACGGCTGCGCAAAAACATTGTCCTTTACTTTTGTGCCCATTCAAGAGGGACAAGATGGGTACCCGACCCTACCATAGGCAGGAAAAGAGTTAGGAGTTGCTTTTTGCATCAGTTAATTCTTGGCATATCGCATTTATGAGATAAATAGTCATTATAGCTACCACTGCAATGTCGCCATGAACATCATCATACATTTACCCCGCTTGTGGCAGGGTTAGGTCTGCCGGTTCTAGCCCTCCACTCCCGTCTATCTCCCACTAGGTCTCCCCGTCTACCCCACACACACACACACTACCATATCCTTCCGGGTAACCTTCTCTCCCACCTCTGCTTCGGTTTCCCTCTGCCCCGGGTGATTCCAACCACCTGTATTCCTGAAATGGACCTAACGGGCTGTGCCTCCTCCCATTTCATGACACACTCGTTCCTAATTCTATCAGCACTCGACACCCCACTCATGTACCGCAGCCTTCGCATCTCGGCTACTTGCATTCTATTGACGTGGCCGATCCTCACTACCCAACACTCTGATCCATATAACGAAGCTGGCTTAACCACTGCCCTGTGAAACTTCCCTTTCAACTTCTTTGGGACCCTCCCTATCATTGTTGGTTGGTGTTTTAGGTCCCGTCAACTGCAAGGTCATTAGAGACCCGTCCACTGCATAGTTCTAATGCATAGACTGCACAGACACTACACTAATGCGACGATTTTTGGATTATTAGCAGTACCCAGTTTTCCCAAGCGGCCACCCATGTTAATACTTGGTGGGGTTGTGTTGCTTGATTTCAGTGATCAGACGAGACTGGTGTGTCCAACGCAATTCGCCACACACCCTCCCTCCCCCCTCCTTTCATACAGGATTCCACTTGACTGTGTCTCCACTTCAACCATCCCCCATTGATTTTATGGGTCACATCAGAGTCTTATCTCCCCATTGCTTTGGAACCAAAAAGATCGAATTGAACCACCAGAAGTGTGATAACAATATGCCGAATTTTGATTATAATAAGCTGATTATTTTTAAGCAATTTTATATATGATGTGGTTAGGAACCGGCTGATTGGGATAGCAATAGCCGATTGATAACATTATCCGCGATTACAATATCCGGCTTCCACTGTAGTAGCAGTTAACAAAGGAAGAAGAAAATAAATTCGGGTGGCGTTGAGGTTGGTGCCAATGTCGTTTTCAATTCAGACAGCGGATGATAAAAATAAAATTGAAAATCTCTCAGCTTTTCATGTCTATAATATATATTTATAGAAATCAATTTGCAGTAATCGGTTACACAAATTTTTGTATTAGGGTAATATTATTATTTATTCGTAGTAAAAGGAATGAAGTGTGATGACGGGGGCGAGCAGCACGGGACACTGGAGTAGGAACTTGGTGTAGGGCAAGCAGAGAGAGAGAGCGAGCGAGCGAGGCGAGTGCTTGGGAAGAGGACAAGGGGATAGAATTTACTACAAAATAAAAACCGTGTCAAAAATATAAAATAATGCAAATACAGTGAAACCTCTCTAAAGGGTACACCCCTCTAAAGGGTACACCTCTTATATCGGTACAAATTCTTCAGGTACCGATTTTTCATCTATAGGCTATTACTACCCCTCTTATGGGTACACCCCTCTGATAGGTACAATTTGGCTGGGTCCCCCAGGTGTACCAATTAGAGAGGTTTCGCTGTATTATGACTGTTGGTAGTGACGGGGAGGGGGGAGGGAAGGATAGAGCGCGAGAGGGCTCGGGGTTAAGGGTGTGTGTGTGTATCGGGGCAGGGGCTAAATTCAAAATCTTTTGAAATAATATATATATAAACGGGGGATGGGGATGGGGGTTATCTCTCGCGTCTTAGTTCCATTATAATTGGAGATGATTTCAAGCAAAATATATATTTATTTAAATTGTCAGATTTTATTCATGGGGTGGAGGGACCGGAGACGTAAAAATGAAAGGGGAAGGGGGGTAGTATGTGGTGTTTTCCTATTTAATGAAAATTAATTTTTTTTTTAATATACACACATATACTGTATATAAAAAAAAGAGAAGAGGGGTAAAGGGTTGTGCTTGGAGGACGGTGGGGGGGAGTGATAAATGAAAGAAAAAATATTTATATATATATATATTTGTTTTCAGATCTCACACACACATACACACATCATTTTTTGAGGTGATAATCGCGCACCCATAGTGAAATCGGTAAATCGAGGGTTAATACTGCTATGCCCCGTTACAGGATGTGTATCTCGATTGAATATAATAATAATAATAATAATAAAAAAAAACCCCTTTCATTGCTGCTTGACTAGGTTATGAAATTGATTTTTGCACAACAAAAAAAAAAAAATTTGTTTTTCTGTAAAATTATTTCAACTACTCCTTTATATTTTTAATACCTAATACTACAATTCTAACTAAAATATATTTATTTATTTTTTTAAAAAATTCTCATTCTAGATTGGTAAAAAGTACAAAAAAAAAGACGGGTTGTTTCTTGCACAAACCCCTGAATCTATCTAAAAATAGTCATCTATTCCTACTATCCCAGGACTAGGTGAGTGTTTGTTTTTTTTTCGTATTTTTAAAATGATAATTAAGTTTTCTAGATTAAAAGTCACACAACAGAAAATAATTGGACCGAATTATAAAAGTTACCGATGATGATGATGATAATAATAATAATAATAATAATATTCTTCTTGGCTAAAATACAAATTCTTCAACTATCACAATACTAAAATAGCATTCTAACCTTACATTTAGATCATCCATAAGTCTAATATAAAAATCGGTATTTTAAAATAATCTATTATTTCTCTCTCTCTCTTTTCTTTTTTCGTATTATTAAAAAATTCCTATCTAATAAGGGACGACAAAAATTCTGGCTTCCTCTAAGGAGGCACTTGTTTTGTTGATGGCCCATGAAAATCATCATCATACGGGTTATCTGAAGAGTTCTACTCTGGTGGGTGTGTGTGTGAAGAGTGTATCATATATGAATGTGAGCTGCCACTACAGTGGGGTGGGTCAAAGAAAAGGAACCAGGTACACTTCTCATTGTTTTTTTTTTTAACTCTTCTTCCTCCCTGCCAACCCAGTCTCAGGTGGTCAGTCGGATTGTTTGTTTGTTGGTATTTTAGGGCCCTTCAACTACTACAAGGTCATTAGAGCCCCGTCCACAGCATAGTTCTTATGCAGAGACTGCACAGACACTAAACTAATGCGACGATTTTTTTGGGTATTAGCGGTACCCAGATTTCCCAAGTGGCCCCCCCATGTTAGTACTAGCTGGGGTTGCGCTGCTTAACTTCAGTGATCAGACGAGAACTGGTGTGTACAACGCAATTCGCCGCTCCCGTGGTCAGTCGGAGACTAATATCTGTAAAGATGTAAAATTGAGAGGTATGTGGGTCGGAGGTGGGGCGGGTTAGAAAAAAAAGGAGTAAGTCATTTTGATACGGGACTCTACCCTGACTCGCTTTCTTCATTTCGTCATCAGTACAACGAGACCTGAATTTATTACTCTTAATAACTGCTGTAGTATTCATACGCTCGATTGCATTCCTCATCCTGTTCTCATCATTGACCCTCTCTCCTGGGTCATAAGAGGTCATTATTTTCTCCTACCACCACTACATTTGTCCGGATACCGCAGGTCAATTGATTTTGCAGAAGTTGGACGTGGACAACTCCTCTTGCACCACCTCCTCCTCCTCTCACACTGTCCACAGTTTGTCCCTGGTTGCGGTGTTGGGGTGTTGGTTACCCGACCCGTTTCCCCCGGCCCTCTCCTAGTACACGTGGACAAGTCCTCTTGCACCTCATCATCTTCCTCTCACACTGTCCACAGTTTGTCCCTCGTTGCGGTGTTGGTTACCCCGCCCTCTTCCCCCGGCCTTCTCCGACCCTTCTCTTTATTTTGTCACTTCTGCAAGTCTCATTACCTATTAGGAAGTCCAGTATGTGGACTAGTCCCCATTAACAGTGGGTCTTTAGAGACACCGATACTCAGATGACCCCCCAACATTTGTATTTAACAGGTTCTTAACGGCTTATATATATTTTTTTGTTGGTGTTTTAGGGCCCTTCAACTACAATAGAGCCCCGTCCGCTGCAGAGTTGTATTTCAGAGTATGCATAGACACTACGCTGTTAAGACGGATTGGGTATTATCAGTACCCAGTGTTCCCAAGCGGTCACCCATGCCAGTATTAGCTGGGGTTGCATTGCTTCACTTCAGTGATCAGACGAGAACTGGTGTATCCGAAGCAATACAGAGCCGTTCACTATATATTCTGCATGTACTGTGTAGTAAGGCAATAGTGAAGGGCATGTCATCAAATGGTCAAGAAAAGACCAAGGGTTACCCGTAGAACTCTCCAGAAAATCCGCATTGATCTCTAACTAACACTACTTCCTTACTTTACCATCGTGCAACAACATTGTCATAATAATAACAATACTTTTGATAATTCATTTGTGGTCAAGCACAAGAATTTAAAATTATTGCACTTTGATTATTATATTTTTGTTTGCTAAGAACAACCGGAAATGTAGCAAGATGTGACAGACTACCCACGTGACTAGTATATAAATTGTATTCTACCCCAGCCGCTCCCTCCCTTTGAAATTTGAACTTGGTGTTTTTTTTGTTTTGTTTAGTAAACAAATTAACCTGACGTTAACCACAGGACCCATTCAACCTAACAGAAAAGGGGTTGGAAGGGAAGGGGGAAAACGTTTAGCAACTATATAATTAATAATAATAATAAAAAAACCAAAAAGTGTCACGCATTTACCCTCTGTCTAAAATTAATAGTTTAAAATAGTGGATATTATTATTATTATTGCATTTCCGGTATAAACCTGGTCTTGTCTTTTGACCACCACATAATTTCTTCGATGACCAATTCTCATAAAACTTATGTACAAATAATTCAATAACAACAACAAAATAATAATAATAAACATAACGAATTAAAAAAAAAAAACTGCAAACCAAATTCCAACTTTCATAGGTCGAGATTATGTTTTTTTTTTGTCAATATTGCAGTTGTATAAAAAACCTAGTGTTCATAATAAGGCCATACACTTTTTTTTTTTATAAAAAAAAACAACCAACTTCTAAATAACGTAAAGACTGGTTCCACCAATAACTGTACAAGAAATAAAAACAATTTGTTTGGAATAGTGCAGATATATATATAGATAATTACTTATATAACAATAATTAATAACTATCATTAAAAAAATTTAAAAAAAAAATGGCATTTTGAAATTCAAAAGATTAACATATTAGGAGAGGAAAAAGAAAGAGTGTAGAAAGCGAGGGACAGGAAGCAGGGAAAGGGTTACAGAGACAGAGATGAATGACGCCAAGATAGTGGAAATGACTGTGAAAAAGTCAAATGGTATGGACATGGCCGGACGTTGGTCAAACAAGTCATAATAAAGAAGTCTGTGTGTAATGTGTCAAAATTGAAATAAAAACGATAAGCCGACAAAATTAAGATAAAGAGAAGAAACGATCTTATGGGGATATCAAAACAAAAAAAAAAAGGAATAAGTAGTGATGATATTTGCAGACGGGACTCCCCCAATTTGAATCCATGAGATCAAGTATCATATTCTCAGGTGGGACACTATAGTATTTTTGTCTTTTCTCCCCCCCCCCCCCCTCAAATTCCCTCCACTAGATTATGTTGCCCTGTTGTTATTATGATACTGTCGTCGTCCCGGGACGATATGAAGGTAGAGAATTCAAAGTGGGTGTGAAGAGAAAGAGAGAGAGAGAGAGAGAGAGAGAGAGAGAGAGAAATGTCATGGTAAGTTGGAGGTGAGAGGGGACGGGACTACCTCGCGTTGGAACCTAGGTTTCAAAATGGGGCAATATAAAACAATTTTGATAGGAAAGGGTTAAAGGAGGAGAAATGGTGGTAGCATAAATATAGTATTACAGAGATATGATGATGTGTTTGCGGATGACGGGTGGTGAATTGATAGATCACAGGGGTAGTAGGAGGGGGGGGAGAGGAAAAAAATGAGTGGAATCCGAGAGGCGGGGGGGGGGGGGGGAATGTTTTTTGTGTGAGATGGGTGTGATCACAGACAGGAGAGGGAGGTACTCTTTCTATAATTTGTACATCAACCACCTGTGTGCGTCCCTCTCTCTCTTTCGTAAATTAAACAATTCCGACACAAAACTCTTTGTGTGAAAATTATTATAATAATAATAATAATAATTAAAATTTAAAGGAAATTAAATAAACATATTATTGGTTTTTCTCAGTCATTACTGTCATCAGTCAGCACTGTCATCACTGACTGATATGTAACTAAAAGTGAAATGTCCGACGAGTGGGAATTGGGTCGGGTGGAAGATTGAAGGTAAAAAAAAAGATGACAAAGATAATAAGAAGTGACGAGTGAGATGGGATCATAGCTTGGAAAATATGATTAATGAAAGGATGAAGTAACGCAAATGAATAATTATTACTGGTAATAATAATTATAATAATAATAATGTTATGGAAGATGAGCGCAAATACACATATTTGATGTCTTTTTTTTTTCTGCTAGATGTGCATATTATTTAAATAGAAAGCCAGAAAGAGGTTTAGGAGCTGGGATGGGACTGCTGTGTACGTGTCTCGGACGTTGTGTATAGACTTTTTTTTTTAAATATATATATAATAAGAGATTTTCGTGAGTGACAAGATATTTTTAGAGATATATATATAGAGAGATTAAGATGATATAAAATACATTTAAATTTGATCTTAAGGGTGCATTATATATATATATATATATTTTACTGTTAGCGTCTCTGTATGTGTTTGAGAGAGAGAAAGAGTGACTTACAACTGTAAAGCATGCATATTATAGACACCTAGATGTTCAAGTGGATATGGGATGCACAGCTGCTGCATATTTAAGTTCATACCTGGGAAGGGATAGCCGAAACCTGGATAGCCCGTGTACCCTCGTCCGTAGCCATAAGCCGGAAAAGCTGCTGGAAAAAAAAAATAACAACAACCAAAAGATGACAAAGACAATCATAATACAAGAGATTCACAAATTAATTTATATTTCTAGTACATGGTGATTTTTATACGCGGCTGAGGGGGGGGGGAAAGGGAAGAGGGGAAGGAAAACTGTGGTGAAACATATTGGGAGTGGGGGTGGCAGGACCATAAAGAGATGTCCTCTTTTTGAACTAGGTCCCTAGTTGCCTCACACTGAAGCCGACTACGCACGGCCGATCCCCCTTCTATGCATCCTCTCACTTTGGCGACGACTCAGTGGTCCGACTACGCGTCGTACACCTCCGACTTGCCATTAGATTCCATCTGGTTGGGATTTTTCGTCAATCTTTTGCGACTTGCGTGGGGGACAGTGGCGTCGCTAGGGTTGGTGTCACCCCCCCTCCCGATAAAAAAAACCGCTTCTTCTGCTTTGGTGTCACCCCATTTGTCATGGTGCGAGTGGTGTCACCCGGTGCGGCCCGCACCCTCCTAGTGACGCCACTGGTGGGGGATTTTCATGTTGAAACGCGTGAACATTTTACTTATAAAAGTTTTTTGTGCTTCTTGTGAATGCTGTGGTACATGAGTGAGGTTTCAAGAACAGATAGTAATGGTACACTGCCCCGGGGTGGGGGCGACATCGCGCAAAAGATGAGAGAGTAGAATGAGGTGGTATGGTTATGTGATGAGGGAGAGGAAAGGTTCTCCAAGTCCATTACTGGGATGCAGGTTGTTGGATGCGCTCGGGGTCCCGGGGTAGAGGAAGACCAAAGTAGACGTGGGAGCAGGCTGTACAACGGTGATGTGATAGTGTGTGGAGCGGTCGGGGACCTGGTGGGAGATAGGCGTGAGTAGAGGGTTAGAACCCGCAAACCCGACTCTGTCATAGGAGGGTATGGTGAGGATGATAAACTCTTCTTTGTCATCTTTGGAGACAGATAGAGGAAAAAAAAGCTATAAGTCTGACGAAGTCGGACTCAATGTGAGAACTGAAGTCGTGCGTAGTCGGAGTCGCAAGTAGTTGACTGCAGTGTGAGGCTAGCTTTAGACGTGGACAACGTCTACCCAGGGTTAGGGTGGTGGGATTTAAATTAATATTAAGAGCAGGGGTGGAGGATCTGAAAATCACTGATTGATCTTTGAAGTTGGACACGTTATTGGTGAGCAATCTTCTGCTGGTCTTATATGGGTTGGGATTGAACAGGTTATTCAGCACTGACAGAGGACCTGAAGCTTCAGAGCTTCAGTGACCACGTGAAGTCAGGGTTGGGACGACGTCTGAACCTAGGGGAGGGGATGATGGTCATCTCTTTGCTGTAAGCCTTCATAAATAATTAAGATCCTCTGTCTTTTACCAGAGTGTAAAGAACCTGACCCTACAATGTGTGACGGAGTCATCTGGATAACTGCGCAGCACCAACAAAGTAGGCAACTTATCAAGGGCGTCCCGATACCGAAGTTCCGGTTCGTTATTCTAATGAAGATGTTAGCCTTAAAAGTGGTATTGGATGACGCGAGAAGGTAAGGGTTTGAAGAAGGGTAGCTGGGTAAGTTAAAAATATTGCTTTTCCTAATCGGAGGTGGTTTTTTTTTCCTCAAAAAAAACATGATAACTATATTAGTAATCAACCGATAGTTAAAATTAATTAAGTTATAAAATGAAATTATACATACCATCTTGTAGAGCACCCAAAGGCCATACCAAATCTGCAAAAGAAATCAGTAATTTTTACAAAAAAGAGTTTAGGGCAGTACCAGTAACAATGCACTGGACGGACGGTTCTTGGTTCTCTCTTTTTCCTTTTGGAGTCACTTAGGTCAGACATATAGTCACAATTCAAACAACCCATTCTCAGCAACTAGGTCGTTCTGGACCTGGAATTGACAGCATGCTTGACTTGACGGTGTGACTGACCACAGGTTGATTTAAACGCCACAGAAGTGGGGAGCGGCTGTATTGCGTTGGACACACCAGTTGTCGTCTGGTCCCTAGCATGGGTACCACTAATGGATACTGCTAATGCCCAAAAAATCGTCGTAACAGCGTAGTATCTGTGTAGACTCTGAATTACAACTACGCAGTGGACGGGGCTCTAATGACCATTGTAGATGAAGGACCCTAAAACACCAACGAAACGAAAAACGAAGCCACAGAAGTGGATAGTTGATTATTTGCGCAGTGTGAAAGAGGGTGGAGGGATAAGGGAAGCATCAAGTGCGACCTATGTCCGACATGAGAATGAAAGCCATGGCCCCTGTTAAAATGTCGCCAATGCTTGACAAGCGTCGATCAGGGCCTATTCCCTCTACCTAGGCAAAAATAACCAATAGATGGAACCAGAAATTGACGTCAGCGAAAGTTAGTTGTTGTTTTGAACCGTGATTGGACACTCCGGTCTAATGTCACCAGCCCTTTTAGTGGTTGAGATGTGGCATGGGTCTATTTCCGCACCGGAACACAGGACGGGGACTTAATATCCTTCAGAGGGAGAGAAAAGGCATCAGCCCATACTTTTCTACCTCAATATCGAAACTTCGTCAAATACACGTCTACTCGCCCTGCCTGCGAAGTAGGTGAGACATGAGGAGGAAGAGACTGAAAATGAAATTTTATCATGAGAATTCCAAATATGCTAACCCTCCTCCCATCATCCTCTTCCTTGTTCCCATCCCACAAAGACCATCACTATATATAGTGACCTCGTAGGACAAAAAAAAAAATAATAAGAAAGGGTGCTGGCACGTACATCTGTTATGATCTTCAAAATTCAATATGATTTTCATGAAAGATGAATGTGTGTTATATTTATTCATAAAAATGTAATATGTATAGCGAACTGACCAACCGATTGATTGACCAAAGGGAAGAAGATAAGACTAGAGAGAGAGAGAGAGAGAGAGAGAGAGAGAGAGAGAGAGAGAGGAGAGCTGAATGAAAATCTGTATCTAACTGGAATTGATTCCGTAAAAAAAAAAGTATGATAAGACGGAGGGCAAATAAGAAAAAAGAAACCATTTACCCCCTCCATGTCTTTGCCATTTCAAAAATCTATGAAAATTCAATCACAAAATGATTTTTCAAATATTTACTTTCAAGAAAATGACCACTTTTTTTTATTATGAAGAGTGACCTGCATCATTATGAATACCACTTTCTTTCTCCAAAATATCCCCCTCCTCTCCACTACCACCACTATCCCCCTGCCCTTATTTCCCCCCACCGTTGCAGCAACAGGGACGCGATTACACGACATGTTGATCTCAAACTACGGTGTCGCAGAACAATTTAGCATTATAGCTGTACACATATTGATGTGGCAATTTCCAAGATGTTTATGAATGACCCATTCATCAGTGACGGTTTTAGGGAATGACACATAGGATTAAGGCAGGATGGCAGAAATGGAGACAGGCAAGCGGGGTCTTGTGCGACCGACGGGTCCCAATTAAGCTTAAGGGCAAAGTATATAGAACTGTCGTTAGGCCCGCTATGTTGTATGGCTCAGAGTGTTGGGCAGCTAGGAAGAACCATGAAAGGGAAATGCAAGTGGCAGAGATGCGAATGCTGCGCTACATGAGTCGGGTGTCAAGAGCCGACAGAATCCTGAAACACCTACGTTAGGGGTAGCTTGGGAGTGGGGGACATTGCAGAAAAGATGAGTGAGAATCGCCTGAGGTGGTATGGGCATGTTATGAGGAGATGAGAGGAGGAGCTTATTAGGACCATTATGGGACTGAGGGTGATGGGGGGCAACAGGGGTAGAGGAAGACCAAAACGGACATGGGTACAGATGGTGCAGAGGGACATGGAGGCGTGCAGGGTGGATGGGGACCTGGTGGGGGGTAGGCGGGAGTGGAGGATCAGAACCCGCAGACCCGACCCTGCCTCAGGCGGGAGAAGGGTAAGATTATGATGATGAATGCGGTACGGTACACGTCCGGTTACTGTAACCTAACCCACTTGATTGCCTGATTCTTGAGCTCTAGATTGCAAAGTCCAATTCCGGTCAAAACGGGTGATGTGTGTCCACTCGGTCAGTTTGAAGGGGAACCCCCCCATCTGGAATTAGGGCATTTGTTGTTTGTTTGTGTTTTAGGGGCCCTTCAACTACAAGGTTATTAGAGCCCCGTCCACTGCGTAGTTCTTATGCAGAGGCTGCACAGACACTACACTAATGCGACGATTTTTGGATACTAGCGGTACCCAGTCTTCCCAAGCAGCCAACCATGTCAGTACTACCTGGGGTTGCGTTGCTTAACTTCAGTGATCAGACGAGAACTGGTGTGTCCAACGCAATTTGCCGCTCCCTGGAATCAGGGCAGTTGCTGTCCGTTCCATCTGGGTAGCAGACCGGACAAAAAAAATTTGGATAAGGGAGAGCTGCAAAGTAGTGAGAGTCCACAACCTTTAAAATGAAACTTGTTAGGGGCCGGAGTACCCCAAAGGATGGGACCAGTCCAACCCCTTTTTTTCCGTCTTCTTTCCAGTGGTGGTATCATATGGTAGTAAGGAAAAAAAAAAACACAAAGGTGTAGGAGCTCGCTCGCCCTTTGGTGCCGATAATTTCGTTTTAATTAATTAATTAATTAAAAAAAACCTATTCAAGAATGGAAGTACCCGGCATCATCATCATCATTATGACGTCATTTCCATTAGGGTTAAGTTTATCAGGACGACTGGTTAGGTCAGAAAGAGGCATTAGCACTCATGAAGCGCCCGTAAGAAAGCTCCACAACTTTTCTATTAATCGATTTTTCAAGAAAGAAATCGTCTGTCAGAAAAGAGGAGCGCCGTTATGAAAAGAATCTGGTATTGAATATTCATATTGAAAAGGATTTGTGAGCGCATTCAAAAAAAAAAAAAAAAATAGGTGCGATCATCTAATTTTGACAGCTCCTGGTTCCAGTTGTTGGTAGGAGGAGTATGTATTTTAATGCACCTTTCCCCTCCATTTCCCTGGTTCCATATACAGTATGTACTTACAAAGAGAGAGAGAGTGAAAGAGATGGGTTTTAAAGGGGTGAAAGAAAGGCGCAGAAACAGCATTCAGTTTTGGCAGTCGTGTATATCGAGGTAACGGGGCTGCCAAGGGGCTGAAGGGATATATTATTCTTGATATCTGCGAGTCATTCATCATCCTGTCACAATATCCCGGAGAAGCATGACACAGGAAAAGCCCATTGAAAATGTAGGATTTCTATTTGGTAGAAAGATTTTTCTACGATACACGTTAAATTTAACAGAAAAAAAAAACGAAAGTTTGTTTGCTGCCATTTGATGAATAAACTAGTCGAGATAAAACTAATCTCAGATATGGCGTAGCTCCGATTGTACTCAACCTTGGCTATTTACCGAGTTGGGAGAAGGCGGGGAAGGGAAGAAAGGCAGGGATTGCATTGGGTTTGCACTAACGAAACTCTAATGACCTTGTAGTTGAAGGGCCCTAAAACATCATCATCATCAACTAACGAAAGAAGGCTGTCGCGACATATGAAGCTACTAACACCACCTAATACCCTAACACCTAACACCCTAATACCACCAGGGTGTGTGTGTGTGGGTGTGATTTCTACATCTGGGCCAATCTATACATTTCATTTCCGCTTACAAAAGGGTCCCTTTATGCCAAACAGTAGGACATTCATTGGCATAATACATCTTCATGTGATAGATGACGCCCTTGTGGTCTCTCTCTCTCTCAAAAAAAAACAACCCTACCGGAATCGAACCTTCCAACCACTAGTCTACATGAACAGAGATTACACAATAAATCTTAAGCACTAACGGACTCGAACCCAGGCCGTGGGCCACTCCATAGTGATTTCGATGGTATTACGCAGTCATTCATGCTTTTTCCATGAAAGTGGGAATCGATCTTGGTTTTTTTTTTTATTTAACGTCGACCTTCGAACCCTGCAGACCATTATTTTGCCATCAGCGGGCGAGAGGGGAGGTGGAGAGAGGGTCTAGCTTTAGCACTGGTCAATAATTCTAAAATCGCACAGAAACGTACACTTCATATGGAGCCTCGGGTTTGCTTCCCATCTGAAGAAAAATGCACTCGATATGTTTATCTCGCCGTTTGCTTGCCTACCCGAAGTAGGCCTCGACCAGGATAGAACCTGTGATCTCAACGTTGCTACCAATTATTATTATTATTGGGCGGGCGCAACAGACTAGCGTCTTTCAAGTCGCCAATGAGGAATAGAAGATCTTCTTCAGAGTTGGGAATTGATCTCTGTCCTTCTACACACCGTTCGTATGCTGAGTTAATTCCTTAACTCGCCTAGAGCGTTGGGCTCCTCTGTTCAAGCGCCAGAATTAGTCACTCAATGAATTGGGGAGACCTGGAAAATTCAAAGGGTACAAGTTTCATCTTGGGAGGTGTCGTCTGTACGGGGGGGAAAGAGGGACGAAGGTAGTAGTCCACCATGTGACAGAGGGCTTTTGCACAAGGGGTAATTTGCGCGTTGCTACTCCATCCCGAGGTGTTCCTGTCCCGTAATCGGATTGATCATTAATTCTTTGCTGACCACTGAGATACGACTTAGGCGGCCGTTTGTTGCTAATGACGACGTGACGTCACAATGACCCACGACAACGTGATGAAGCAGCGGCCGGCGAAATATAATCTGTCCCTAGGCGACTTAAGGCGATGACCGGCAGATGGACGTGTTGTAGAACAGAGGAGGGCAGAGTGTCTCGGCAGCAGAAGAGGAAGAGAGAGAGAGAGAAGGTGCAGTAGCGTGAGGTGTGCAATTAACGGATCACAAGTTTTAAAAACAATTATTTCAATAAATCCGTCTTTTGAAATTTACCGTATTATTTATACAAATAATTAATTTAAATTGATTCTATATTTAGAGCAGCAGTAGCACGACAACTCCAACGTTTCGACAGATGGCTTCGTCTTTCGCCTCTCTAACTTCTCCTGTCCGTTTCTTTTTCTCTACCGAGTTTGATTAGCAAGAGCGCCGTTATCTCCTCCTTATTCCAAATTTCGATTCTCCCTTTCCTTCCTTCCTGTTCCCAGTTAAAGTTTTCTCCTCTGCTTCATAATAATTGGGAAGGAGAGAGACAGAGAGGGGAGCAGGATCCATTAGAGCATTTTCAATTAACCCTCCGTGCTAATTATCCTATTTTTTTGTACGTTTAAAGGTAATGATGATGAGATATCCACAAACACTCATCAACTTACACAAAGAAGAGAGGGGGGTAGGAGGGGAGAGGAGAGAGAGAGTAAATTATGCAAATTGGAGAGGCAGCACAACTACATGCGTGACCACTAACCGGCCACTAGTGCCTTTGTAGTTGACATCCCTCTGACATTTTGTTTTTGTTGTCCTTTGTAGCAAAACATAACGGAGACGGAGGATAGGGCTAGTCATCCGACCTATGGCACAGTGACTAGTCTTGAGACGAGAATCTGCCCCGTCGAATGGAGGATGTTTTCAAAATTAAATGTCCTATCCTCCGTGGCTGTTTGTTTGTTTGTTGGCGTTTTAGGGCTCTTCACCTACAAGGTCATTAAAGCCCCGTCCACTGCGTAGTTATTATGCAGAGACTGCACAGACACTACACTAATGCGACGATTTTTGGATACTAGCGGTACCCAGTTTTCCCAAGCGGCCACCCATGTCAGTACTAGCTGGGGTTGCGTTGCTTAACTTCAGTGATCAAACGAGAACTGGTGTGTCCAACGCAATTCGCCGCTCTATCCTCGGTGGCGAAGAGATAGTGTGTCCGACTACCACGCGTCAGTAAATTCCAGGTTCGATATTACAGCGAGGTAGAGTTGACTTCTTTCCGGCGAGAGGGAGAAAGAGTCCTTTGTCTCTTCCCTCCTCCGTCCCCCATGCGCCATTCGTCGCATGGGATGTAAAGCTGTGGTCCCGTATGCTCTGTACGATGACACTGCTATACGGAAAAGAACCCTTTCTACTATGCAACGAGTATATTAGCAAAATTACCAGGTGTAGGAACTCGCCACCGCCCCTCCTAGCGTCGGCGAAGGACATAGTGTCCCAAAGAAGAAAAAAAAAGGCTCCACGATAAACAAGCATAGGCTGACAGCCTGCTGCGTAAAAATACCGTCCAACAGTTCGCTCATGTGGCCCTGGTAGGACAAAACGGGTATCCCGACCCTGCCAAATTCAGTTGCCTTTTCATCCTGTAAACCCGGAATACACTAAGAGCAGTTCTGCTCACTGGTGGATTTTTATATAAACAATGTAGGTTCGGCGGTAGGGCCTCCGAAGGGACGAGGGTTTAAGTGGTCTTTTGATGACATTTTTTTTTATAACATGGACTTTTACATCTTGTGACCCGCCGCGGAGGGGTAGTGGTTAGCACACTCGGCAACTGTGTCAGTAGTTTTAGGTTCGATACTGGACCGAGGTGGGTCGGCTTCTTTCGGGCGAGACAGGTCCCGTGTGGGTGTACGATGGCACTTGCACGTCAAAGAACCCTTTCTACTATGCAACGGGTAGATGAGGCAACATATCCAGGTGTAGGAGCTCGCCCCCTGGCGTCGGTAGCATTCCCCAACGAACACTAGACCGACGATAAATAAGCGTAGGGATGCCGCTTTGGTCAGCAACAGGCTGCAGAAAAAAATATGACCAATATATCGCCCTATGTCCATTCAGAGGGACAAGATGGGTCCCCGACCCTACCATAGGCGGGAAAAGAGTTAGGAGATGCTTTGTTTTGGACTTTTACATCTTCAACGGGGAAGTTTTCGGGGCGAGAAGAAATGAGAGAGAGAGGTTGGGGTAGATTCGTCGACCGGACAAACCAATCTTCACTCTTGTGACCGACCGCACGCAGTTTGTCGGCGGCCGCTTATGTTGTTGCATTCCTCGTTATTGCAATAGCTAACGCCGCCGACACCAGCCCCCACTACGTGATGAAGTAGCCATCGGACACGTTAGTAGTCGGACAATTAAATAAATAATAATCACCTCATTTTCAAAATCCAATTTCCGGCTTTGAGCTGATATTTACAGAAATCGGCTTAATGTCAATCAGATGAAAGGGATAGAGGTCCTTCCTTCTCCTCCTACTCCTTCCCTCGTTAATGCTGTTAAGGGCATCATCTTAAGAATTGTTGTTAGATATTTAACTCCAAATCATTTATCGCTCACTACATTGGTGTTGGTTATTTCCCCCATCCCCTCAACCAGTCGATAATTGGAGAAAGGGGAAGGTGTGGGGAGTGTGTGTGTGTGGGGGGGGGTCATTATAGGATAGTTATCACTAAGTCCAATAAATACCCTAAAAATTAATTGAAAGCCAAAGATGGCATTGGGTTCTCAAATAAATATGATAAACTCTAAGCCGATAAAGGTTTAAGAAAGAAGGACGAGAGGAAAGGACCCAAATGAAGGTCAAAAATCAATCATAGGGCTTAGGAACAGTTTTCTACCAACACTGGGGCTTACATCTTTCAAACAACAACAACTAGGAAAGAGCAAACTTTGACGATTCTAACAATAAATTACGCAATTTCCGTCCATCTTTGGCTACAGGAAGAAGGCCATGCGCGACACAAAACTGTCAATGACCAACACTTGACCATCTCCCTCCTCCTTTACCTCCCTATACCCCCCTCCGTTCTCAATTTCCCCCCCCCCCTCTATTCACTCTCTTCTTCCCTGTCTTTTAATCTCAATAATCTACAACCAAAATGTTTCAAATACTACAGATTCCAGAAGCCATCAAATCTACCACTATGTCCACAAACGCATCAACTGACCACACATAACGCAAGACAGGCAACTCACAAAAGAAGACCCCCCCCTCCCTCCTTCCCTCTCAACCCATTTTCTCTGTCCGTAGCCTCTTTTCGCTCACTCCATCCTTCTCTTCGGGCAGGAGGGGGGGGGGTGCTTACACACAGTCGTTGTCATGGTTATCATCATCATCATCATTGTGCCAAAACATTCAATTTCATCAAATTCTCTAGATTCAGATGGGATGCAGAGGGGGAAGGGGGAACAACAAACCAAAATGGGGTAAGAGGCGACTGAAAAATAAGAAATAGAGAGAAATGGGGACGCGGGACATTCATTTTTACTAAACGAGAAAAATCCAATAAATATGAAGTCCGGAAAGAGGGCGGTTGTAACCTCTGCAACTTTAGGGGCACTGACAGGGTTCGGAAGTGGTCAGTAGTGCGTGCGAAAAGTTCCTCACATCTTCCTCTCAAAGTTTGTGATTCGAACAAAAATCTGAAGAGAAAGGGGAGGAAGGGCGGGGGGGTTGCAGGGACAATGACGACAGGGAAAGTGACGTAAATTTAGAGTCCGAATGACAATTGCAGATGGACATTCGTCCTGATGTCGAAATTTCCATATTAAAGGGTCATTTCTCCTTTCTTCTTTAGTAAAGGGGAGATGATAGAGTGGTCAGTCACACCACCCAGTGTGTACTGCCCCGCACACACACACACAAACTCGAGTCGTCACCACTACTGCCAAAATTTACATGTCAATTTGCAGTTTAAATTAAATTCTCACTTCATTTATTTATTGAGAGGATTTGTTGTTGTCCACAGAGGAATTCAGGCGAAGGAGAACCAAGGAGTGGTGGTCAAAAGGGGGTATGAAGGAAGGAGGGAGGGAGAGAGCGTGGGACAGGCGACAGCAGTCGCAGCTGACCGGAAACTCGTCATTTCCTCATCTCCTGATATATGGAATTGGTAGTGATAAACAAACAAACCAATCACAAAGTGATTAACTCCCTTCCCCATTTTCTCTCGACCTGCCCCTCTCCTTTGTACCCTCTAAACACAATAATAGGGCTCTTCGTCAACAACAAATTTTCAAAATCAATCAATAAATATGCCCACCCTCGTCTACCCTTTCCCTCACCCCCTCTCTTCGGTGTCCACTCAACCTTCACTAGTTGTCCACTCAGAAGTATCCCCTTACATCCTCCCCCGTCCCATACCCTTCGACACGACAGGAGGGTAGTGATGAAGGGTAAAATGTGTGGTGAGGAAGGGTGGTCCTAGGAGAAGGAGACTAAAGGGGGGAGAGAGAGGAGGACCAGAAGGGGGAGGGAAGAATAATGATCATTTCAAAATAAATATTAAGCCAACAGAGGCATCAAGACAAACAACGTGACAATTTGACAACGTTTAATCAACTTTACGCATCTACGATTGTTAAATATTAATGAACGTTGACAAGTATGTGCGCACTGGTGGCGCCCTCACTTACAGGCCCGTTGTCAGAATGAATTATAGCGTTTGTTTTTTTTCCCACGGAGTAGGAGGTGGTGGTTTAATTACTCTCTAAAACATTTGGATGCCGGTTCGAAACCCTAGACCATTCTACAATTCTGCGTCGCTTTCCACGTTTTTAACAAAAGCAACTCCTAACCCTTTTCCCGCCTACAGCAGGGTCGGGTACCCATCTTGTCCCTCTGAATGGACATAGGGCGATATATTGGTCATAGTTTTTTTTCTGCAGCCGGTTGCCGGCCAAAGCTGTACCCCTACGCTTATTTATCGTCGGTCTAGTGTTCGTTGGGGAATACTACCGACGCCAGGGGGACGAGCTCCTACACCTGGAAATTTTGCCTCATCTACCCGTTGCATAGTAGAGAGGGTTCTTTGACGTGCAAGTGGCTTTCGGCGTTTTTAACAGAAGGGAATAATCAACAACTTCTCATTCATTCCTCTTCCGGGTCAGGAAATATTTCCGATACGGGCTGTGCAGAATTTAGGCCTATGCACTGGTAGTTTAAATTCCACGATTGCAGGATCAATCCTGGCCGAGACAGATGGCGTAGCGGAGGGATGCCCGAAGTGCTCCTTCAGTCCCGGATGTGGAATAAAGTCGGTGTCCTGTTGTGTAGGGTGTGTACTGTGCCCCCCTCGGAGTCGTTGGAACGGAAGCGTCGTCATGAAGAGCAATAGACATAAGGGATGCAGTAGGAAATCGGCAGCCGGCTGCGCAAATAATAGTCCGCTCGTGTCTTTCCTAGTCTGTCGGGACACAGGAGTACCCGACCCTCCTTGGTCAGTTAAAGGCGTTAGCATTAAGACACCGAAAGGAGGGGCATATTCCACTCCGTTACCTCCTTTAAGGGCTAAGACACCGGATCTGGGGTTATGCAACATGTTTCCAATTGAGACACCGAGAATGGGCAGCACCTTTAGTAAGATGGGGACGGGGACGACGACTGCTGAACGAATTCTGCTGCTTAGCACTTTGTGGTGGGGTGTGGGACGGTGAAGATGGTCAAAATTCAACTTCCGTCTAGTGAATGAAGAGAAGTACACGTGACGGATGGACCAGGGGTGAACCAGGCCGACGTTGAAAGGCAAAAACATAATGTTAGGCTTAATCAGTGTACTGTATATTTCCATGGTCCCATTCACGATGAGACTAAAACAAATTCTCAAAGGAGAGGGTGGAAACACAGATTCAGGGTTCAGCAATTGTTTGCTCCAGTCACGAAATGCATTTAGGTATCACAAAGACGCCTAAAATCAGATGTCCTAGGGTAACTATCCAGGCGAAAGAAAGGATTGATATGGCCCTTACGTAATTTGTTGCATGTAAAGGGCCCCACAATTCCAAGTGAGTACCATTTAACATGGCCCGGAGACTTGACCTTAAGAAAACAATACAGTACTCGTCGCTTACCGTAAGGACCTCTGGCGGTAGCCCGACCACGTGCCGTATTCGCCGGGACCATCACTTCTTTCGGTTGCGCCTTCTTACACTCAACCTGCAAAATAATAAAACAGCAAAATTAGGCTTCAAGTCAAAGTATTAATATCAGCATTTTTTTAAAAAGTGATTTTTAGATCAAGAGATCGATTCTGGTTGTTGTTGTTTGTTGGAGTTTAAGGTCCCGTCAACTACAAGGTCATTAGAGACCCGTCCACTGTATAGTTCTAAACCCCCAATAGTCCGAGGACAGTATATTATTTTGAGCATCTGCTACGGCTGAAAATTGACGTCCTAACCCTTGTAGTAGTCACCTCTTAAGATCATATGATAATACAAGTCGCAGTGTTGGTGGGAACTGGAATATTGGACAGGCGAAAAGGAGAACTGAATATGCCAACGTCCGAGAGAGGCAGAGTTGTTTGTTTGTTTGTTGGTGTTTAAGGTCCCGTCAACTACGAGGTCATTAGAGACCCGTCCACTGCATAGTTCTAGTGCATAGACTGCACAGACACTACACCAATGCGACGATTATTGGGTATTAGCAGTACCCAGCTTTCCCGAGCGACCACCCATGTCAGTACTAACTGGGCTTGCGTTGCTTAACTTCAGTGATCAGACGAGAACTGGTGTGTCCAACGCAACTCGCCGCTCCCAGAGAGGGAGAGGGGAGAGCAGAAACCTCATCTGGAGTTGGGAATGGAGGGGGATGAGGTGAGTGCTACTTTCAACGGTTCTTCACATTAGGAAGAAATAGAGCACTTTTCGGTACAAAAGTGCGTGGCGTTTGTCTGCTAACCTTTTGACTCTGGGAAACAATTTCATTAAAAGGAGAGGTGGCGCGGAGAGGAGAGGGTCGTCTCCTTTTCTTAAGCGGAATAACAATAAGATAAACTAAAGGAATTTTTACACATTTTGCACACAGACACAAATGCCCGATAGACTTCTTTACCCCTTTCTTGCAATGATGAACGGGGAGAGGGGAGGGAAATGGAAGGAAATGCGGAGATAGGTGGAGGTGAGGGAACTAAGTAGAGGTGTGACTCGAGTGTCAACTAGTGCACTATTTTTCCCTGTTGCTTTTCCTCCTCCTCCTCATCATCGTATAAATATACAAATTTTTCGTTATATAGCTGTGCCAAAATGATGCAGCCGTGGTGGGGCCTGAGGCTAACACTGGGACGCTCCCCGTAAGGAGTGTGATGAATTACACAGCCGCACTACAAAACACCTTCACATTTTAATAATAATAATAATATTTGACTTCGTCGACAAATATTTTCATGCAAATGTAAAATTTCAATGAAAAAAACCCTTTACATGAAATACACAAACTGTATCAAAAGCATAACCCTAAATAACAGCACACAACTCACCCCCCCCCCTCCCGCACCAAAAATAATAATAAAAAAAAAGAGATCGGGGAATTTGATTCAATAACTTACCATTTTATTATTGATTTCGTGGAAGTGAATTTCACAAACTTTATCGACAATATCTTCATTTTCAAATGTTACAAAACCAAAACCTAAAAGACACAAAAAAGAGGACATGAATAAAACAATGCAACCTTTTAACAAAAAAATTTGTCTTCAATAAACACTCTGTAACAAAAAGTTCACGCCGCCGATCTCGATATAATTCGTAAATTAGCTCTTGCCTTTTCAGGACAGCGTACGCAGGTTCGCCCCTCTTTCCTTGTTTGTTGGTGTTTAAAGTCCCATCAACTACAAGGTCATTAGAGACCCGTCCACTGCGTAGTTCTAATGCATATGCTGCACAGACACGACACCAATGCGACGATTATTGGGTATTAGCAGTACCCAGTTTTCCCAAGCGACCACCCATGTCAGTACTAACTGTGCTTCCGTTGCTTAACTTCAGTGATCAGACGAGAACTGGTGTGTCCAACGCAACTCGCCGCTCCCCCTTTCCTTGTTCGTTAGTTGGTGTTATAGGGCCCTTCAACTACCAGGTCATTAGAACCCCGTCCGCAGCATAGTTGATATGTAGAGATTGCACAGACACTATACTAATGGACGATTTTTTTTGGCATTAGCAGTATCCAGGTTTCCCAAGCAGCTACCCATGTCAGTAGTAGCTTCAGTGATCAGATGAGAACTGGTGTGTCCAACGCAATTCGCCGCTCCTCCCCTCTTTCCTTCCTAGGTTTCTGGGAGCGGCGAATTGCGTTGGACGCACCAGTTCTCATCTGATTACTGAAGTTAAGTAGCGCAACCCCAGCTAGTACTGACATGGTTGGCCGCTTGGGAAAACTGGGTTGCGCTAATACCCAAAAATCGTCGCATTAGTGTAGTGTCTGTGCAGTCTCTGCATAAGAACTACACTGTGGACGGGGCTCTAATGACCTTGTAGTTGAATGGCCCTAAAACACCAACAAACAACAACAACAACCCTAGGTATCTGTGTGTATGTGTGGTGGGAGATACGAAAACATTGTGAAAATAGGGACAAAAAGTCGGAAAGGGAAAAAAGGAGACCTGAAGTGCGTCTTTTGAGAGTGGGGGGGAGGAGAAATGAAATGACCGAAGGGTCCCATGTAATAGCATGTGTGTGTACGGAGTAAAGAGGGAGGAATGTGCGATGCCCCATGTCTGTCACTATGAATGACCCAGGAACTAGTAATTTTAGGGTTTTTATGCCTTTTGAAACGATCACCTCAAAGTGGGCAGACAAGAGCACACGACATGGGAAGAGAAGAAGAGCAGATTCGCCAGAGTGCCTGTTCTACCCGGGGACGGGTGACGACGCCCATCAAACACTCTCTTACTTGTACCAGATGGGCCGTCCGACGAGGTACCTGGAAGGGGAGGGAGGTATACGTAGAGCGTATAGTTCGTGAAAAACAAGATCCAGGAGCTTATCAGAATAACCAGTAAAGTCCTAAGGACACAACAAAACGCCTAGTTTGCAGTAATGTGTTAAACGGTTCCGGACTAGTGTTCAGGGGATGGTGGTAGGTCGTTTTAGTCGGGAGACCAACATGCATTTCACCAACCCCCAAAAGTCTCCTCTTATCTTGTCCCATTCCGCACCGCGCTAGTTTCAAGCAAAATTATGACCAAGGTTAAGAATGACCTTTGGGGATTTTGGTTCTAGTCACCTTTACTAACAACTCTTTGAGGAAACTGAGAACCATTCTGGAAAACAGCAACAGCGTGGGGAGGGAGAGAGCGACTATTCCCCTTTAGTTGATAAATGGTCCTCTTATCTAGGAGTCTGAAGCACATGACCAGAAAATTTAAGACAAGTTTCTTTTTTTTTTCGTCTGTAGAGCGACCAAGAACCCCTGCAAGGCCCAAGATTTGCCAATATATTGATCAGAACTTTCAATAATAATCATCTCGGAGAATATTTGTGTGTCAGAACCCGGAGGCGCTTGGAGAAGAGAGTGACTCGAGTAAACGAATGACTGATTCTCTAAGAAGGTAAGTCACTTGAAGAAAGATGAGAAAAGTGGGATGGCCTTGGTTCTCTAAGGACACTACCTATACCTCCTTAAAAACAGCAATGGGCCTCTCTCTCTCTCTTCCTGAAAAATAACCTATTAACTAGTATTCCAATAGCATTCAAATTTTCAGTTAAAGGGGTTAAGGAGGGAGAGGGAGGGAGCAAGACCGAATTTAAAAGACTGGTTTCATTTCGCTTTGCCAAACATTGACTCAAGTCTATAAAGTGAACCCAGGTGCCGCTCCCTCCTCACACTGACAAACTTGTTAAGTACCACCTACTACAGTGTAAACACAGAGCGACATTTCAATTTACATCTTTTCCATTTAATAAATTTAACCCGTTTTTCCTTCTTTTTCTTGCAGAACCAAACAAGAAAAACAAGAGGAAGTGCAATCAACGGTCTTGCAGAGGGTACAAAAGCACCAAACCGAAAAGCTTCAAGGCAAACACTTGAAGAAAGGTAGGCGGTGGTGGTGCGCGCGTGAGATAGCAAAAATTTTATCTCATATTTGCAGGACGATGGAAAGACAGACACATACACCCTTTACTTGGACATCACCATCCTCCAATTCTGCTAGAAAACTTGTAGCCATTAAAAAACAATGCCGATAAAGAAGAAGAAGAAGATGATGATGAAGAAGGGAAAAAACTCCAATCGTGACAAAGGATAATCAACAAGGAGGAGGAGGACGAAGACTCAAGGCCAGAAAAGAGACAGAAAAAAATTAGCCTTCAGTGGTATAGTGGTGTGCGGTTCTTCTATCCCTTCCTCATTTTTTTTTTTTTTAACGCCTTTGTTTTCTTCCTCTGACAGCTACTGTTCACAAAGCCATCTCCTGAAAACAGTAAATGCGCGAGAGCAAAGAAAGGACCGATGTCAGTGAGAAGAGAACGAATGACAAAATCTTACAGCCGGAAAAAAATGTGCCAATCTCCTTGTTCGCCTTGAAAGGGTTCTGTTATCTGCGGCAATGGCCTAACAGGTACATCCCATATCGCGGAGCACAACCCGGTTTTATTTTCCCCTATACACCCTAATGGCCTTTGGTGAAGAGGGGGTGCAAACCTGCGAATCATCCTAAATTGAGCACGCTACCATTCAGGAGAGGTGAAGCGGCTCTTGAATCTCTTAGTCCATCAAATCCAGCAACCCAATTTGACTCTGAAGTGGACATCACAAGCACGCGCAACTATCTATCTGACGGAGAAGAAAGAATTCAAAATGGACATAAGGAACTGTTATTGGAATAAACGTCAACCTTTCAGGTGGGGAAAGCTCTTTATTTACCGGCACCAGAGGGAGTTTCTATTGTCCGCTAATATTGTCTGAATGTTTTCCTTTTAGAAAGGATTGAATGACACATCCAATTTGTGACATTCGTGCAGACACCAAACTGTAGTACATCGGCTTCAGTGTACATCTGATTCCTTTCTCTCTTTCTTTACCTGTCCTGAACGAAACTAGATGTCTTAGCCGGGGCTGGAACTTGCGCGTCACGAGTGGCGGCAAGAATCCAGCACTTACTAAATGAGCTACAGTAATCGACAACTAAGACTGTGAGTGTGATACAACTGGGTAGTTCGGAGCTAAGATGGACCAATGAACCGTTAGTACAGGATTAAGAATTTCATGGTTCCAATGCCGGCAGGACAGAAAGGGGGCAGCAAAAAAAAGCAACTCCTAACCCTTTTCCGCCTATGGCAGGGTCGGTACCCATCTTGTCCCTCTGAATGGACACAAGGGCGGTATATTGGTCATAGTTTTTCTGCAGCCGGTTGCCGGCCAAAGCTGCAACCCCTACGCTTATTTATGGGAGCGGCGAGTTGCGTTGGACACACCAGTTCTCGTCTGATCACTGAAGTTAAGCAACGCAAGCCCAGTTAGTACTGACATGGGTGGTCGCTCGGGAAAGCTGGGTACTGCTAATACCCAATAATCGTCGCATTAGTGTAGTGTCTGTGCAGTCTATGCATTAGAACTATACAGTGGACGGGTCTCTAATGACCTTGTAGTTGACGGGACCTTAAACTCCAACAAACAAACAAACAAATACGCTTATTTATCGTCGGTGTAGTGTTCGTTGGGGAATTCCACCGACGCCAGAGGGCAAGCTCCTACACCTGGAAATTTTTGCCTCATCTACCCGTTGCGCAGTAGAGAGGGTTCTTTTACGTGCAAGTGACATCGTACACCACAACACGGGACCTCGGTTTTATTTCTCACCCGAAAGACGGCGCACTCGCGGCCCCCCTCTCTCTCTCTCTCTCGCCCGAAAGAAGTCAACCCACTTCGGTCCAGTATCGAACCTGGAACTACTGACGCAGTTGCCGAGCATGTTAACCACTACGCCACCGCGGCGGGTAAAGGGCCTTAAGATAGTATGATGAAAATCCCCTTCCTTTCCTCTTGACCCTCCTTTCGATGTTGGCCTTTGGCCCGGGCATTCGTAAATCTAAACCGACAGTAGTGACCCACCAACCTTGTGTTTTTAAGTCGGCATTTTAATTTTGCTGGAGCAGGAGCACTCTTGTTACAGTGTTATATTTACTGACATTTCACAAGGAAAGATTTCGTAAAGGAAAAAAGATCTTAGAAGAAAGAAAGAAAGTATACACCAAACCCCTTTGATGATTAGAAAACAATTATATATAGCATTCCTCCTCCCAAGAAAGAAATCAAGGAAAATAAGTGAGTTACAAGATCGGCAGGGTGATTCAAATTAAATTCCTCTGGTAAAGGGGAAAAGAAGAAGAAGAGGAACCAACATCATCTTCGCGGCGCCATCGTCTTCTCAGCATTCGTATCCCTGCTAAAGAAAACGGAGGAGGAGCAGAAGAAGAAGTTTTTATTGCTGAAATCTAAGAAAAACCACAACCGTCTTAATTGAAAAAAATAATATATATTTCAAGTAGTGGCGAGAGGAAGAAATGGGCCTAATTAACATCCCCTCCAAAAAATCCTGTTCCATAAAAATAACACATCCACCACCCTCTTCTTACGTAAGAAAAGCCAATTAAGAAATGAAGAAAATGTTAAGAAACACCAACAAAAAAAAACGCCAAGTCAAGTGCTGAGGAGCCGCAACGATACCAACCAGAGACCGGTGTTTAAGGTAGGACATTATCATTTAAGCCTTTTCTCTCTGCGAGGAGTGATGGGGGGATGAGTGAAGGGGCCCTCCCCCCTCTCAACACACTGAAGAAATTACGCAAATGGAGTAAGAAGGAGGGGGGGGGGGGGTAGAACGGGTAGAAGTATGCGTCCAAACCTCGGTAGTTCAACTGGTAATACATTTGACTCCTAAGACGAGGTTCGATCCCAAACATAAGCGTTTCTTTTCCCAACATGAGACGAGGAGACATCCTTAAAAGTGTGTCAGCCTGGCCTTCCTTCCTTCCGTCCCGAATGGGAATAAAAGCCATGGTGGGTGGGAAACGTGGGGAGCTAACCCTTTTCCACACAGAGTAAAATATATGAAAATTTCAGGTGTATGGCCTTGCTCTCGCCCCCTCTGTCGGGTCTACCGCTTGACCCCCGAAAACATATTTGGTCATTTAACGGCAGCCTGTGAGCTCTGAAGGCAACTAACCGACTCATGAAGGAAACAAAACTCTTACACACCTGGGGAATTTTGTGCATTAGACATTTTTTCCTGTGTAGAAGTGTGCGCCACCTGCTGGTGGAGAGCAGAAAGCAAACCCTCTCTCTCTCCCCTCCACTTTTAGCTGGCGCGTTCAACACGGGCCCACTTGCCCTAACTCCTCAAGACGAAGCTCAATATACAGTATAAAATTTTCCTGAATTTAATAAGACGATAATTAGTTCATCAAAGTTTGATTAACATGCAATTTAAACTTTCTTTTAACTCTTTCACCATCCTCCCCCGATCACGGGTTTCGCCATTTGCTGCGCCCCCAAACGACGAGACCGACTTACGGCACTCCACTTTCTCTTTACATCATTTCGACGACTGCTAATTACGAACAATATAAAAGCCCCCTTTAAGGTTTTCACCAGAAATGTCCTTTCTCCTTCCCCTAACCCTCCCCTTCACACAACATTTGCAATGTAGATCTTGCTCCTGGACTCATTCATCTGCCTGCCTGCCTGTGCACCCCTGTGGTCCTCTTTGCCCCTTCATCCCTTTCTCCTCTTTCTGTTTCTGCGTATCTCATATTCCTTTTCCGGCATCATCCTCATCATCACCACTACGCCAACAGTCGCAGTACAAACAACATCTAAAAAGGGGAAAGGTGGGCGACAAGGGGCACTTCCGAGGAGAACACAACACGCCGCACATAAAGTAATTACGCTAACAAAATTAATTAAGAATTAAGTTAAAGAGTTAAAGGAGAAAAAGGCGGAGGAGAGAGAGAGAGAGTAGATCACATGAAAGAGTTCGCTTTGAGACCACCCCAACTTTTCAGGGACGGAGAACAGGGATTAAAACAAGGACCTTGATTGTAAGACACATAAACGCACTATCTCTTCCCAAAGGGCCGAAACCCTTATACTAGGGCAATAACAATAATCCTAGACGGGGAAATGAAATTCATAGATGCTGTTCAGAGATGCAGTCAGAAGAGAGCCGGAAGTCGAGGTCCTACACCTCTCCTGCACTGCGAAAGGACACAAGAGGGGGGGAGGTAGAAGAGGTCCAATACCTGGGAATTTTGTTAATCTGAAGCTTGGTTCCCTGGCACGCGACACCGACGAGAATAGCGCGCTAGCAGATGACAATCCACATAAACTGATGACGTAGTTACACTACCATTCTGTAAAGTAAGCGCGAAATCAATGGTGAAGTGGAGTTGAGAGTTAGTTAACTGCATTTGTTGATGGAATGCGTCGCTCGAATTTGATTGGCTGTTTGAATTTTTAAATAATCTTCTGTTTATTTTTCATTGGTTTATTTATTTTTTCGGTTTTGGCGCCACCAAACGTTCATATTGAAAACTATTAATCGCTTACATGAATTCGCTCATGCCAGGGAATCAAACCAGGCGGAATTTCTGTTAGCTCCTGTTTTTTACGTCATAATTACACTGTCTGCTCAAGCGCTATTCTCGTCGGTGTCGCGTGCCAGGGAACTAGGCTTGACTGCCCGTATAGAAAATGGTTTTTTACGTGCAGTTGTTTGTTGGTGTTTTAGGGCCCTTCAACTACAAGGTCATTAGACCCCGTCCACTGCATAGTTCTAATGCCTAGTTCCGTGGCACGCGACATGAGAGAGAATAGCGCCTGAGCAGACGACAAAATTATGACGTCAACCACAGGCGCTAGGCGAAATTGCTCCTGTTGTAGTTCCGTGGCAGGCGAGAAATCATGCGAAGTGTAAATGTTTCAAAAATGCCTGTAAGGTGGCGCCCACAACACAAAAATCCAACAACCAATAATATTTAAAAGCTAACGTTGTTCGAAAAGCAATAGCCAATGAAATGCATGCGGCAGTTGCAAGCAAGAAATGCAGTTGACTACCTGTCAACTCCACTTTTCAGTTGATTTCGCGCTACTGTGGAAAAAAAGTTGAGTTACTACGTCATCAGTTTCTGTGGCATTTCGTCTGCTCGAACGCGATTTGCGTCGGTGTCGCGTGCCATGGAACCAGGCTTAACGCAGAGACTGCACAGACACCAGACTAATGCGACGATTTTTGGATACTAGCAGTACCCAGTTTTCCCAAGCGGCCACCCATGTCAGTACTAACTGGGGTTGCGTTGCTTAACTTCAGTGATCAGACGAGAACTGGTGTGTCCAACGCAACTTGCCGCTCCCTTTACGTGCAGTAGTGACATCGTACATCCTGCCCCCACGCGGGGCCATGTCTCATTCGGGCCCCTCTAGTACGAAAGAAGCAACCGCACGCACACACACACACACACACACACACACACCGGTCACGGTTAGAATCGAACCTGGAATCACTGACACAGTAGTCCAACACCTTACCTCTGCTTACGCCACTGGGGCGGACATCTCTCCCTTCCCCATAACAACAACAACCGCGTTATCCTGTCTCTGTTCACGCCTGTCCCAGATTAGGATGAAAAACGACGAGTATTATCATAATACATAATGAAAGGGCGCAATCTGGCGTGCGTTGAAACTTTGAGAAAGATTTCGAAATTAAAATTTTCTCACACTCTGAGAGTAGACAGAGATTCATAAGAGCAATGATAGATAGGACCAAACAGAGGAGAGAATTAAAACAATGATGAAATTGGGTGATTATTCAAAGGGCCCGCCTCCCCTTCCATATCGAAATTTAACAACCACACTTTCCACACCAGAAAAGAGAAGAAGAGGGTGTATAATCACAAACATCCCCTTCCAACATCGGTACGAAATAGAACCTAAACAACTAAAACTACACCCGGCACCCTCCACCCTTGAATAGCACAGGAAAGGATGGGTAATGGAAGGGGATGGGGAAGAAACCTAGGACGGTGAGTTACATAGCGTGGAAAAACTCAATAAATTTTGTTTTGAAATATAAAAGAGTTGAGTAGGAGAAAAGGCACCTAAGGTAGTGTCTCAAATTCTCAGCAGTTAAATTAGTTTTGCGCTAATCTATTTATCAAACGCTGTGATGAGAAAAAGAAGACGAAAAGAAAGCGAGCGCCCTTGTTGTTGTTGTTACATGGAATTTCCACCAAAATGATTAATCGTCAAGAAAAATCCAAAACCAGTAACGGCATGACACCTCTCGCCACCACACAAACACGCAAATACGAAAAAAAAGGCGCCCTACATTCCTGTTCAAATTTTTTAAAAAAAGAATAAAAACATTTATGGAAATGACACAAAATCCACTGGACAGCAAAAGCAACTCCTAACCCTTTTCGCGCCTATGGCAGGGTCGGGTACCCATGCGTGCAGCCAAGTTGCGTTGGACACACCAGTTCCCGTGAGCAAGCCCACGCCAATACCAACTTGGGTGGTTGGTAAAGAACGATAGGTGCTGCAAATTAACCCTCTCCTTCGACCTTTCACCTACCTCCTCATCTCCCGCGGACAGCCTCCTAAGGGTTCGTCCTGTTATGGCTGCCTGGCTTACTCCCAACCCACGAGACTAAACCAATCCAGTAAACCGTCTTGCCCCTCTGAATGGACACAAGGGTTATATATTGGACGGTGTTTTTTTCCGCAGCGGGGCTGGCGGCCAAAGCTGCAATCCCTATGCCTATTTATCGTCGGTCTACTGTTCCTTGTGATACTCCACGTCCACCACACGCCAGGAGGGAGTGGGGTCGAGTTCCTACGCCTGGAAATTTGGCCTCATCTACCCGTTGCATAGTAGGGTTCTTTGACGTGCAAATGCCATCGTACACGACATGGGACCTGGGCTTTACTTCTCATCAAGGAGTACTCGGGGCTTCTCTCTCGCCCGAAAAAAAAAGCCACCTCGATCCAGTATTGAACCCGGAACCGCTGAAGTTAAGCAACGCAAACCCACGTCAGTACCAACACGGGTGGTTGGTAGTGAACGTTGGGTGCTGCAAATTTCCCCTCTCCTACATCCTCTACACCTACAACCTCCTCACCCGCGAGCAGCCTCCTAAGGGTTCGGCCTGTTAGAGCTGCTTGGCTTACTCCCCAACCCGTTAACGTAACATAGTAACATAAAATGGACATAGTGTGCCTGTGATTGCAGAGTCTCATGGCCGAAGGGGCAAAAAAAGGCGTCACAACATATTTTAAAAGTAGCATAAACCTGTTAAAAAAAGTTCAATACAATTTTCTCTCCCCTTATTTGGACTACAAGGAATCCTCTTTTCTATTCTCAGAATTCAGAAGCAGCAGCCTGCCGGCAAACTTCGGAGATTGACAAGCATCTTCAGCAGGAGCTGGATATAATGCCTTCCAACTCCAAGATAAGAGCAGGAAGGGGAAAGAGAAGCCCGTCTTCTTCTCCATGAAGAAAAGAACTTCCATCGCAACCAAGATCAAACCATGGCCCATGTAAGGTCAAAAAACTCCATCACCTAAAAGCATGCCCATAAAGGCAACTTCCCCGGCCCCTAAAAGTCATTGTCGGCGCCGTCGTTAAACGCACTTCGCAGCAAAGCACTGATGCATTTATGGTTTGCCCGCCAACATGATTTTAAGGGGCAGCATTGCTCCTTTGCATTCAAGAGTCCCGAAACTACTTTTTCATGTTAAAACAAGGCTAACAGACGACCGACTCAGGATGGGGAAGAAAAATGGGAGGCTGCACACTTCACAAATCACTGATTGATATCTCACAAAATCCTTACTTTTCTCTTAAAAAATCTAAAAAAAAAAAAAAAGGAGGACCTAAGCTCTTAGTTAAACGAAGCACACGCAAATTTACCAAAATGACATCTGAAAAGCGGAAGAAATACACAGAAAGTCTCTTTTTTCTTTACACAGTGCGAGAGAGTGATGCATTACAGGAATATGGTGAGGCCAGGAGATGGAGAACAAGAGCGGGAGAGTGAGGGTTACAAAGAAAAGTGAAGGAAGAGTAAAGAAAATAGACACCAATGACGACCAGCGATAAAGTTTAAGCAACAGCAGTAACAGGCACCCGTAAGACGGCTTAAAAAGACATACTATTTGGAAGAGAAAGATGAAAATCGGAGATGAGAAACGGGGACGGAAGAAGAGGAGGAAGACAAGGATGAGAGATGGGAAGGAAAGGGTTGGAAGTGTAGAAGGTTGAAAAGGGCAGTTGTTAATGAGGAGGAGGAGGAGGGAGAAGGCAAGATGGGAATAAAGAAGATCTTTTCCCCATCAACCCACCTACTAACCTTATCGTTTCATTTGAGAAAGGGTGAACTGAGAAGTCTAGGTTCCCCCCCCTCTGCCAAACCCCCTACTACTCTTCCTCCTCTTTGCTCTCATTTACCCCTCTCCGTGTCCCCCTCTCTTCTTTTAGCAGCAGCAACAGCAAGCAGACATGACAAATTACAACTGCAAATTAGCAAAACATAGATAAACGAGACCATTCATCTCCTGATCTACGGTGGACATCATGATCAGCCCAGATTCCCTTGCTGGACACCTTACAATAAAGGAGAATGTCTACGATAACCCAACGTAGAAATATACCCCCTTGGAGGAAGAAGAAAAAGATATTAAAGAATTCCTTCTCGTTTTCTTCAGGCTCTTCTACTCCTTTCCTTTCAGCTCTCCATCCACTTGGTTGAACCTCCTCCTTCACCAGTTCAACTTTTCAATACTAAAAGCCCCCCCCCCTACATCAAACAGAAGAGGAAGAAGAAGCCCTGCAGAATCTTTTCAAATCCACACGGATGACCTGATAACTACACAACAGAAAATCCTTCTCTTCAGGGCAACCCAATGAGTGAGCTACACATCCTTTCAGCATCATCCATACAGCTATGCACAGTGGGCAGTTATGAACATTTTTACCAGAAGGCAAGAAAAAAAAAGCGATGATCTCATCAAAAGAAAATCTTAGAGGCCATATAATCTTACGGAATTATGCATCTTATGCACAACACACATCTTTGATTTTTTTATTTATTTTTTTCTTATTTCTCTTTGCTAAGAAGAAGTGTCCTTATGCAAGAGGACATTTTTATGACCCGAAGAAAATCGCTACTAATACAATAACGTAGAACTTTCCACCACCATCATTACGAAGGAGCAACTCCCCAATCAGGGTTTAACAGAAGCAGATCGGTGCTACCCCTACATACCCGCCTTCAAGGCTTCTTCCCGTACACGCAACCTCTCCTTTCAAAATAAACATAAAACAGAGGCATTTGAGAGGAAAGTAAGACCCACTGTTTCCAAGGTTTGATCCTAGACCAGTGGTGGCGAACCTTTTTTGTTGAAGACGGGTCACAGTAACACGAAAAACAAAACCAAAAAGTTGTTCACGGGTCAAGTGCAAGCACTATTTAATTTTATGGATTAAAAAATTATTATTAATAATGAATAGATTGGTTTATTAAAGTAGCAAATAGAGAATGTCATCATAATACCCTTATCTCGCCTGTGGCAGGGCTGGGTTTGTGGGTTCTAGCCCACCAGGTCCTCATCCACCACACACACACACACACACACACACACACTATAAGATTATAAACTAGATAGGATTCACGGTGGGTCACAGGTTCGCCACCACTGTCCTAGACCGAGGTTGTTTTGTTTTAGTACGAGAGAGAGTTCCCTCCAGTGCGTCTTCCGTCAGATAGGAAGTAAAGCTTAGGTCCCGTGTGTACGTTGCACGGTGCCACCGCTGCTGGTAAAAGAAGCCTTACTACATATAAAGTGTAATTCGGTAAAATTTTCAGGTGTAGGAGCTCGCTCCTCTGGTACCAGTGAAGGAAAAGTAGCCTCAACGAATCACAATAGGCCGACAATAAATAAGAATAGGGATGAAAGTGTTAGATCAGCAGCCGGCAGCGTAAAAAAAGCCGTTCAGCAGATCGCTCATGTGTCTCATTTTGTTTGTTGGTGTTTAAGACAGCACAGCCCCATTAGCAGTACCCAGTTTTCCCAAGCTCCCACCCATGTCAGTACTAGCTGGGGTTGCGCTTCTTAACTTCAGTGATCAGACGAGAACTGGTGTGTCAAACGCAATTCGTCCCTCACTACATGTGTCTTAACCCTGGCATAGGCAGGAAAAGGGGTAGATCAAAAAGTTATACCGAACAGAAGCAAAGGTTAGCAGCAGGAGGTCAATCATGTTCCTCTCCTACCTCCTATTATTTTCTTTTTTAAAAATATACACAACAATTTAATGAAGCAATTTCTACAGTTACAGATGCAGCCTTTCCATAAATAGTTAGGAGGGTGGGGGAAACGAGAAAAAGGAGGAAGAGGGGGAGGAGGAGAAGGACCGGAGAGGGTAGGTAATAGTGGCAGGAGTAGACAGACCTACAGCTAGTCAGCCTACAAACTCAACTAATTTAATACGCTGAAAACAACGGATACACCCGAGTCTGAGAAAAATTTAACTTCAAATGTAATTAACGATCTTTCCACAAAGAACCTATCGCTAAAACCCATTTACAGCCTCCGTATAATATTAATATCAAAGTCGATAACAACTTTGAAACGATACAATGACATTAAAAGTAGGCAGACAGGAGGAAGAGGAGGAGAAAGGGACGAGAGACCGGGTGGTGGTAGTTGGTGGCGAACCGAAGAAGGAGTTGTTAAATGATGAAATCGGTGAGGAAAGGCAAGAAAGAGGAAACGATAGAGAAGAACACCCACACACACAGAGACATAGAAAAGGGTTAAATTCCTGGTTCTCCATTCAGGAGAAGCAGGGAAGATGCAGGGGTCATAAATTCTCACACACACACACAAACCCTCTTCTGTATCAAAGGGGTTAAAATGGCAAGCACATACGTACATCATACACACACAGTGGGAATATCAAGGAAGAGGGTTTCTCAAAACGAGTTTTCGGAGGATAAAAAAAAAAGAAGAAGAGAAATGCTTAAGATGAGAAAAGGGTCAGAAGGGGATAAACAAAAGTATGTGAGTTCAAGGGGGAGAGGGAGAGAGGGTGAGAGTAAGGGTGAGAATGAGAGAGAGGGTGAGAGATAGTGAGGGTGAGAGAGAGGGTGAGAGTGGGAGAGAGAGGGTCAGAGAGAGAGAGAGGGTGAGAGAGTGAGGGTGAGAGAGAATGAGGGTGAGGGTGAGAGTGAGAGAGAATGAGGGTGAGGGTGAGAGAGAATGAGGGTGAGAGTGAGGGTGAGAGAGTGAGGGTGAGAGAAAGAGAGAGGGTGAGAGAGAGTGAGGGTGAGAGAAAGAGAGAGGGTGAGAGATTGTGAGGGTGAGAGAGTGCGGGTGAGAGTGAGGGTGAGAGAGAGAGGATTAGAGAGAGAGAGTGCGGGTGAGAGTGAGAGAGAGAGGGTTAGAGAGAGAGTGAGGGTGAGAGAGAGTGAGGGTGAGAGAGTGAGGGTGTGAGAGAGAGAGGGTGAGAGTGAGTGTGAGTGGGAGAGTGAGAGAGAGAGTGAGAGAGAGAGGGTGAGTTAGAGAGAGAGGGTGAGAGAGAGTGAGGGTGAGACAAAGAGAGAGCGAGGGTGAGAGTGGGTGAGGGTGGGAGAGTGTGAGAGAGAAAGTCAGGGAGAGAAAAATTCAAGACATATAAACTAAATAAACGCCAACCAGTGTCAAAAAAAGAAAAGAAAGGGAGCAGGCAACACTACGCCTTTTTTTATATGTACAGTATATATCAACGGCTAAATATACTATAAAATAGCAAATATATTTAAAGGAGCTGAAAGAAATCGAGATTAAAATCCTTAAATTATAGACTTGAAATTCGATCAAATGAAACCTAAGATGAATTCAGTGAAAACAGAGAGTGAATATGAAACAAAGAAATTGAGGACAAAAAAAAGGGTGAAAAGAGGAGATGAAAGTGGTAAAACTCGGTGCAATTTCTTCTTCAAAAGTTGGGGGCATGCGGGGGGGGGGGGAGGATGTACTGGCACAGCCTACAAAATACCGAGCAGAGGGGCACATGGAAGAGAAAGGGGACATGGGGAAAGGGAGGAGGGGTTAAAGGTTCATTTTCAATTTTGATAAGAATCTGTGAATATAATAAATTAAGAAATGGCTAAATAAGACGAAGGAAGCAGAAAAGAAAAACAGCCTTAAACTATATCTTAAAAGAGTCCGTCAAAATAAACAGTTCCTCTCCCGTCTACCTCACACACCCTTCATTTTATAGAAGAGAACCCTCTCTACATTAGTAGAGTATAACCTCTATCCTCCTCCTCCTCTCCCTGGCAAACCCGAAAAGATTTATTTTGAACTCTTCGCACTTTAGTCGACGTGCGAAATTAACGATCTTCAACCCTTTTTCTTTATAGATTATTTAATTACAGGTTTCTAAGAAATTTAGTTCGGGCGATCAAAAACAGCTTAAATACCATTTTCGTCAAAACAATTACAGAAAACGTTTAACGTTATTATTGTTATTATAAAAGAAGTTCATGGCCTATATAATATATTATTATTATTATTATTTTGCAGGAGGAAGAAGGAAGAAAAAAAAACAGTTTCATCGATTAAAAATTATTAATTATTTCTTTCACATCAAAAGATGAAAGAATGAGTTAAGACCACAGAAGATGAAAAAGAGACTTATCCCTCTACATCTTTAAGTTATCAGTAGTTCAATATGTAGCGTGCTTGACACTTGAGGTCATGATTATAAGTTCGCGACCTCGGTTTGATGTCGGGAGCGGCGAATCGCGTTGGACACACCAGTTCTCGTCTGATCACTGAAGTTAAGCAGCGCAACCCCAGCTAGTACTGAGATGGGTGGCCGCTTGGGAAAACTGCGTACTGCTAATACCCAAAAATCGTCGCATTAGTGCAGTGTCTGTGGCTGTCTCTGCATGAGAACTACGCTGTGGACGGGGCCCTAATGACCTTGTAGTTGAAGAGCCCTAAAACACATGGAGGCCCTAAAACACATTTCCGTGCCAAAGAAAACGGACACATTCTGTTCGCTGCCTCGGATAACAATTCAAGGCAATGTCTACCGTGTGCTTGTATAATGTGACTTGCAAGATATTTGGGCTTGTCCCAGTCTCCCACATCCCTCCTCTGGAGGGGGCGTCATAAGTAAAAGGAGCTCCCCGCTCTATAACCACATTCGCAGAACAAAGTAAAACCCATGAAAGTGGTGCTATGTCATCTGCCTGTCCGTCCACGAGCCCCGAATACTCCCGGTATGTCGATATTTAGTAGGCAACTAGCCACCCCGACAACACCACCTTCAAATAACATGTTGATGCCCAAGAACAGACTTAGTTTCAAGCAGTGGCGTCACTAGGGGGTGCGGACCGCACCGGGTGACACCACCCGCACCATGAGAAATGGAGTGACACCAAAGCAGAAGAAACGGCGTTTTTCGGGAGAGGGGGCGGGGGTGACGCCAACCCTAGCGACGCAACTTGTTTCAAGCTTAAAATTTCATGTCATTGACTAGTGTTGGATGATTGATGAGTCGGACTTTTTCCTATTGTGCTAGTGACCCAAGTTCACTTCCCAGCTGCTGTTACTGATGCAATGTATTGTATGAACTCCTTGATGACTTTCAAGGAGTTGAGAGCTTGTTGTGTCCTGATGCGAAATTCTGATGGTTCATTGACTCGCTGACACATCACCTATGCCTGTGAATGACAAGGAATAGGCTGGCAGAGGCAGGATCCTGTGACCGAAAAGGTGAAACGGAACACCCCCCCCCCCTCCCGAAAAAAAGGACTAAGTAAGATTAAAGAGCCTTGTGACAACTTCAAATCCAACGGAATTAAGGTATGAAACTAATAATCAGGGGACAGAATTTTACAAGTGCTGCAGTCAATGTACATTAGACAGAGGACGATTGCAACTGGACTTCACATCGGAAATGGTGCGGTACACATGCCAGTAAATGAGAGAGGGCTATTCACAATAACCTCACGCGCTGCTTAGAGCCCTGACCGACAGACCTGGCCGTCTGTCTGCCTGCCAGCATGCTCACCGACCAACTAACGTGCACCACGACTCCCTCGACTTGAAGCATCACCACACGTTAAATCAAGTCAATTTCAGTTCCAATTACAAACTACACCAAAATGCCATTTCCTCAAGCCCAGTAATCACTGTCCACGGTCAAACATGCGCCGGACTAATGACAGGTCACTCACTGCTCATTAGCCTTGAAAAACGAAGATAAGAGTTGGGTTGCCGGAATGAAAGTACCACCAGATTGAAGAAACCGTGCAGATGTGACTCGAGCTCAATGCTCTCTAGCTGTGAATAACATTTATAGTCGGTAGTGCCGTCTGGGGCGTGTGGAATTAAAATAAACTGCTCGGGAGCACTTAACCCGCCGCGGTGGCGTAGTGGCTAGCACGCTCGGCAACTGCGTCAGTAGTTCTAGGTTCGATACTGGACCGAGGTGGGTCGGCTTCTTTCGGGCGAGAGAGAGGTCGCGAGTGTGCCTTCTTTCGGATGAGAAATAAAACCGAGGTCCCGTGTGGGTGTACGATGGCACTTGCACCTAAAAGAACCCTCTCTACTATGCAACGGGTAGATGAGGCAAAATTTCCAGGTGTAGGAGCTCGCTCCCTGGCGTCGGTAGCATTCCCCATCGAACACTAGACCGACGATAAATAAGCGTAGGGGTACCCGACCCTGCCATAGGCGGGAAAAGGGTTAGGAGTTGCTAGTTGCTTCGCTTGGGAGCACTTATGATTTTTGACAGACCCTCACTCGGCACACTTCTGTAATTCAGCCCGGATGAGTTCAGTCCACTAAACACACTTCGATTCTAGCCTACTGTACATGGATGACTTTTCTTAAAAGTAACTGGAAGCGAAACCATAAATCCCCTCCCGAAATTCCCAGGTGTAAGAGGTTCCCGACACTGGTAAAAGTGCATTCAGTAGGGGAGAGAGAGAGAGAGAGAGAGAGAGAAAAGGGGCCATAAATAACCAATCTACAAAAAACCAACTGCGAATTGGAAAGTACACATCACTTGCTACCCCCAAGTCGGTGAAAAGACGGTCACATACCTGGCTAGTTTTCAACCCCGTACACCCCATCCCATGACATCACCTTGAAATACCAAGCCCTGTCAGTGTATACGGAACACTCCTTAAAACCTATTCTACCGTGTACCACGATCAGTCAGCTCTCATTTGAAGCTGAAAATAAACGAGCTACATCATCTACGTGCTCACTTGGTAGAAAGAAGGCTCATCACACATTTCATGGATCGATTCCAGAGTACCTTGATGAAATTACTCAAGTACTAAGAAAAGAAAAACTTTTTCCTTGTAATCGGCAAGAAAAAAAAAGACAAAAAGAGTAAGGAAGAAAGAAAAACGTAACCACCATCACCACCGACAACAACAACAGCAGCAGAGGCAGCAACAACAAACTTTCAGGAGCATTCGTCTAATTGTTTTTAATTTACCGGCGAGTAGAGAGAAAAGTAATCTATATTAAAGATTTGCCGGACACAGCACAGTTGCCACCCACACGTGTCCATCTTCACTACTGTGTGCGTGTAGACCAAAATAATGAAAAGAAATCCGTTGAGCATCTTCATAATGAGAAAAGGGTGGTGGATGGACCAGGCGGACAAGAAGAGTATCGGTTGTTTGTAGTGGACAATGAGAGTGAAGTGCACTCGGCAAAGTCTATGAAGAAGAGGTGGGGGACGAAAGGAAAGAGGGGAGGGGTCAGCAAGAAGAGAATGGACACTAAGAAATGGGTCCTAAAATTGGAGGGAGAGACATCGAGCAGAAGAAGAAGAAAAATAGAAATAAAGGAAGATGCTGCTTTCAAGAAATTAGAAACTTTCACCACATGCACAGAATCACACAACTAAGTGCTCAAGGAGGTAGGAGAGTCGAATGGGTGGATGGGTCAGTCCTCAGTCCGTCAATGGCGAAAGCAAGTGGTTGGACAACACAACCAGAGAGAGAAAACTTACAGCTGCATTAAGAGGACAAGCGTCTCCAGGGAATCTCTTGAAAGCAACATCTTTTTATTCGCGGCTCGCACCGTGTGACACACGATCCATATTGACTGACCACTGAAACCTTCAAATGCATCACTTTTTAGAAGAACAAGAGTAGAGAGGAAAAAAGCTACTGGACAAGGGTGGACATGCATGATTATAAACAAAGGTAATGTTCAAAATTCGCCGGGGAAAAAACAAAACAGTAAACAAACGTACAACCTTAAATTAAATTTCACGGGCCAACGACCGATTTCTCAACTACTAATAGCAACCCAGTTCAGGCCAGTTAAGTAAAGCGACTACTAACCCTTTCTCCTGCCTATGGCAGGGTCGGGTACCCATTTTTATCCCTGTGGGACCCATGGGCGATTTTTGGGCGGTATTTTTCCACACCCGGTATCCGACCCAAGTCGCAACTTCTATGCTCATTTACTGCCTTACTGGTCTTCTCGTTGCGTAGTAGAAAGGGCTCTTTTGACGAGCAAAGACGCATGTGGCCGCGGGTTCAACTTCCCATCGAGGCCTCTCTTCTCTCCAAAAAAAGCCAACCCACCTCGATCCAGTATCGAACTTGAAACCACTAGTCGAGCATGCTACCTCTGCGCCACCGAAGCGGGCCAGTCCAGTAAAATAAAACCTCGAAATTTCAGGCCACGAAAGAAACAAAATGCATCACCCGACTCGGTGTCAGACCGGAGCCAGTGTCCATTGCTATTTGGTTATTTATTTGAGAGAAATACGCCTCGTGGACAACGACGCAGAACGACAGGGGAGGCGAACCTGCTCACCTCTAAATCAAGAGGAGCAACTACAGTGTACCTACCAATCAGTTTCAGTTAATATGATGAGATTCATATGTCGGTAAGCTGACAACAACATTCACACAATTCTCAGTTAACCCGTTTTTTCTTCAATTTGCTTAATAATTAGTAAAAGTATAATAGACAAAACGTTTCAAGCGGAACACTAGGCGGCAATGACGTCAATGTGATGTCACACACGTTATTCGCTCATTGGTAATGGTGGAATTCATTTGTATCTTTAATTAGGCTAGACCCCATGAAAAGGGCCTCGTCAAAGACAGAAGACGGGCGGAAAAAGAGCACGAGAGAGACAGTTCGACATGCAGAGTCAGCAGCAGGACGAAGAGGCAGAAGGAGAGAGAGAGAGGCACGTGGGACGGGGAGAATGGATGGTGAGTACAAAGAGGAAGGCGGGGGGGGGGAAGGACAGCAGAGTAGGGGGGAGGGGGTAAGAGGAGCATAAAACAAAAAGACCGCGACGACGTTCGCCGTTCAAAATTTAATATTATCATTATTATTAATATTCACCAATGCATAAATTAGCTTAAGTTTTCATATTCCGCCGCTTCTAATAAAATTTCATCAAAAAATAACACTAATTGAATCATGGCATTCTTAGGAGATAAACAATCCCAAAACTACTTCCGCCCGCCATCAAAAGGCCAATTTCCCACTACAACGATGCTACCACGACGCATCATACACTGCGCATAATCATTAGTCGCGGTAGCATCATTCTGGCGAGAGATCTCCTCAAATGCCTCTTTTCTTTTCCCGACAAAACAAAGACGATGACGACCTGATTGCTGTGCACGCGCAGTGGCTAACCCGTACACAAACAACTGTGACACTAGCGGCCCACGCAATCGAAAGGGATTTTTTTTTCTGAGTGGGGGCGAAATCAGAACCTCTAAAATCTCCTGCTGTTACGGTATATATAAATTAAAGCCTGCGTGTCAACTACACACCACAGGGTTCTTTCTGCGTAGAATTTGATATGTAAATTAGTAATATATTTCCAGTGCAGAATGTTCCTTGTGGTGCAGTTTCCGTGGTGCAATAAGGGGCCCATTACATCTTTTTCAGGTAGTCAGGTGGAAGATTTGTTGTACCATTCAGTCAACGCCCCCCCCCCCCTCTTTTTCGTTTTCCATTCGACACATGCTGTACTACTCGATATTCCCGAATTCATGGATTCGCACCCTGCTGTAGGCATGGAAAACCAGAAAGGCTGAAGACTATTTCCAATCCAGGACATCTCATTTTTGGTAGAACCTTTAACCACCTTACCAAAACGATGGGAAGGGGGGGAGTTGATAAGGAGTCCCACAATTCTTCCGATGCCCCGAACTCGCAATACTTCATTCCGGTGTTCGTGCGGGGAGCGGCGAATTGCGTTGGACACACCAGTTCTCGTCTGATCACTGAAGTTAAGCAACGCAACCCCAGCTAGTACTGACATGGGTGGCCGCTTGGGAAAAAACTGGGTACCGCTGGTATCGAAAAATCGTCGCATTAGTGTAGTATCTGTGCAGTCTCTGCATCAGAACTACACTGTGGACGGGGCTCTAATGACCTTGTAGTTGAAGGGCCTTAAAACACCAACAACCAGGTGTTCGTGCGCGTGTGAGAAGGTTCAATACCGGCCAATGACAAGCTTCATCCTCTCAGGATTGAATAGGGTGGGATGCTGGTCAAGGGCAGTACTGCGCTTGAAGTGGCCTACCTTTCATCAGACGGAAAACAACCTTTTAGTACGTGAAAATATAGGTGCGTACCAGTGAGTTAGCTGAGTGAAAGTCCTCGGCTCGCAGATCGGACGTTAAATAAGAGGTAGATTCCTGATGGATATAGGTGTGGGTCCCACTGTGGGTCAATCAGTGGCCATTTTTAAGAACTATGGATAGGGCACAGCAGGTGCGCTAGAAAATCTCATCTTTAAAGTAGTGCCTTCCTTTTTTTTTTTTCATTGCTGTCATTCGCAGCGTTTCTAAACCTGTCTGGTAGCACAGGTAAACAGGCAGACGTAATGGAGAAAAAGAGAGTGAGGGGGGAGGGGGGGTCAGATGAGGGATGACGACAGCGAAATTTGGGGAGGCGGGTAAGTGGAGAAGAAGCTGAGGAGTGAACAAAGAAACAAAACACACGCACACACTGAACGCAAAACACATAAATAAATCCTAGAAAAGAGAGCGAGCGAGAGAAGAGACAGGAGAGAAAAGTGGCAGTAGTAGTGTTGAAGACAAGGGAGAGAGAGATAGACTTGAACCCACCTCTCCCAAATCAATAATAACATTCCATTTAGTGTGACAGAAACAGCTCATTTAAGCGATCCTCAAAATGCCACACATAAAACATTTCCATTTGCCATTGGGCTTTATGGAAGGAGGAAGGGCCCAATAAACCAAAATGGCATCGTTAGCATGAAACCCACCCCCGAAAAAAAACGCATATATATATATACACAGTCGACACGACCAATCACAAAAATATCAAATGATAATGGTTCCTTTACCTTAACCCCCTTCCCTTCTCCCCCCTCTCTCTCTACTGTCCCCTCACATGAACATCTTAAGCCATTTCCCTCTCCTCATCCCCCAATTCACTACCCTCTCTACTTGTCTTACTTCTTTTAAAGACATCAGCTTTCTGCTACTCGGGTGGTGGCTCTACCTACCACCTAACCCTTACCCGTCCCCCAAACCAGTAACAAGGTCTTCCTCTTTACTTTCCACCCATTTTTACGGTCCCAATATTCAACTATTTTTTTTTTCTTGCTTATCTTCCTCCTTCGCAGATACATCCTAAAATAGTGAAGCACACAACACACCCTCTTAAGACAAAACGAGGTGCAAAACAGCTGTACACATCAGCATTTGGTGGCATTTCCTCTTTACATCTTCTGCACCCACGTGTCGGCCCCCCCTCCACCTCCCTCACCGTCAGCTTGTCAGTAGATTTCCAGAGCCTGCCTGCTGCTACCATTTTCGGCAAATAAACCAATGTCTCTCGATAGACATTCCAATGACAATCATATGCGCAATAAATGTTTGCTCTCACAAATGGGACACTTTTCTTCAGCTTCATCACTTCTCCCTTTTTTTTAGCTATCCCCCATATCCCTCAATTCAATCACATCACTATCCCCAACTCTCTCTCCTCTTCCCATCAACCCCAAGCACATTCAACAGCTTCCGTATTTATACATCCCCCTCCTCACCGTAAGGTAGCCCCCTCTACGTCTCCATCCCATCTTCTTAGCTCCAATATGGCGACGAGAGATAGGGAGAGAGCAATGGAGGAGGGATAGACTTGATCTTATAGAGGAAAGACAAGAGGAGAGGGGGAAAAGAAAGAGAGGTGAGAAACATGAGGGAAAGACGGGGATGAAAGGGAGAGGGTAAATATGAGACTCTTCCTTCTGGAACAATGCGCTCCTGCGATGAAGAAGATGCACGCGACGGAATCTGCGCATCCCTTATACCATCAACAGCATTATCACCATCTCTCTCTCTCTGTCTTCCTCCCAATTTCAACTTCCTCTCACCCCTCTTCTCACTCCGTGGAAGAAAAAAAAATGGAAAAGAGAGAAAGAGAAGGGGGGGATGAGAGAGAGAGAGAGAGAGAGAGAGACAGGCCCTAAATCAGCATCTAAGAAAGAAAGGAAGGAAGACATATTCTTCCTCCCCCACACACCATCCATATTCTATCGTTGACGAGACATAAGATATTGGGTGAGAGAGAGACAGAAGAAAACTACCTTCAAGATGACACAAAGTCACACGCAGCCCTTTCTTTACCCCCAGCCCCCCTTTCCCCCCCCCCCCCCCCCCCACATACAAACCTTTCCCTCATCACGTTTTACTAGTATCTCTACCTCTACAGATACAAAAACGATCAATAAATTCGAGGGGTGAATTCCTGACAGAAAGAGAAGTGGATATAAGAAAGGGTGAAAAGAAGGGAGGAGAAAGAGGAAGGGGGTAAAAATGGAGGATGACAGGGAAGAGGAGGAGGAGGAGTGACAAAATATTCCCCATCCCCCACACACGATTCCATCACTAGGCTACGATTTCCAATTCCTTCACTGGTAAGCAAACAACCGTCAAAATCAACACACATATACTTATTACCCCGCACACACACACACCTACCTATCTCTTGGATACCCCCTCGTCCCCCCCATCCATCCAGAGTCTAACCCAATATCACACCTATTCAGATGACAACGAGCACCCCCCGTTCCCCTCCACCATTCCCATATAAACGATGTTGTTGTTTTGTTTTTCTTTAGATGAAGACGTCGAGAAAAAAGTAAGACAGAGATGAGCGCCAGTTGCAGTGAACATAAAAAGCCCGTTGGATCAAGCAAACATAAGGTCTGAAATCCATTTGCTTAGGATGGGATACATGTCTGGCAAGTAAATAATCCCCGAATTTGAACATCTTCTTCCCATCTCAAACTTCCTCCACTTCCTTACACCTTCTCATATTTTCAGGAAGAAAAATCAACGACCCAATAACCAACCAACTACACACTCATTTTCAACTCTATGCGTAAGAAGGCCATATGAAGGGTTACAAAAGCAATGAAGACGAAGAGAGACATCATCATCATCACCACATCCGCCTTCTGTCCCATCTAGGAATGTATCGCCTTCGTCGCCAATGAGTCACACACACATACACACCTACCTAACAGCACGAAGCCACGAATTTTTACTTCTTCTATTTAGACCACATTAATCACACAGGCTCCATCCCGGTTGACGGGAATGTGATTAGCTTATTTCGAGACGAGAGGAGCCCTTTTCATTCCAATCCGTTGTGATAGCGAGGGAGGGTCCCATGTGCTGTGCAAGGAGCGGGTTATTGCGTTGGACACACCAGTTCTCGTCTGATCACTGAAGTTAAACAACGCAACCCCCCCCCCCCCCAGCTAGTTCTAACATGGGTGGCCGCTTGGAAACACTGGGTACTACTAATACCCGAAAATCTTCGCATTAGGTGCGGCCAACTTACGTTGGAAACACCAGTTCTCGTGAGATCACTGAAGTTAAGCAATGAAAACCCACGTTAGTACCAACATGGGTGGTTGTAGGGAACATTAAGGTGCTGCACATTTTCCCTCTCCTACATCCTTTACACCTACCTCCTCCTCACCCGCGAGCAGCCTCCTAAGGGTTCGGCCTGTTATGGCTGCTTGGCTTACTCCCCATCCCACACACTAACGGGATGGGGAGTGCAATCTGTGCAGTCTCTGCTACACAGTGGAGGACCCTAAAACACAAAACAAAACCAAAAACAAACGCATTTGCAGTGTGACCTCTCTGTATGGAAGATCAACACAGGAAGAGGAGCTCGTCTCGTCCCGTGGGTAAACAGGCCAATGTTAAATAACCGAAGTAAACCAGACCTCGACAAAGGACCTTCCTTCGACCAGATCGGAGGAGAGAGAGAGAGAGAGAGAGGGGAAGGGTATAGTTTAACATTTAACGTCCTTCAACGTCCTGTCTTCGCAGTTGAGAGATGAATTCAGTCCACTTGCACACTGGGCAGATACCAAATAGATTTCCCCAACCCTGGACAGGGATAGGATAGGTTCCTGTAGGAAAAGCAGAACATAAAAGCGATGTTGGCAAGAACATTGGATGGGGAAGGATAAATTCTTAGCATCCCGAATAGAAGGGCCTTTATCCGAGTATCACCATGGCAATTACATAGTGATACAAAGCCTGGAATCGATCCTACAGATGTGAATTCAGTAACCAAATATGCTATCATCATAGTACACACTTAGAACAACAAACGGCGACGACGCCACCCAGAGCACCATCACCGCTCTCTCCTAGTGACGTCATACAGGGCCGGAACGAGGGCGTGGCGAAGAAGGCGGCCGCCACGGGCGCAACTGGGTTTGGGGCGCAAAATGTTTAAGTTTTTTGTCATTATTGGGTTACGGACAAGCGAAAGTTAGACACTTGCCACAGGCGCTTCATACCCCCCGTTACGGCACTGACGTCATAGCCCTCTTCTTTATGCTGTAAATACATTTCATTAAATAATTGGAAATAATTGAGAATAATGATGGGGCAGGGAGAACGGAGGGGGGGGGGGCAAATAGGAAATGTGAAGAATCTTGAGAAGAAAGGAGTAAAGGGGGGAGGTGTAGCAAAGGATACGATTAGTAAGTAAATCTTTCCTTAGCCCCCCCTCCCCCTCTTCTTAAACTCATTTCTTAACTACTGCATCTTATCACCATATTTTACTTCTTGAAACTTACATTCCTTTTATAGGCCTTTACTCCCTCTCAGCCTTTTTCCTTCCCCTTCCACCCAAGTGCTAAACATTCACATAACGACGTGAGAAATGAAGCCACTAAACTGCAAAAACACCCCGAGAATGAAGATTGGGGGTGTGTGTGTGTGTGTGCAAAGGATGGAGAGGGTCGAGCAGAGGAAGGGTAAGGGGGGGGAGAATTGGTGAGGAAAGAAGTGAAGAGTGGGTTAAAGACTTTAAACAAGTAACTTCTGCCTAATTACACATATTGCAGAACATTTGTTGTGTCTTAAATAAGTAGCTCAATCATCAATTTCCAACGTTTCACGCCGTCGAAACATGGTTTAGTCGCATGACGCGCCACAGACTACTACCAACGAACCCAGCCGATATCGATTGAGATGGGGGCGGGGGGGGGGCTCGTGCATTCACCCCCCTCAATACACGGGACACATCAACGCACTAAACAAATAGTAATAACGCAATAACTACTATTAACATCATTATAAATCGTATAATAAAATGGAAAGCGCTATAATAACTCCTTATCCCCCCCTTCTTTCGGTCCGCCGTCCCTTGCACCCTTTGCCAATCCCTAAAAAAAAAAAAGGTTGTCATCCCTGTCAAACGCCTTTCATTTCTTCTTAACAAAGACGTCTGCTTGTTATTCCCGACGACTGAATCTTGTAAACGGGCTCACTACAAAGGTCCACTTTCTGAAACTAAGACCACTCACTTCTTGACCTCATGGACTCCTTGAAATGATACGAGGGTTCCATCAAGATGATCCAAGACAAAAAAAAAAAACCCCCTCCTCACACAACCTCTCGTCCAAAAGAAACTCCCCGACTCTGCCAAGAGGTTTGAACCTGCAGGAGTTCAAAAGTGGGTTAATCGAAACAGTAAAAGACTTCCTGCGGGATACCCCCTTTTTTTTTGCATATGTGTGCGTGGAATATGAGTTCGCACCCCTTCACCGGTATTGACGATGGAGAAAAAGCTGACGGAAAAAAGGAGGTGGGTGGATCTATCGACGATTAAATGCCGTAGTAGTCAAAAATCAACATTGGTTTAAGAAGAGTTGGTACTCAGGATTCTGTCCCGTATCGGAATTATTTGTACTGAGGAGCGGGGGGGGGGAAGAGGGTAGGGAGATACTTGAGCACTTATGAAGAGTAAGTAGTACGGTATTCTTCTGGTCATCTACAAGTGACCTCCATCTAAAGAGGGAACGGCCTTTGTGGTTTATTCCAGAAGGCACTAAAGTGACACATCGAACTCCCTTTCTCTCCTTCCCCTCTTCTCCCTCCCTTTGCAGCTCCAAAAATAAACTTTGGATCTCTAAATTGCCGCTATCATCTAATACGTCACACCACCCCAGATCAACATCATTTTATGACGTCAGAGTACCGATTAATACTACAGATCACAACTGCGCAAGCGTAACATCACCAACAACAAATAATATTCAAAATTTGACTATTACAATTATAATTTTATTACGGAAATAAAAACTAGAGGGGGGGGGGGAGAAGGAAAAGGGGACCAAACTTTTTTGGCTCAAAGTGGGGAAATGTCCATAACGAGCCCCCATCCACTGTCATCCTCCTGCCTCCCCTCTTCCAGTCTGCGAAAAACTCGTTCAGTAGGAAGGAGGGTAAACAGGAAGAGGAGGAGGAGGTCCTCAAAAAATGCAGTGAGAACAGGCAATAGAAAAGAAAGAAGGGGGTACGGGGACAGAGACTCGGAGCCTCTAGGAGTGGGGCGTCATCTATGATTATGGCAGTAATCGAGGAAGGCTGAGGAGGAGGGAGGTGGAGGAGGAGGAGAGGGAAGAAATTGGCAAAGAAGAACGAGCAATGAGAGAGAGAACGAAGAGAGAAGGGGGGGGGAGGAAAGAGAAAGGAGAGGGGGAGTCCCAAAAAATACGTCCTAGGAGTCACGTTTGCCCCATTTAGATTCCTTCCTTCCTCTGTGAATGTTTCATTTCCAACGTCAAAATGAGCTTCATTCGAACCAACGAATTCATTATTCGCATTTCTGCAAAACGTGAAACACATTTCCAATTTTGGGAGAACAGGGGGGAGGGGGGTGAAGGGTATGGGGAAATGGGGTAAGCGGAGGAGGTGAAGGGTAAAAATATGTGAAAAAATAATTAGTGAAACCCAACATAAATCTGTGGGGAACGACTCACAGAGGTGAGGCCCTCACAACAATAAGGAAAGAAGAAAGGGTTGGGGGAGGTGTTGAAAAAAATGAAAGAAGGGGAGGAGGGGGCTGATGGAACAGTAATGGCTCTGGATCAAGAGGCGGAGCCAGTGAATTGGTGAATGCCAAATCATTAAATGCGATGCAAAACGTGCAGAACCAGTTTGCCACCAACAAATTTCAAAAATAATTGCACTAAATAAATACTTTTCTTCCCCCGACACATATTTGACGATGCACACACACCCAAATTTCAGCAGTCGATTTTGCTGCACTGCTTCACTTCATCCCCCAGTTTTTCGAACGTCTCCCCCCCCCCTCCAATGTCAGCAGCTCCAACACCCAACATGGCACAACTAACCATATCTCTGTTATATCCGGTTTAGCATCGAGAAGGAGGGTGGGGTGAGAAAGTCAGCGTTGATTGACGCCGGGAGACGGTGATTATCGCCGCTCTACATGCCCTTTTTCCGTGTAGCAAAGGGGGAAGGGGTTGGTGACGTCAACACCTTCTATTGTTGGTGCTTTTAGGGCCCTTCAACCACGAAAGCCCCCGTCCACTGCGTAGTTCTACTGCAGAGACTACACAGACACTACACTAATGCGACGATTTTTGGGTATTAGCAGTACCCAGTGCTCCTAGGCCGTCACCCATGCTAGTACTAGCTGGGGTTGCGTTGCTTAACTTCAGTGATCAGACGAGAACTGGTGTGTCCAACGTAAAAGGCCGCTCCAACACCTTCTATACGCGCAATCTCATCCAGGATTATCCTAACTCTACTTTGGTTGGTCAATTGGCAACTACTTCATTCTTTACCCTGGCCGAAATTTAGATGGGTGCGTTGACAGACAGTGGAAACCTCAAGGTGTGTCGTCATAATAGCCATACCACGGTTCGAGCCTGGTGATGACAGTTGGTAGGGAGCGGCGAGTTGCGTTGGACACACCAGTTCTCGTCTGATCACTGAAGTTAAGCAACGCAAGCCCAGTTAGTACTGACATGGGTGGTCGCTCGGGAAAGCTGGGTACTGCTAATACCCAATAATCGTCTCACTAGTGTAGTGTCTGTGCAGTATACGCAGAACTATACAGTGGACGGGTCTCTAATGACCTCGTAGTTGATGGGACCTTAAACTCCAACAAACAACAACAAATGACAGTTGGTGACGTCATTCGCATTGCAATAACATAAAAGTGGACAGTACAGACCTGTCCTGCTTGCGAAAGGGCCCTTCCTAAAAGGAAAAGAACCACCCATCCCGTCAATTCATATTACTCATGACTTGTCCCACGAACGTGGGACTGCAGGTTCAATACTACCGAGGTCAGTATTAGGTGTCGATAGAACAAGGGATGGGAGCCAAGTAACCTCGTGCCTTCCAAAAGCAAAATAGCGAAACCGGACACAGAGTGATGTTGTTTGTTGGTGTTTTAGGGCCATTCAACTACAAGGTCATTAGAGCCCCGTCCACAGCGTAGTTCTTATGCAGGGACTGCACAGACCCTACACTAATGCGACGATTTCTGGGTATTAGCAGTACCCAGTTGTCCCAAGCGGCCACCCATGTCAGTACTAGCTGGGGTTGCGTTGCTTAACTTCAGTGATCGGACGAGAACTGGTGTGTCCAACGCAATTCGCCGCTCCCGACACCGAGTGAGGTGAGAAAGTGAAAAGGGGTAAGGAGTGCATGAGACAGTGGGAAGAAACCACCCCTTCCTTCACTTGCTGAACGAAAGATCAAAAGTAGTACTGGTAGAAATCTACTGCCTGTGGAGTAGTGCTTTCCCCGCCCCACTCCAGACACATCTTTCGGACGACTATAAAAGGAGACAGCAAATTAATGAGAACTAAACCACCAGTTTCATGGGACCACGGTAGGTTAACCAGAAAATCAAATGAGCCCTGGATTGAGACATAAAAAAAAGACCTACGAGACTATCTGAAGGGGGAAGAAAAAAAAGCCCATCAAATAAATGACCGTGAGAGGTGGTGCCATTTTCAAACGGCCTTCTTCTTCCTTCAGCATCGTTTCCTTGAAGCGCCTCCGAAAGAAGAAGAAGAAAAAAAAATAGCTGCAAGTATCCACGGGCTTCCAGAGTTTTTAGTGCGATGGTGTAGCGGTACTTCTTTCATGTGACAAGCTGGCATCGATGGTCAATGCAATAAAACCTAACGGCCATTAATGTCGGTCATTTCGCAAAAGCAGGGTGGAAGAAAAAAAAAATATTTTTTTTAAAGTAAGGGCCATTTCACTGACGTCTATCCATATCTAAGAAAAAAAGATTTCTACAAGGCAATAGGGTCCTTTTAAAACAAAAGATATCGGGGGGGGGGTGCGGGAAGGTGAGATAAGGGAGAAGGGGTGGCACAACACCTCTGCGACAACACACAAACTTTACAGAGAAATGAGTCAGACACCTTAAAAAAAAAGAAAATCCAGTAACTGACCAGCCACTGCACAAGATCGAGCCTGTAATCACACACTCGACACCCAATGTCGGCCTGTCAGCTGCGCAGGCCACCAAGGGACGCCGAATTGAAGATGTTCCTAGACATGCTGCAACACAATACGCCCAGTTTAATGGCAGAATGCTTACTGTGAGTGTATGTAGGGCCAGTTTCGATTCCCAAGTGCGACTTCCGCCATGTGGGTGCTGTGTAGATGTCACTCGCCGCTGTCCGAAGACAATTTTCTCTACGAAGTGAAAACTCCCAGGTAAAGCTCGTGCTCCCCCCTTAGCGTTGATAAATACCCTTCAGCAGTATACAGAGAGGAGAGGAGTAGGGAGAGAGGGGAGGAGGATGGAAGGAGAGCAGGAAGAAGGTATACGAGAGAAGGAGGGAGAAAGACAGGAGGAGAGAATGAAGTAGAGGAGTTGGGACAGAGAGAGGAGAGGGGGAGGGACAGAGAGAGACAGGGGAGAAAGGTGAGACAAAGAGAGTGAGGCCGACGTTATTAAATAACCAAATTCTTTTCTGTCTCGTTGGTTTTTTCGGGCCGTTCAACTACAACGTTCATTAGAGCACCTCCTCTGCGTAATTCTAATGCAGCGACTGGGTATTAGCAGTACCCAGTGTTCCCAAGCGACTACCCATGTCAGTACTAGCTGGGGGTGGCGTTGCTTAACTTCAGTGATCAGACGAGAACTGGTGTGTCCAGTGTAATACAGCCGCTCATTTAAATAACCAAAGAACCTACACGGAAGGGGGGAGACTGAGAAAGGAAGGAAATAACGACTCTTGACTCCCATCCCGGGAACGAAAGACATGTACAGAACTGTTAAATTATCGTTATTGTTGTTGTTTGGTGGTGTTTTAGGGCCCTTCAACTACAAAGGTCATTAGAGCCCCATCCACTGTGTAGTTCTCACGCAGAGACTGCACAAGACACTACACTAATGCGACGACTTTTGGGTATTAGCAGTACCCAGTTTTCCCAAGCGGCTACCCATGTCAGTACTAGCTGAGGTTACGCTGCTTAACTTTAGTGATCAGACGAGAACTGGCGTGTCCAACGCAATTCGCCGTTGCCGTTTAAATTATCAATGGACGTGGCCAGCAAGAAGCGATCCGCGATTCTACATGGAGGCAATCAGCAGGCAGAGCGGGAGACAGGAGGACCTTCAATAAAATCACGTGTCTTAATCTTCCATTTCTTCATTGGTCTCCTCAGGGCGCACTCTGATGACTACATCTTAAAAAAAAAACGAGGTAGAAATTTCCAATCCACAAAAGTCTAGAAGATATATTACTTCTTCAGCACCTTAGTGGACTTCATTTCTTTCTTCAGGCAGCAAAAGACAACCTCCTCCTTTTTTTTCCTTTCTTATTTTCTCTTTTTCTTCCGAAAAAAAGAAAGGAGGGGAAGGAATCGGACAACACTCTCTGACTCTTTGACTTAGATAAAAAAAAAAAATAAGATATCCTCCCCATCCCTTCTTTCCGTCTCCCTCATCACCTCTAGATGCACATTCCTTGATATCCAACGTTGGAATATCTCGGTGGCCTTTTGATATCCGAAGAAAAAAAAAAATTGCACAGCAAATCAAAGGGCTCTTGGATGATACATATTCCATAAGCTAAAATGGTATACAAGAATGTTAAAAGAGTGGTGGTAAGGTTGGATGGAGGGAGAGAGGGGAAGGACACAGCACGGAGTGGCAAGAAAAATCCTGAGGGGAGGAGAAAGGGGAACATATATATATATATAAGAGAGATGGTACAACATTATATAGAGACATAATCCAGAAATATGGTGGATACTTTGGCGAAAGAAAGAGAAAGCGAGAGATGGATATTAAGATTTTGATGCCCGAACTTGACAAACCAATTTTCTCCCATTTCTCATTCACCTCCTATTGAAAGTCAGTCCAGTCCTGCTCCTTGCCTGTGCCGCAGCCATCCCCCCCCCTCCAATGTCCATTTTCCCTTCTCCTCTTTTGCCGCCACCCGACACTTCCTCTACAAGAGGGTAGAGGATGGTAGGAGGGGGCAGGAAAGAGAACGGGGAGAAGATGCTTCTTTTTTTTTCGAATATCGATTCGCAACACAGTGCAAGGGATCTCTCCTATTCCCACATTGCCCATTTAGATCCTCCAAGTTTTGGCAGTAAAAGATTAGAGGATTTTCAGTATTACATCTCTCTTTATACAAAAAAAAAGGAGGACGAGGAAGAAGAAGAAAAGGCGAAGCGGAAGTGGAGAAGAGGAGGAGGAGGACCAGGAGACCGCTACACGGAGAAAGAGATCAGCAGAGCGTAAGAGAACCTCTTTCCTAAGGAGGAGAAGGACCGAGAGACAGAGAGATATCTCACAATAAAAAGACAAACACAGATTGTCAGAAATAGGCTGCACCACCAGTCATGGTGCTAAGGATGCGAAAAAAAAAAAGAGAGGAAGGGACGTGGAGAGGAAAGCAAAGGGCACCAACTGAACCCGATTTGGAAGAAAGCAAAGGCCACCACCAGATTCCAACAATACATTCATCTTCAATCAAAAACATATGACCATCGCATCTTAACACCACCTCATCAATTATCAGCACCAACTGTCATTTCACATATTCAGGAGAGTTTTTACTGTGCAAGAGTCGGGAGGCAGGTGGCAAGAAAGTAGAGGGCTTCTTTCAGGGAGGGAAGAAGACAGCTACAAGGTAGCCCCCAGTGCGCCCGTTTGCGTCGTAGGATGTGGAAGAAGAAAGAGGAAGCCGGCCATTATTTATTTAACACCCGTCTATCAACTATAGAACTCCCCCTCGTTGGTGCAGAGGAAGCTTGCTCAACTACTGCGTCACTAGTTCAAGGTTCGATACTGGATTGAGATGGGTTGGCTTTCTTTCGGGAGAGAAAGAGAGACCGCAGTGAGCCCATCTAGTGGATGCCAAGTAAAGCCATGATTCGTAGTGGTGTCACTTGCACCCTTTCTACATGCAACGTGTAAATCGATAAACATTTTCAGGTGTAGGAGCTCGCCCTCTGGTGTCGATGATGTGAAGGAAAAGAAACCTCAAGCAATCGAAATAGACCGACAATAAATAAGCATAGGGATTGCAGCAATAAGGTGGCAGCCAGCTGCCTTGCCATAGGCGGGAAAAGGGTTACTAGTAGTAGTTATCAGCTATATTCCATTTACGGACGCCAGTGGACGAGCAAGGGAGGGGAGGTCCACACACCTGAGAACTCCCTGCTAGTTAGTATGTTAAATTAACGGGTAGGGGAGTTGGCCAAGCAGCCATAACGGGCCGAACCTTGTGGAGGCTGCTCGCGGATGAGAGGAAGAAGGTAGGAGAGTAGGTAGGTGATTTAGGAGAGGGATAATTAGCAGCACCCAACGTTAAACCGAAGAAAGGGATACGTAGGGCTCCTGATATTCAGCCAACTTAGATCCAACCCTACAGATCAACTGTCATATTTTAAGTTGCATGAGTGACGGACACCGTACCCGTCGCAAGGCCCACGGAAGAAATTCTTCAAGTGTTCCACCATTCATTGCAAATGACAATCAAGGATACCTTAATCCCCCTCCATTTCCCTCAATAGTAGTTCATTTCATTGATTTCTTCCCTCCAGTTGGGTTCATAGTGCCTTAGAATCGCTTCAGGTCAAGGTCGGTTCCAGATGCGAACAGAACCCTTTCAGTGAGAGAACAATACCAAAACTGGCAGTTATTACACCGACGGGACGCACCCCTCCATTCCCGTGTTGGTAAATAAAAAATGGTCGTCAGATTAGAAACTGTCCGAACATGTCGTCGGGCAAATTATGTTGCTCCCGATAATTCATCATCAGCATCATACCTTCATCCAGCCTGCGGCAGGGATAAAGCCCACACACCACCATATCCTTACGTAAAACACCTGCTCATTAACTAATTCTCCTATTGAATACCGCCGGTACTGGGGTTACGACTCCGCTGCTGTTGTTTGTCTGTTGGCGTTTTAGGGCCCGTTCAACTACAAGATCATTAGAGCCCCCCGTCCACAGCATAGTTCTTATGCAGAGACTGCGCAGACACTACACTAAGGCGACGATTTTTGGGTATTAGCAGTACCCAGTTTTCCCAAGCGGCCACCCACGTCAGGACTAGCTGGGGTTGCGCTGACGACTCCGTGTACCGTAAGTTTCACATTTTGATTGTTCATTGTTTTCTATTTTTGGGTTGCCGTCGACAAATGAAAATTATATTCAATACAATCGACAAAACAAACGCAAATTTAACAACCAGAGGAGACAAGGTTAAGAGACGGTATACTGAGGCAGGCAGGCAAGGTACTACTAGAAAGTGAAGGAAAAAACGTAATTTAGAAACAAATAAAAACATCGTTCAACGACGCTTCCTGCATCGCGACTTCTGGTGTCACCACAATTTCGGTGAATAAAGAAAAACAACCATCGTTTTTCCACCAAATTGAATTTGTCCGCCTCCCCTAATGACTTTTTTGTTGTTTGCATACCAATAAGGTCTAAACCAATCACTTTCCCAGCGCCGTAATCATATTTCTACAAGTTCACTCGCCTTCCTGAAGAGCGAGAGAAAAAGGCACATAATAAATCAAGGAAACGGGCGGAGGCAGGGTGCGATCGTGAGTCTATAGATGGGATACGTTCAATTCACAAAATTAGCCATAAGAGAGGGCCTGAGAGAGAGAGAGAGAGAGAGCCCTTCATCAACTCCAGCAGGTTGCGCTGGGAGAAACATGCGCCAAGCACTTGCCACGAGAGGACTTCATTTTCTGTAGAATGATATTTGCTCTCTGCATGGTTCCCAGATCGAATCCAACAATCCGACATTACCATTTCATGGGTAGAGCACCCTCAATTCTGTCCGGGACTCGAAAGAGAGAGAGAGAGAGAGTGTCTTACGTCCCCTCTGTCGGGACAAATGAGAGGTCCCCAAGTGCACCTTCCGTTGAATGGGACAATAAAGTCGTGTCGCTATGACTGTGCCGTTCACAATGGCACCTGAACGGAAGACGCTCGGTGACAGAGGCAAAGTTCCTCTGTGTGGGACCTCTCTAGTCCTGCCCCACTCTTTCTGGCTGCCCCTCCCCCTTCAAACAGGTAGATGTTGCTGGATTGCTGGATTAATTTCATGGGTTGGGGAGTAAGCCAAGCAACCATGACAGGACGAACCCTTAGGAGGCTACTCGCGAGAGATGAGCAGGTAGGGGTAGAGGACGTAGAAGAGGAGAAATTTGCATCACCCAACGTTCTTTACCAACCACCCACGTTGGTACTAACGTGGGCTTGCGCTGCTTAACTTCAGTGATCTCACGACAACTGGTGTGTCCAAAGCAACTTGGCTGCAGTTGGTTACATTACTAAAGTAACCAGCTGGCCCGAATAAAGTTGGAGTGTTGGAGTCTCATACGAGCTTGGTGACGAGTGAAGGGGAAGAGTTATTGTACAAATTTTAAACGTCCCAACAACACCAAAATGCTGTAGAAATTTGGTTTCTTAGGTCAGATGTCACTTTTTTTGACTTAATATTTAGCCACGGGATGCCAAAGGGTTTCAATATTGTTGACAGTACAGTGCAGAAAATGGGACCATCGCTAAGGAAGGAGTGGGGTAGGGTCTGAAACATTCCAACTCCCGTCCATTTTGAATGAAAGAGAAAAGGGGGGGGGAAAGGACATAAAAGAAAAACCAGGCAAGAGGAGAGTCTCCAAAATTCAATAGATGTGACACGTTTGAAACAAAGTATAAAGATTTCAAAGTTTTTAACGCTTTTAGTTTCGATTATCAGAATTTAAAGCCTAATAATTTTATGATGGCACCGCTTAAAACACTAACATCATTTTTTTTTTAAAGAAAAACAGTGGAGTGGAGGGGGGCTACAGATGGGTGAGCTGACTGCTCTAGAAACATTACACACGGATAGACCGAGAAGGGGAGAGGGGGTATACCCACGAAAAGACAAATGTAACACAAGTGGAAAAAGTTGAAATGACTTTAACACAATGGTGCAAGACCAATAAAAAAATATATCGTAGGCGATCCATCTCGAATAATGGCCCATTACTGAGTAAGACTTTGAACACCAGGCCCTAGACAACGAAAATGAAATCGTCAAGGAGTCAAGAATAAAAGGAAAAAAAAAGGAAACCAGGGGCTCGAGGCGCAGAAGAAAAAAAAATTATTTCTAGAGCAAGTACGTATTCTTTACTCACGACAAAAAACAAATCTAATTTGATGAATAATTTTAATGGCAGACATAAATTCTGAATTTATCAAAGACAGCATTTGGAAATAAACACGATGGATACCATAAAACCAGAAGCGTCACCATCAACGATTGTCGTTTATCAAACTTCTACTACCACCATCACCGCCGCCGCCGCCACTACCACCCCCGTCTCCTGATCCGGAAATAGGAAGGGAAGAAAGGCTTGTCGAAAGAGGGCCCACCTATCAACCTCTTCTGACAAGAAATCATCCATTCCGAGATGGGCCTCTTCATGAAACCCACATAGGAATATCAAACAGGGACGGAGACAAAGACGCTGACAACGTCAGAATATTAATTCCGGCCACAAGAGGGTCGAAGGGGAGACACACGAGTCTCCCTTCATTCACTACAAGAGTCACTTTCAAAATCCAACTCCAAACGATGCCTCATTCTGCCAACTCTTTCCCGGAAGCAGCAGCATCTCCATTCGTTGGTGTCTGAGGGCCCTTCAACTACAACGGTCAATTACAGCCCCGTCCACTGCGTAGTTCTAAAGCAGAGACTGCACGGACACTACGCTGATGCGATGATTTTGGGGTAGCCTAAGAGGGGTACCCAGGATTCCCAAGCGGCCATCTATGTTAGTACTAGCAGGGGTTCCGTTGCTTAACTTCAGTGATCAGACGAGAACTGGTGTGTCCAACGCAGTACAGCTGCTCCCGCAGCATCTTAAGAAGGGTAAAGTCGGGAAAAGGGGGGGGGGCAGCCGAACAGAGGCAGAAGCAAACATTTTATCAGCTTCAAAAAATAGCACAGCGTCCCACGTACAACAGCTTGTCATTGTCAGAACGACAAGGGCACAAATAAGGATTCCTAAAGACAGCAGACAAAAAATTCAATTCTTGTCAGGAATGAACTTCAGGACCCAAGATGACTGACGGCTACCATTACATGTAATCGACAACACCGACTATCCCCTTCCGCTGTCACAATACTAAAAACAGCCATGTCCCATTTCTGGATCACTAAAGAAGTGTATCATAGCAATTCCTATGTGATATCCATCGTCAGTTCCAAGAATCCATCAACAAATTATAATTTAGAGATTTCAAAGCCTTAACAAACAAAAGTGGATAGATGATGCGATGGATCCATCGTCGATCCTGACAATGACAGTTCCCAACAGGCACATGCAACCTACGGTATAACAAAAGAAACCCTCCTCACCCTTGCTCCAATCCAAATTAGATTTCCTCGATTCAATTCATTTCTAATTACATGGTCTGCAGAAGACATTGGATGATAATGACAAGGTCGTGCCAAACAGGAAGCTCGTTGCCGACACCTCTTTCACTCCACCTCACAATGAGCATCAGAGGAGCAACACCGTACCCCTCCCCTCTTCCTCCTCCCTCGTCTCACCAGTATGCTCACTCTTCCATCCATTCTCGTTGGAGAAACATGATTAATGAAATTTACAGTCCACGGGATGCCCCAGCTCGAAGGTCATCCTCAAGTCTAAGGAACTCTTGAACTACTACACCCAGCCTTACAATTGCGATCCACGGCTTATTCTTTGCGCTCAAAAGTACGTAGGTTCGCATCTGACCCATGTCAGGTGAGAGGAGGAAAGACAAAGTGGTTATCGTGCGTATGTGGGTAGATAATGCGATGATGTCACCAATCCGCTCACGAAAAACTGCACACCCGAGTTGAGTAGAATCAGGGATTCCTTGACACACCAAGCACAGTGCCCCGTTCACTTTATTGAACTCCTCCATGGCACTTCCGATGATTGATTCGACGGCTGAGTACCGCAGATTCTGGTCAGTCGGGAAAAGGAGGAAAAAGAATCACAAAGTCACAATAAATGGACTTCCTAACTAACTGACTGACTTGAGGAAGTGGTGGGAGCGGCGAATTGCGTTGGACACACCAGTTCTCGTCTGATCACTGAAGTTAAGCAGCGCAACCCCAGCTAGTACTGACATGGGTGGCCGCTTGGGAAAACTGGGTACCAGTAATACCCAAAAATCGTTGCATTAGTGTAGTGTCTGTGCAGTCTATGCATAACAGCTATGCCGTGGACGGGGCTGTAATGACCTTTGTAGTTGAAGGGCCCTAAAACACCAAAAAACAACAACAGGAAGTGGTAGTGGTTGTAGCATGGTGGGTTGTAGGTTCGATCCCACACCCAAGACTAACTAATAGTGACTCTTTCAAATGTTTCGTTGTATGGAGTTAGTAGTAGAGAGTACTAAAAAAAATGGGCCGTTATTCAAGGACCTATTGTTCCACCTGCTCTATAGGGCATCCACCAAAATAAAAATGCTTTTCTTCATCAGTTTAAGAAAAAAGGAGGAAGAAGAAAAGAAAAACTTTTTAACGCATGAAAGGAGTACCGCTTATTCACGCAGACAAACCCACTAGTTTTTCATACAGATACAAATACTGGAGGGGTAAAAAAGAGAGAATGATCGACTTACAGGGGTCGAGAGGGGGGGGGGGAAGAGAGGTTCATTCAAAAACATTCATAAAAGTGAGCAGTCAGAATTTCAAAAACTGCGCATGAAATATACGTTAAGAAACGACAGCAGTGAATTTTCAATGTAATGGAAACGCAGTCTCTCCAACCCCCAAAATAACAACAATACACCCAAATAAATATTTCTTCATCTTTGTCCCGAGTTAGCACGCCATTCTCATGCACGCTTACACTAGCAAACAGATGGCGCTGCTGCGCGGAAGAGGAAATGGTGAAAAGGTGCAGGTACTAAAGTACCGAGGATCAGTTTGTTTGTTGGTGTTTTAGGGCCCTTCAACTACAAGGTCATTAGAGCCCCGTCCACAGCATAGTTCTTATGCAGAGACTGCATAGACACTACACTAATGCGACGATTTTTGGGTATTAGCAGTACCCGTTTTTCCGAAGCGGCCACCCATGTCAGTACTAGCTGGGGTTGCGCTGCTTAACTTCAGTGATCAGACGAGAACTGGTGTGTCCAACGCAATTCGCCGCTCCCGGATTATCAGTGCTTCAGATAGTAAGGATGGATGAAGTGGAGTCCTGTGTGATCGGAGCGTCCCAATAAAGTTAAAGGGGAAGTTCTACAGGACAGTAATAGGCCGCTGGGGACAGTGAGGGCCCTTCAACTACAACAGTCATTAGAACCCCGTTCACTACAAAGTTCTAATGCAGAATCTGCCCAGCCACCATGCTGTGACGAAGATTTTTGGGTATTAGCGGTACCCAGGGCTCCCAAGCGGCCACCAGTGTTAGTACTAACTGAGGTTGCGTTGCTTAACTTCAGTGATCAGACGAGAATATGAAATGTGCCGAAATGTCCATGCTTCGGTACATGAGTAGGGTGTCAAGAGACTTAAAATTAGGAATGAGTATACTAGGGATAATTTGGGGCAGAAGACATCGCCAAAATGATGAGAAAATCATCGGGCATATGATGAGAAGAGTGGAGGAGAAGCTGGTTAGGTTCATTACGGGAATGCAGGCACCCGAGAAGCACCCAATGGAAGCACCCGGGGCAGAAGAAGACCAAAGCAGACATGGGAGCATGCTGTACGACGGAATATGATAGCGTGGATTGGGACCTGGTGAGAGATAGAACTAGAACCCACAGACCCAACCCTGCCACAAGCAAGGTGGAGGAGGAGGACGGGGTATCCAAGGCGAGTACAAAGGCTCTACAACTTTACACAGCTATAAAAAAAACTAATCTGAAAGTCAAGAGTCAATTTCGCTTACCTCTCAAACCTAATCAATTTATCACCATCATATTCGTCTGCCATCATCCTGACTCCACCAAAAACTAACGAATTTATATAAAAATTGCACGAAAAGAATAACAACCCGCCCAGTTAAGGTTTTTGGACCATTTTGTCTGTTAACTGGAGCAGATAAAACGTTTTTCTGTTTTGAGTCCTCTATAAATCATCCAAGAAACACGACGACCATTCCTTCAGATAATAGTGTCTAAGAAATATACACCGGTGTTCAAAAATAAGAGAATAAAGCAAAAGCAACTCCTAACCCTTTTCCCGCCTATGGCAGGGTGGGGTACCCATCTTGTCCCTCTGAATGGACACATGGGCGATATATTGGTCATAGTTTTTCTGCAGCCGGTTCCCGGCCAAAGCTGCATCCATACGCTTTTTTTTTATTATCGGTCTAGTGTTCGTTGGGGAATGCTACCGACGCCAGGGGGGGGGGCAAGCTATTACACCTGGAAATTTTTGCCTCATCTACCCGCTGCGGGTAGATGAGGACCGACACGGGACCTCGGTTTTATTTCTCATCCGAAAGAAGGCACACTCGCGGCCTCTCTCGCGCCCGAAAGAAGCCAACCCACCTCGGTCCAGTATCGAACCTAGAACTACTGGCTCAGGTCCCCAGCGTGCTAACCACTACGCCACTACGGGTTTAAAAATAAGAGAATAAAGGCGTTTATTAAAATTTCTCAAAAATGCTGAACTCAAAACTGGAAATCAAGCCTTCAAATAACAATGATATAGTGCAGGTGTCAACTCCCATGTGTAGGTGGCACTGTGACAGTGGTAAGCTTAAAACGTGGCCTGTTGTTCTCCTGCCGTCATTTCATTTCTACAAATCAGGAATACTCATAAATTCTGTCACATTACCTAAAGCAGGAGGAGAGAATGACTAAATGTTTAAGATGGTGGAATACGGTGGACAGTCGTTGGTAGATTGGAAGCAGAACAACCAACCCCCCCAAGTGCAGGCTGTAAGAGACCTCAACGTAACACCTAGTGTCGTCTGTAGCTTGTGGAAACAGTTTCAGGAGACTGGGTCCATATCCAGAAGGTCTGGGCAAGGGTATCCAAGAGCCACAACAATCACACAGCTCCCTGGTAAAGCAGGGCTGCAGCCACTAGCGACATCAGCTACCAGAAAGATGGAGCACATGCCATCCGACGATACTTCACTGAATATTGGAGCCCATTACGACGTCCTAAGACTAAACCAAGAAAGAGGTCAGCGAAGGGGTGGTCTCGAAGGGCTTGAAAGAAACTTTAAAGAACTTACACCCAGCCTTCATCCTGGTAGGATAGATAGGTTGCTGGTGGGACGAAGGAGGGAGGAAAGCGAGAATCCTTTTTTTTCTATCCACGGGTCAGTTTTTAATTAGCCCAGAAGTCATCCTCCAATATATCAGGAATTCAATCATCCGGAAATACAACACCCGCACAATGGAGACAACCATGGTCCATTACCGTCACGACTTTCAAATTGAGAACGAGACAAAAGGGTCATTCAATTCATTTCAACGGTGGACACACACACATACAATATACTGCATGTGTAAAGGTCGGAGTGGACACAGAGATTTGGACGAAACAAAAGTCTTCTTCAACTACTTCTCTAAAAGATTGAGTGCGGAATTAGCCGAATAATTCTGAGAGCGATCAAATTGACAGCAATAATGTGACTCCATCCTCGCCATCGACGCCCTCCATCTTCTGCCATCCCCCTTCACAACACTGCTTTTAAAATCAGATGATGATGATGATGATGATGATGTACGAAAACCCCAAAAACAACTCACTGCTTGACCAATTATGAGGATGAAGTTGGGAGGTGAAGAGGATAATATTAAGTGGCCAACAGTCGGTAGGACACTCCGACAACAGCATCAGTAGCAACAACGAGGGGTCAGCGAACAGTATAGTAGCAACTAAGTACCCTTTGGGGTAATTACTAGACATCAGTGGACAAAGTGATCTTATCGCCAATTATACCAGAAAGCTTTAATGCTGTCCTTCAAGTCTAATGGAACAACAGCAGCCGCGATGAACGTATGCACACACAACTAACTCCTGCTACTGGACTATCGTCTACTTTGGTGGACATCAAATGCTTCAGTGGACAAGAGATGCCTTCATGTGCATTTTGCAGTCATTTCCCATATTCATGCATGCTTGAGCACTAAAAGTCACTAAGACTCTCTTCTCTCCCCTTCTCTCTCTCTCTCTCTCTCTCTCTCTCTCGCCAAACTAAGAGGAAACTAGTCTTCTTGCAAAGCACATCGTTTTCTCTCTTACCCCCCCCCCCCTATAACCCACCATCTGGTGGTCCCTCTACCCCTTTTCTCAGCACTGTCCTCCTCAACCTCAGCTAAGGAACTGCTCAATACTTTTTTTTTGTTCCTGGCCATTTGTTAACGTAACAAGAATGTAATGAAACGATTGTTGCAGAGGAAAAGTAGCCGGCACTTGTTTGGAACAAGGACATCCCATCCCCACACTTCACTTTCTCAACCAGTTACCTCTAACAATCACCATCACCTTCCGCTTCTCCTCATTTTCCACCCACCACTCTAACTTGCTCATTTCGGAGGCCAGCAGAAAAACACTACTGAGAGCCAAGTTGCATTGGTCACACCACTTCTCGTGAGATCACTCAAGTTAAGCAATGCAAGCCCACGTTAGTATCAACATGGGTGGTTGGTAAAGAACGTTGGGTGCTGAAAATTTCCTCTCTCCCATATCCTTTTCCCCTATCTCCTCATCACCAGCGAGCAGCCTCCTAAGGGTTCAGCCTGTTATGGCTGCTTCACTTACTCCCCAACCCGTTAACTCCCCAACTCATTGAGAGAGAGAGAGAGAGAGAGAGAGAGAGAGAGAGAGAGAGAGAGAGATGGGGAGGGAACAGAATTGAGAAAAGGGATGAAGAAGGAGAGGGGGGGATCGTTCAGATAAGTCAGGACCAACAATCTGTGTGCCATTTTTGACTCGCTCTATTATATCTCTTCAATGGGAGATGGAGCATCAGGATGACCTACCAACTAACGCAATGCAACATCCTTCAGTGCCATCGTCCTCATCATCATCATCATCTACAACATTAAGAAAATAATATCGTCCTACAACTCTATCGAGACTTCCGGAATAGGAAGAGGTAAAGGAAGAAGAAGAAAATCACTATTATTATTATTATCAAGCATTACAGAAATGAGAGAGAGAGAGAGAGAGGAAGAAGAAGAAGAAAAAAAAAGTTATTTCTTTAATCCTAACAATAATTTGATTTCAAATTCATTTAAGAAAATCCTTATCCTATAAAAGCTGAGATGAAGACGGGGCAACAGAAAAGAAGAAGAATAAGGGAAGAGAGGGGTACCAATCCCAACTCCTATTTTCGATAATAATCTTTCAACGTTCATTTCTTGAAAAAAAAAAAGATTTCAGAGAGAGAGAGAGAGAGAGAGAGAGAGAGAGAGGGAGGGAGGGTTCCAAAAAAACCCTATGCGACCAGTAGCATAAGACGAAGAAAGAAAAAAAAAAGGAGCCTCTGGACGGGGAGAGGAAAGGGTGAGTGAGAGATGTCAGATACCAATGGAATGGGGTTGGTGGAGGGGAAGGGAGGGACAGAAAGATATGTATGCGAAGATGGATGCAACGAAAGAGAGAGAGAGAGAGAGAGTAATGAGAGGCTCAAATAAAATCATCATTAAACATTAAGAAAAACGTCAACCGGAAATGGAATTAATCCCAAGACAAGTCTTTATCCCCATCCTGCTTAACTATCAAAGATTTTCCTTTCTTTATTACAGATATATCTGAAGAAAGGAAGGAGAGAGGGAAGGGGTGTTATATAAGAGTGTAGTGGCCGAGATAAGAAAGAGAGAGCTCTACAGAAGAAGAAGAAGTAAGGCCGAAGAAAGGAGGACGATTGAAAATGGGGAACATAGAGAAGAAAAAAGGGATGACTTTCTTAAGACTTCAAAAGTCAAATTAAAAAAAAGGCGGAAATTTCAAGCAGAAGAAGAGGAGGAGGAGAAAAGAAAAGGAGTAAGACGATGACGACGGCTACGCGGTAAGAAGTAAAGGGTTATCATCAATCCAGGGTAGAAAAGATTTATCGAAGAGACATAATTCTGTCCTAAACACGTATATATATATATATATAAATAATATCTTGAGGAGGACGAGGAATGAGAGGATGAGAAGGAACGGGAAGAAGGAGAAGAAAGTTTTTTTTCATTGCCATCAGCAATCAGTACTAAGTAACAAAAGCACTCAAGAAGTAAGGCGAGTGAGAGAGAGAGAGAGCAGAGCAGAGAATCAATTTCCTAAGAAAATTTACAAGATTATCCTCAAAGCTTCATTATAACCCATTTCATTTTCAATATAAGACGTCATCTAACAATTACTGCCATTAAACTGAAGCCTTATTTTATAACACAAGAGGGCAAAATGCAGCAGGGTGGCAGCAGCCCAAGACCAGAGAAACAGAAATCAAGAAGGAGATACATATAAGGAAGACGTAAGGAGGTAGGAGAGAGTAACAAAAGGAGGGTATGGTGGGGTAAAAACAGAGTACGAGAATGAAGGAAGGGGAGCGGGGGGGGAGGGAATAAAGAAAAGGGGGAAATCACACTTAAGAGGAAAGACAGCGAGAGACAGAACGGGAGAGAAGGAGGAAGAGGGGGAAGTTGAAAAGGTCTAGAGGAGCACCACAGATGGGTGGGGATGATAGAGACTGCTACTTCCAGTTAGTAAAGAAAGAGTAAGGATGATGAGGAGGAGAAGGAGAAGAAGGGAGGGGAGGGGGGGGACAACGATGACAAAGATGTGAAAAGGCAGAGGAGTAAGAGGAGGAGAAGAAGATGAAATCGAGGAGACACTTCTTAATACTTCACAAAACTTTTTAACTCGGCGTTCGTATCGTTTGCATCTTCAAAATGGATCATGCAAAAGTGTGTGTGTATTATTCAATGAGAGAAGGCCTTATCAGGGAAAAGTGACACCGACTTTTTATCATAAATTATTCCAACAACTGCAAAACTGACATCAAATTACATTCAGAAAAGTCATTTACATTGTAATGCCATCCGATCATCCCCACCACCACCAGGAGTCAGAAAAAAGCAAAAGGGGACTCAAGCAGAAGGAGTAGAGAAGTGAAAGAGGAAAAGGAGGAGGAGGAGAAGGAGGTGCAGCATTTCCTAACAAATAACACACCATGCATTATTATACTCTTCCTGAAGTGACGACAACTAACACATTTCGTTGTTGCATGTGTTGGTCTAGTGGCAATCTCAGCATTATCATCATCTATCTCAAGATCCGCGGTTCGAGTCAGCAACCGAGACAACTTTGATTGAAGAGGAGCAAGACATGGGGAGTGAAATGGTTTGTTTGTTGGTGTTTTAGAGCCCTTCAAACTACAAGGTCATTTAGAACCCCGTCCACAGTGTAGTTCTTATGCAGAGACTGCACAGACACTACACTAATGCGACGATTTTCGGGTATTAGCAATACCCAGTTTTCCCAAGCGGCCACCCATGTCAGTACTAGCTGGGGTTGCGTTGCTTAACTTCAGTGATCGGACGAGAACTGGTGTGTCCAACGCAATTCACCGCTTCCAGTGAAATGGAGGAGGGGGTATAAAAATAACGATGTGGGACCAAATAGCCGTACTTTACTTTCCTTTCTGGTGACAAGATTTATTGGCGATGGACATCACCGTTAGTTCTCGTGAGATCACTCAAGTGAAGCAGCGCAAGCCCACGTCAGTACCAACATGGGTGGTTCGTAAAGAACGTTGGCTGCTGCAAATTTCCTCTCTCCTACACCCTTTACACCTACCCCCTCATCTCACGCGAGCAGACTCCTAAGGGTTCGGCCTGTTATGGGTGCTTGGCTTATTCCCAACCCATGAAATTAATCAAATCACTAATAATGAGACGATATTGGTCTGGCTCTAGCTGGTGTTTTAAAGGGTCCGTCATTAGAGCCCCGTCCACTGCGTAGTCCTAACGAAGAGACTGCACAGACACTACACTAATGCGACGATTTTTGGGTATCAGCGGTACCCAGTTTTCCCAAGCGGCCACCCTTGTCAGTACTAAAAGGGGTTGCGTTGCTTACCTTCAGTTATCAGACGAGAACTGGTGTGCCCAACGAAATTTGCCGCTTCGGGCCCTAGCGTCTGAACCCTCTCTAAAAATGTGAATGGGTTCTTATAATTTAACCAATGAATAACAATTCCTCTAGTAGAGGTCGTCGTCGTCGGAAAATCACACATATGTGCTGTCTACCCTAGCCAGAAAGGATCACAGGTGATAATCTCTGTCCCGTCCGAGTTTCGGAGCAGAAAAATCTATCAGCGCAATGTAGATCTGATAAGGTCAGTAAAAAACACTACTGTCCATTTATTTTGATAGTATATGAGTACAGCAACAGACTAATAACTTCCTAGATTCCCTTCGGTTCATTTTCCGCAGATAATCACTAATAAATTAACGAAAAACCAGTGCAGACTAACAAAAAAAAATCCCTAACATCTTTTTAATCGGCGTAATCAAATAAATACAAAGTAACCGGAGTACCGTTAATAAACTCCCTCTTCCTCATATTATTCCTCTCAGGATATAACTAGTATTCAACAAACTACCTCCAATCGGCCATTTTCGTCTCTAAATCACCCTCTTGCACAGATTACCATTATCATAAATCAATTTAATCTAAAAATTTCGACATTTTAATCGTTTGAGAAACTATTATCGCTTAAATACTTTCTCAATTATAATGGTACCGAAAGTAGTAATTTTCAAAGCTGATGCGAAAAATGAGACACAATCCAAGGTACAAGGAGGCAAACTTTATGCAAATGGCAATAGATGGCGCTGATTCGCCCAATGGCTTCGCCCTAAATTACAAACCTTCCCCCTTCAGAGGTTTTCCTGTCTTTTTTGAAAGTAGACATTAAAATGAGAGTAGGATCTACACTTTAAAGGATGCATTAACAATAAAATTTAATTACCCTTTCTATTGGTTTAACTCAATTGCTTTCATATTTCGTCCTGTGCAACGATGGGAGAGAGAGAGAGAGAGAGCGTTGCTACCTTTGTCTAAATAACGGGTGGCGCCATCTTCGTCCTACCATCCCGATAATAATTTTATTCAGTTTATGGACAAAACCACAAAAATCCTTTCTCTACAGTTACCTAACTCCCTCCATAGGGGACCTCCTGCATGTGATGATACTTCTACAGTAGAAGGGGTTTTCACGTAGAGAAGGTTCTTTTGAGCTCAGTGAAGGTGTCAGGGCAACCATTCCACAGCTCAGGGTCCCTGTGTGCATACCTATGCAGGATCTGGGGCCTACAGAAGAAAAATCCAGTATGGCAGGTTAATGCATGGGTAAACAACATGAGAGTGTCTACCAACTGGAAGAGGAGAGTAAACAGGATAATGAAGTAGATAGGCATAACACTGCTCCCCGGGGGCGGGCGAGGAAAGGGCAACAACAATGCAAAGATTAGTACAGGACAAAGTTAAGAATTAGGGGTTAGGGCAATGGAGACAGATTATGGAGGGAAGGACGGCAAAGAAAACGCTGAGGATGTATGACAACAACCTTCAGATAGAGAGGGAAGTAATTCATGACAATACGTGGGAGAGCACACTTCCGTTTCGGGCAAGAGCTGGGTCACTGGAGACAAAACAGAGGATGGCAAAGATCACAGGTGGAGAGGAGGGGTGTGGATTGTGTGGGGATCAAGTGGAGGATGTCAGGCATGTCCAACGCTGGATCACCGAAGAAGGGGTTGGGGAACCCTAACATTGAAAAAGGTCCTGGGGTGGTGGGCATTGGGGTGGAGCGGCTAGAATGGCTGTGAAAGGCAAAGGTGTTACTAGGATTCTGGAGGAGATCTCGGCATACGAGTTTAGCATGCAAAATCTCACTGGCAAGGTATCCGTCACAAAGGATTACATTGGGAGCGGCGAACTGCGTTGGACACACCAGTTCTCGTCTGATCGCATTAGTGTAGTGTCTGTGCAGCCTCTGCATAAGAACTATGTTGTGGACGGGGCTCTAATGACACTTGTAGTTGAAGGGCCCTAAAACACCACCACCAACAACAACAAAGGATTACATATTTATATTCAGAAAGGGCTCGTTGGACGAAGTGAACATGACAGCATAACCACCTCACAACGAAAGGCATAAAGAGAGAGAAAGGACAGAAGAGAGAGAAAGAAGAGAAAAGAGGGAGAGAGAGAGAGAGGGGCAAGATAAGAGAAAGAGAGACGTTGTTGTTGTTGTTTAAGATCCCGTCAACTACAAGGTCATTAGAGACCCGTCCACAGCATAGTTCTAATGCATAGACTGCACAGACACTACACCAATGCGACGATTATTGGGTATTAGCAGTACCCAGCTTTCCCGAGCGACCACCCATGTCAGTACTAACTGGGCTTGCGTTGCTTAACTTCAGTGATCACACGAGAACTGGTGTGTCCAACGCAACTCACCGCTCGAGAAAGAGAGACAGTGCAGACCATGATTGAACCAGCAATCATCAACTCATAGTCAATTAAACGACTATATAAGCTTATCCTGAGACGGGCCGCTTTTCCTCTGATCGAGGTGAGCTATTTTCCAACAATTCGATAAGGAGACATCCGACGGATGAGGGAGTTGGAAGAGAAGAGAGAAGGGCCTTTTCCCCACCCGAATTCAGAATTGACAACGATTAAATGGACAATTTTTTTTTCTTTACTGACTGATCACAAAAAAATGGATTGATTGGTTGTATTCAATAAGTACTCATCACAACTCTTTCCTCCATCTCATTCACCCCAGTTCAACAACAAAAAAATATACATATTGAAACTCAAATAAATTGAATCTGAAGCGATCAAAAAAACTAAATGTTGGGTGGGTAGTGTGGAATCATGAGGCACACAAAAAGTAAGACGACGACGATGACGACGAGGAAAAAGGAGGGAAAAGGAGTAGAGAGTGAGAAAATTGAACCAAATAAAAAACCCATAAAATCACGATTATGAAATTGCATTTTCCCTGGGATCTCTCTCTCTCCCTCATCAGCCCCTCTCCGAGCTTTTTTTCCATCAACTATTTTTCTCATCTTTAAGATTACTTTAGTAAAGGAGGAACAAGTCTGTAGGGTAAGGTTGCTGGAGGGAGGAGGAGGGTGGGGAAGAAGAGAAAAATACACAGACAACGAAGCCGCTAACAATTGCCGAAAATCAACATGTACAAAAAAAAAACATCCATCGAAATTTACGTATAAATTATGTAGTCTATAATCGCCATTAAATCAAACTTTTTAACGCACGAAAGGAGGCACAAAATGAAGGCTGTTGAATAAGGAGGAGGAGGAAAAGAAGAAGAAGAAGAGTTCGGAGGAAGTTATAAAGATTTCAGAAAACTAAGTAAACGGAGGGAGTGAGAGAGAGACAAAATCTTTTCTAACAATCGCAATTTTTCTTCATTTCTTATTTAAGAAAAAATATCAATCTCAGAAAAATGAGAAATTTCCTTGAGATTACAGCTGCCAACTTCATTATTTAATGTACGATTTGATGTATTTATATGTTAGTTACATATATTACCTAGACGAAATAGTGGAGGGAGAGAGAACGAGAGAGAGAGAGAGACGATGGGGCCACCAGTAGGAGGAGTCAGTGTGGGTGTGTAGAGTGTGATAATACTGGAGAGGAAGGGCGCAAGAAGGAGAGAAGAAGAAAGGGTAGGGAAAGGGCGAAGTGAACCCAAGAAACGCAACATATGAGTTAGGTGATCGACTAAAAGATGGTGCGCGACAGGAGTTACAGCAAAACGTCCCGAACTTAGACTTGCATCCTTAAGTTAAGATGGAAAAGGAAGAGGGCAGACGAGAGGAAGAGGAGGAGGAGAAGAGAATGTGGCGTGTGTGTGTGGAGGGAAATAACCGGGTTTAATAGAGGGGGAAGGGAGAGTGAGAAGGGACCGCCTGATCACCAAAAATCTGGTTACATCCTCTCCTCCCATTCATAAATTTAAAACAAATGGCATAGAGATTAAAAAAAACTTCACAATCCATTTATAAAAAGGAGAATTATTATGTACCCAAATATATATATATATATACCACCCCATTCTTCTCTTTCACTGGCAGCGCACCATACCCTCCTGTGTCCTCCTCCAAACTTCACACAGGTCGAACTCGTTCCTCTCCCTCAAATGGAACCAATCGCAAGCCACATTTTAAAGAAAAAAAAATTACTACGAAAGGTCACATTAACATTGATCCCATTACACAACAGTAAATTTCGAGATTGTGAGGGGGTAGGGGGGAAGGAGCAAAGAAGACGGAGACTTATGGATATCAGATGGGATGCTCGCATAATGGAGTTGAAGTTGGAGAATTCGGAAGTGGGAGGAGGTTCTACAGCCAACAGGAAAAAGTGATGGAGAAGGGCACAGTAATGAAGAAGAAAGCTGGTATGCAGAATTGCAGAGGAGAGAATTTAGCAAAACAAAAAACAGCACAGAGATTTAGACGGGACCTTAGCCAGGACTCTGCAAAATGTTATGTAGTGTGGACTCAAAAAAGGTAAGCGAAATGAAATACCCTTCAATCTTATTCTCACTGGCCACCAGAGCCCGTTGACATGACAGGAGATGTAGGGAGAGGGAGGTAAGAAAGATACTATTTCCTGTGGCTATAATGCACAGGTGCTCTTTTGTTCAGAAGTCTCTCTTCAAACATCTTCCATCTACCAACCCTTACCCCCCCTCTCATCCGCGGTAACGGAAATAAATACCACCGCCATTCAGTGGACCAATGAAAAGATAGAGGAGCCCAAAATCTAAATATATATATATAAAAAAATCTGGCGCCAGTTTACAGCATTAAACCTAAAACATCAACCGCCAAATGGCTGACATATGCAGTTAGATAATACACTTATGACACAATTACAAATCCATAAATATACAGGACGCCTTCAAAGTGAGCATTCCACCAACTATTTGCCTCGCGGGGGCCAAAAGACAAGTGCGACACACGAACAGCATAACAGCGACGAGAGATGGATAGACATCAACAACATTTAGTCAACTCAACCGACCAAAGATGGCACTGCTAGACGACACCACACCGGAGACGAACGACCTGACAAATACATACACACACGCAGAGTACGTATGACCAAAGAGAGAGCCAGAACGATGCTAGCGGAAAACAATGAAAGAGTGAACCATAGTGGATGATAGAAAGGAGAAAGCGTGGTGGTTTAATTTAAGGGACACAACTACGACGACAATACATCGTCCAACAAACAATGGGGTCCACGCTGCACCAGCACATATACAATAAATGAATAGGGGAGAACAAATGTATGCCAAAAACCCGAAAAAAGAAGAAGAAGAAGAAGCACAATCATTTGCAGCCTTTGCAGTTTGTCCATTCTGGAAAAATAATAAGCCATCATAAGCGAAAATTACTCACACAGGGATTTGATATCGCATCTCCACCCCACCTCCACGCACACACATACTGAAAACACAAGTTTTCTGCCCTTTCAGAAAAATAGACACTCCCTCACCCCGACAGTCGCAGACTCCCGTCCCTCTCTTCTCCTCCCACTAGGAAAACACACACGCACAAAGGTTGCAAATGAACCCAGGACGAGATGGATCAGTAACAAAAAAAATCAGAAATCACTGAATGTCATTGCACAATGACAAATGGTCGCTAAACACGACAGTCATCGAAATACACTAGGGTATCATAAAGGGCCCTTCCCTCTTCCCGCTCCCTTTTTTTTTTTGCTCAGTCCTCACTAACGCACAGAAAACAGGTGAGGAGAGATGGGCTCCAGAACCATCGGGAAAGGATTTTCTCAACACTACTCCAAAGATCCCTGAATAAGGAGGAGCAGAAAAATGCCACAGGATAGGAAAACACCCGTCCCACAACCATACGCTCCTGTCTCCCGTCCCGACCGTGGCAGGAAAGTGGACAGAAGGTAGTAAAGAAGCTGTACAGTATATATAAAATGATAGTTGGCTGTGTCCCCTCCACCGGAAGTGCGCATGTACGACGCATATCGAAATGTTCTAGAATGATGAAGAATAAAGAGAGAGTGGAGAGAGGACGATCAAGTGACAACGCTTTTGGCGAGGAAATCAACCTGCAACATTGTGATAACGAAGGACGAAGAACCACAATCAAAACCCCAGGTGGCACATGGGAATTGCCCTTCATCGCATAGAGGGGTGTCCAATTACGGGTCCAAATTACAATGACGCTTTTCACATTGTTATCAGTAAAGAGCAATCATTGGATTTCAATAACTCGGACCGAAAAGAGAGCACCACCGTGGACTTGGCAGTCAATAAGCTTTCAAAAGAGGTGCAACTGCCATTTGACGTGTCCCACGCAATAATTAAATTTAGAGATCTCTCAGCCCCCTCCCTTCCTCTCACCTCTTTTAGTTGGCGGTTTTTTTTCCAAAACGAGGCATCCGATTTACGCACCCGTGACATTCCATTAAGTTGACTAAGGCCCTTCTTCACCACTGCGCGAAAACGTGACCAGAGTCCTATTTTCAGTAATGAAAACACACATACACTGAGATTCACTAGGAAACTCGACTTACTCGCGCGGGGGAAAGGGGCTATACTGCAAAATATCTCACCTACAAAGAGGCACTCGAGGATTGGACCCCCTACCCTCAAACACTAACACACCTTTCAACCAAATAGTGGAGAGGGGGGCCCTCAAACTAGATATTTATCAATTGGAGAAAAAAAAACAGCAGAAAGCACAGTAAGACACCATTCCACATTCCCAACATCTTCGGGAACCCCCTTAAAGACAACAGGCAACGAATTTAACTCATCAACATCAGGGGCTGTTTGGGACCACTGACCGTAGTCACATGGGAATGATGGTGGAATAAAACTTCTTTATTGAAGAGATTCCTTAGATAATAAACTGGACAACGAAGAAATACCTTGTGGGTTCAGGCAAGGGTTAGGAAAGGGGTAGAAGCCGGTAAATAGGAGTGCGCTCTCCTCAACTACTTGAAATTCAAGGTACGAAATGAGAGATCTATGAAATTCGAGCCTGTAAAATCCAGGCGCCATTTCTGCTCCACTTCTCTCCCCACCTCTCCACTTATTCATTACATTTCATATCACCTTTAATTCAAGAGTATTAGTACATAAATTTCTCTCAGGCTGCCTTAAACCCTTTTCCACATTCATCGGCCCCAGAGTCCCACTCCATTTTGGCAATTGTTTTTTTTTTAAAACCACTCAAATTTATCGACATTTGATACGTGACTTATCGTTCACCTATAAATCACATCGAGAGGTCCTAGAACAACGCAGGGCACGAAATTAATTTCGAAGGGGAGATAAGAGGCACAAGATAAAATTCAACCTCTCTCCATCATTCAGGTACCCATCCCCCTTCTAATTGAATAGGGCGGAAGGTAAGACGCCAAACAGAGATAAGCTTCCTGATTCGCAGTGAGGTATTCCGAGTACAATTCCAACTTATGAACACATGTCCAATGGCCTCAAACTTTTTTGAACCCTAAAGGACTGACTGCCTGCCCTCTCAATATTAACCATCCTGGACCTTAATAATAATTTTTGTCATGAGGCATCGTTCTTTAGATGGGACGATGGAGTGAAGTAGACTTCCCATTCCCACTTTTGTTTTGTTGGTGTTTTAGGCCCCTTCAACTGCATGGTCATTATAACCCCGTCCACTGAACAGTTCTAGTGTAGACACTGCACAGACACTACCCTAATGCGACGACTATTGGGTATTAACAGCAACCAGTTTTCCCAAGCGACCACCCATGTTAGCACTAGCTGGGGTTGCGTTGCTTCACTTCAGTGATCAGACGAAAACTGGTGTATCCAACACAATTCCCAATTCCAAATCCAGCACATCAGGCATTTTATCTCCTGATTTCATCTTCTGAATCCTCCTTGGGACAGGCCATAGTCGGTAGACCGTCCTCTTCAGGATATGTAAGGGAGTGGAGAATTGCGTTGGACACACCAATTCTCGTCTGATCACTGAAGTTAAGCAACGCAACCCCAGCTACTACTGACATGGGTGGCCGCTTGGGAAAACTGGGTACCGCTAGTATCCAAAAATCGTCGCATTAGTGTAGTGTCTGTGCAGTTTCTGCATCAGAACTACACAGTGGACGGGGCTCTAATGACCTTAGTAGTTGAAGGGCCCTAAAACACCAACAAACAACAACAACAAATTCAGGATACGTACTCTATCCACCTCACTTTCCCCGTCCCGTAGCCGCCAAAAATGAGGGAACGTTTGGAGTGGATGCCAGGCAATCGTTGTCTGATATTTAGTATTTCTTATGTTACTCACAAGCATTGATTGAGATGATGAGGAATTCAGTCACACAACGGGTGTACGTACCCCAGTGGGTAAAAGTAAGGCGGATGAAATGGGTGCTCAAAACTCACCAGAGAAGGGGTTAATGTAGTACATTTTCATATTAGATCATAACAGCAATCATTTCGACTACAGTCATAATAACCATTTAATCGTGACTGAGTAAAACATGCTTACTAAGTCGTTGAATTTATGCAAAATAAAATTGGAGACGAGGAGGAGGGGTTTTAAAGAAATTAGGGACGGTGGTTAGTAGGCTCAGAAGAAGGAGGAGCAAGGGGTTTGCAAGAACCCCGTAGAGGGAGAGAGAGGAATGGGTGACGAGGCCTACCAAATTTTACTCTAACACTAATCAAAATACTTGCTGAGAGTTGAAATATTATAATAGGCAATAAAAAGGAAAACAGCAATGAGCAAAAAAAACCGCTAAAAAGGGCATAATACTACTTCCTTTGCAATGGCGCTTCAAGGACCTACCACCTTAATGTGGTACTCAGGGAAAAAAAACTATTAAAAACGCAAAATTAAATAGGTTCAGGTATAAGCAGGCAGATAAATGAAGTCATTCACATCAGAACTTACAAAACCTACAGTACCTATAGTATTTTCAAAGATATTTTTATGACACAATAGCAAGAGTTCACGGAACTGGAACAGTCTGATGGATTGAGCAAGAGCCGGGGGAGGAGGAGAGGGCACAGGCAAGACTTTATGCTAAAAGGGTGATATTGTGGTAGCGCAATCTAGTTTCATAATTTTAACTAAAGAGGCCCCGAAAAACAGAAAAGCATGGCACCATTACTAGGAGAGAGCTGCAAATTGCGTTGGACACACCAGTTCTCGTCTGATCACTGAAGTTAAGCAACGCAACCCCAGTTAGTACTGACATGGGTTGCCGCTTGGGAAAACTGGGTACCACTAGTATCCAAAAATCATCGCATTAGTGCGGTGTCTGTGCAGTCTCCGCATAAGAACTATGCTGTGGACGGGGGTCTAATGACCTTGTAGTTGAAGGACCCTAAAACACCAACAAACAACAAGCCATTACTAGGGTCTCGGACAACGACGGTCCATCCGGGGGTTTCCCTAATGGGCCAGTCAAATCATGAATGATAATGGCAAGCTGAAATGGGCTCAAGTATGTGTTGAGAGCTACCCTGCCCCTTTAATTGGAAGGGGGAGAGAGAGAGAGAGAGAGAGAGGCTGCCAGTCAGAAAAATAACCACTTGGTATACAAATGGGTTGGTCGCAAAACTTTCCGGGGTGGAACCCGCTCCCTGACATCACTAAACCTAACCGTGTTTACCATGGATTTTAATAGAGGACGAGCTTTAAACAACACACCAAGATTCGACGTTAAAATTCAACCAATGAACCAGAGTATCTATCTCTTCCCCTTCTATCTAGTCCACTTGCCTGAATAACAACAAGCCACAGCCGGGGAGGGGGTACGCTTGACTCTTGAGCACTTCCTGCCGTTGCTCCACTTTCGCCTCGACATCCGATCATCAATCTGAACCAATCCGCTAAAGTAATCGTCTAACTTTTAAGACAGCTCTTCTTTTTTTTTTGGATGACACCCGACAACTTAAGCCAATCACGAGAGGTCGAAGGTTACAATGGATCCAATCCAAAAAAAAAAAGCCCTTAATGAATGATTCCAAACCAAGAACTCTCAGTCTGAATTGACGGGAACAAGAGATGACATTGGGTGCACAAGCCTCCTCACTAACTTCTGTCACCCTCTCCGCCGCACATCTAATAAGAAGATGACGTTAAGACTTGGGCAATGAAATCCCACACCACCACCACCATCACCACTACTCCCAACTCTAACTCCTTCAGATCCACTGCAAATAAAAAAAAAGGACTCAATTTACTCTGAACATACTTGGAATGGGAAGGAAACCGATGGATTCTGAAATTACTGATCAATGGATCCAGCGCAACCTAAAGGGAAATAAGGAATCCGACAAAGAGAGTAAGAGGGAAGTAGAAGGAGGACTGAAAGAAAAGCGAAGGCAAAAAAAAAGAGGCCTGATTCCTAAAATCCAACGAAATGAAAATCAAATAAAATTATAACAGGACTGAATCCATAAAAAAAATCAGAACAGTTTCCTCTATTTCCCACGATGCACCTTAAGACCTCTCCAGTTATCATCCAATTTAGTGATTGAGGAGAGAGAAAAAGAGACACACACACAAAGTCCGTTCACAAACAGGACTCAGATTAAAATCAGTCTGGGATAAAAAAAAAAGTAACACGAGCATCATGGGGGGATTGATCTCTCACTTCATTCCTACCATAAACAGTGAGACCATCTCTTCAACAGATGAATTGGTCAGTAACACCCTACTCCCCATCCTTGAAAGGAATCAGCACCAAAAAAAATAGTACGACACAGCAGATCCTAAACAGATGACAACACCAAAAAAGGGGTAAAGAGGAAGAAGCGCGGAGAAGAAAACAAACAAACATGTTATAAGATTCATTAAATTGGTCAGATATCCATCACAACGTCTACAAAGGAGAAATAAGGGCCTTCAACTACAATAGCCATTACAGCCCCCTCCACGGCATAGTTCTAATGAAGAGTCTGCACAGACACTACGCTGTTAAGACGATTTCTTGGAGTATTAGCAGTACCCAATGTTCCCAAGCGGTCAACAATGTCAGTACTATCTGGGGTTGCGTTGCTTAACTTCAGTGATTAGAAAGGATTTATTTTTTTTGTTTCGTTGGCGTTTTAGGGCCCTTCAACTACAAGGTCATTAGAGCCTCGTCCACTGCATAGTTGCAGGGCAGAGACTGCACAGACACTACACTAATGCGACGATTATTTGGCAATAACAGTTCCTACGTTTCCTAAGCGGCCACCCATGCTAGTACCAACTGGGGTTGCGTTGCTTAACTTCAGTGATCAGAGGAAAACTGGTGTGTCCAACGCAATACAGCCGCAATGCTACACAAACCAAAATTTCAGCGTAGCCCCAGAGGCTTGGAGAGAGATCTCTTCTTAATAGCGAAAATCCCCTGAAACGGAAGCCATGATACAGAAGGATAGAAGTGGAGAGAGAGAGATGGTAACGATTTCGTCCAAAAATAAACCAGCGGCAATGAAGAGAGAAAACAAACCAAGTGTCAAATTGTCTCTAATGGTCTCTCATGTCACCGTCAAGGTGATCTGAAAGGGGTGAGTGGGATGGAGGTGGGTTAGGAAAGAGAGAGGAGAGAAATATCCTTTTTTTTTCTTTTCAATGATGTGGTGTGATAATGACGGTAAAGCCTATCTGTTAGAGATGTCAAAATTTAAGGATGCACCCAAATGAGATTATTCAAAACTTTCGCAGATTACAATATGCAAATGATTTACCCTCGAATAAAAAAAAATACTCCACGATAAAAAAAATTGAGAGGCCTCTCTATCACATTTTTTTCTGCCCCAACACACAATTTGGCATCATCAAAATCCATTTACTACTGTTACACTTGCACTGATGAAGGTGTCTGCATCTCATTTGCATCGACAAACACGCGCTCATCAAATTCCCGAGGCTGTTTTTCATAATTTCTCCTCTCATTTGCTCTATTTACTTGCAACTTCCAGCCAAAAAGTTTGCGTTGCAAAACAGCACAAGAACAAGAACAAGACAAAGAAAAAGGAGAGAGAGAGAGAGAGAAGGGGCGCAGGGTAAAAAAATATATTCAACCCCTCTCTCCACAAAACACCTTATAGAGCCCATTTGAGGAGATTAATTCCTTAGTGGGAAAACAAAAGAAAAATACGACTAAGAAAAAGAGCGATAGATAAAGGAGCTTAAGAACAAGAGAGCAAAAAGAAAAATCAGGTTCTCAAACCGACACAAAAATAAGACATGGTGCCCGTGTAGTTCCCCAAACCCTTCCATCTTCTCTCCTCCACAACCCAAATCTAATGGCAAGATTAGTAAGTAGTCCCCAATAGGAGTTAATGTCGGTCAAAATGGACGAGAGGAGAACGTGTTAGAAGGTAGAAAGGGCTCTTTGAAGTGAAAATGACAGGACTGATCTCCATCTCATCCATTTGTTGTTTTGTTGTTCGTTGGTGTTTTAGGGCCCTTCAACTACAAAGGTCATTAGAGCCCCGTCCACAGTGTAGTTCTCATGCAGAAACTGCACAGACACTACACTGATGCAACGATTTTTGGGTATTAGCAGTACCCAGTTTTCCCAAACGGCCATCCATGTCAGTACTAGCAAGGGTTGCGCTGCTCAACTTCAGTGATCAGACGAGAACTGGTGTGTCCAACGCAATTCGCCGCTCCCCCATCTCATCCAGAAACATCTTTCTCGGTCAAAGAGCGGTCAAGATGGTCCACAAACAGGAAAGTGCCTCCAGATCGGGCTACTTGTCGTCATCAACAACGCTTCTTTTCATTTTGTTATGCCTCATAGTATTCAAGAGTTTCAACTCACATACAACCGGTACTCATCTCACCAAAACCGAGTTTTGAACCTTTTGTCTCCCGAACCCTTTGCCTCCCATACCCTACGTCACATCCCCCCTCTCTCTCTCTTTCTCTCACTGTATCCATTTTCGCTCCACCCATTCTCCACCTCGAAAAAAGGAGCTCAAAAAAGAAGATAAATGGACATAAAACTTAGATCCACACCCTCCACGTCAATGACGTTTAGTAATAGTCCGCATTACTTCAAATGAAATAACACGCAAAAACGCACTTTGGCTTAAACATTTGTCGATAGAAAAAAAGCCCCCCCCCCCCTCCTCCTCCTCCTAACACAGTCATTCTTCCAACTTCAAACGCCCTCCTCCAGAAAACACATTCTCACATAACAGTAGTAACAACAGCAAAACAAAAACCCCAGGTTCCTGCACCAAGTACCTCCTTCCTCCATCTAATCACCCCATCTCCCTCTCTGTCTCCTTCCCTCCCTTCTCTTCCTAAAACACACACACACACACACCTTACAAAATAATGAATAACGACACGTGAGTGACAACAACCTGACCGTACTCCAGGTTCAAAGTGAAGAAAGAGGAGGAAAAACTGGAGAGAGAAGTGTGATGGTATACATAGGGTAGAAACGGATGAAGAGAGGGACTGCGACACGGAAAGTAGATCAGTTCTCTCTCTTAAAAAAAGAGTGAAAAACACATTTCTGACTCGATGGAAAGTGAAACAACAACAACAACAACAACAACAACAACAACGAGTACAAAATAGTCATGGGGAGAAAAGAGGAGAGAGTAGATGGAGATAGGACAGACAGGGAAAAAGAAAGAAAGACAAACAACTCATTCAGGATGCTGACATGAGCTGTTGAAAACCCCATCCTGAAGAGGATGGGTGAAGGAAGGGGCTTCCAGGGCGGATGGTGGACGAATTCCACAAACAAATATCTCATTAACATAATTCCAAACACGTGGATCTTGTGTGGGGTAAAAAAAAAAGGAAAACATGGATTTCAGTACTAATAGGGAAAAGAGGAGGAGGACAAACTCCTAAAATAAATTAACGAAAGGATTTTCATCAGGAGGATGAAATTTGATGAGAAAAGAAAACGAAAATAACCTAAAAGGAGATGACACCAGACAAGAGAACAGCAAGCCCAAAACGAGAATTAAAATGACATATCACATCAGCAGCAATAAGATAAGACGAGGTGGAGTTGAAGGACTAAAAAAAAGTAACCGATCGATGAGTCATCATGGTCACTAGGGTCAACTTCTCACTGACCCATGTGACTATTAAATGCAGGACAAACTTTCCAGTAACAATTTTTTTTGTTGTAAAATAACAACTTGACCGTCTACATTTTGTAATAATAATAATAATAGGCTGTCATCAGAGAGGTCATAAAAGTCAGCCGAAAAGATCACGGGAGAGGGGATTGGCCAGAGGCACAGCATGAGAGAGAAAGAGGACAAGAGAGAACAGTTTCAAGGTAACCCTTTCTCGCATTTTATTCAATGTCACCCTTATAACCTCATTAGGAACGATCAATAAACATTTGACGTCATTACAGATGCATCATCATAAACTACTTTGTAACTAAAGTAAAACGACAATTTCGGTTCATGTTGGCCTCCCCTCTTCTGCCTTCTCCTCTCACTTGACCAAAAATTAAACCCTTTCATCCTCCATATTGCCTCCGTAAACTTTTGATCATTTAATTCTACAGTCAAAAATAAGAGATACCAATATCTATTTCATTATTTGGCTATTTAAGGTCGATCGGTCAACTCTGAAAGCTATTAAAGTCGGGGGTCCTACAGTCGAAAATGCCACTGCCTTGCAAACTGTTGTTGTTTGTTGGTGTTTTAGGGCCCTTCAACTGCAAGATCATTAGAGCCCCGTCCACTGTGTAGTTCTGATGCAGAGGCTGCACAGACACTACACGAATGCGACGATTTTTGGATACTAGCGGTACCCAGTTTTCCCAAGCAGCCACCCATATCAGTACTAACTGGGGTTGTGTTGCTTAACTTCAGTGATCAGACGAGAACTGGTGTGTCCAACGCAATTTGCCGCTCCCTGCACACTTTGCGTAGAATGGGATGAGATCATATACACCACAGGTGACAGCATCACTTCTCCATTCCGGACGAAAAGAGTCAAAAACTTACGCTGGAAATTTTGCAGATCTATCACGGCCACACTTCTTATCCGACAGAAGGCGCTTTGGAGAGCTTTTTTTCGTCTGCCGAAAAAAGAATTACCCATCTCAGCCAGGATCGAACTTGAATCCCTGGGCTCAAAGCCAAGTATGCTTACTACTTTAAGCGGAAAGAAGGGGCCAAAAGAGAGAGGAAGATAATTATCATGGTCGAATAACGAATCCGTTTAGAGCAGAAACCACGGGTCTCAAGGCAGGATTGATCACACGCCCCCCCCCCCCAAAAAAAACACGTTACCATGACAGGCGGGAGGTTTTTTGGCATCAAGATGATGTATCCCCTGAACTTTTTCTGTGGTAGCCACACTCACTCGACAGTGAGAGCCACCATCAAATGAGTAGGAGGAGGAGGAGGAGGAAGACGACGACGAGGACTCTGTAAGACTTTTTTTCTCCTCCATCACTCTGCCTCAAACAAACATTATTCAAACGCTTTCCATTTCGCCTCATTAAATACTGTGCGACTGGACACTTTCTTCATCATGACAACGATGAACAGGGGGCAGCATTGATATGCGAGTTCAAGTCTCAGACGCGCCTAGAGATTACAGTAGAGAGAGAGAGGGAACCACATTACTACGTACTAAGACTGAACATGAGAGTGACAGAAAAAGAAATATATACAGATATGTCAGCCATAAATCCTAACATTAACATATTTTATACGGAAGATTTCAAATGGAAATGATGTATCGTGATGGCAACCATTCCAGCTGGAACAAGAGTGCCAAGGCAGAAAGATGAGAGAAAAAAAAAGATCCAGCGGATCCATCTTAGAAGGAAGTGGAGGAGAAGGAGGAGGACTACCACCAAAGAGAGAGAGAGAGAGACAAAAAATAAGGGAACACTTGAGAGAAAAACAGGGGTAATGCCAAATAAAGAATGGGGTACTACATAATGAATGGCAACAGGACAAATACCGCAAAAGAGGGGCGGGTGATACGGAGAGGAATAAAATGCAGCACAGTTGGGTGAGGTGAGGATCCGAGAGAGAATGATGAAGGGTGGAGCAAGGGCAAAGGAAAATGGGGAGATTAGTAGATGGGGTGTGTGTGTGTATGTGTGTGTGAGGGTAGAGAAATACTACCTTATGTCGAGTGTGACTTTTGGAGTAATAAATATATGAAGCACGCAGACAGACGTCACTGTCCCACGAATGCCATTTGATGAATATATGGACCTACAACTGCAGCACGAATATGGTTAAATGTGCCAAAATTAAACGCATTCGGGGAGGGTACGGGAGAGGGGTTAGGAAGAGGAGGAGGCGGAGGATGATGAACTGACTAAGCAAATGAATAAGGAGGGTGGTGTCCCCGCCTTTGTGCACGACATCAGCCATGCGAACGAAAAGTGCTTCAATACAAATTATCTCTTACAGGGGAGGAAAGAAAGGAGTGACGTGCACAACAAGCACATTCCTCAAAGGATATTTTTGGAAGCCGAGTAAAAGGTCAACAGCAGAAAAAAATTGTTTCAGTAGACTACTTATTCATCAATGGAATAGGCTGTTGGTTGACTTCACCAACCGGTGACAAAATACAACCAGTCCACAGATGGCGACACCCTTGTCATCAAAAAGCCAGGGCTGATTATGGCACTCGTACAACAGAGGTTCAATATAAACCCTTTTTTTTTACGCATAATGATGACATCGCACACAGGACACGGAGCCACAGAAGCATTTTCTCATCTGGGACGATGTAGTCGGAATTTCCTTTTTCGCTCTGGCAAAAAAAAAGCCACCCACGTCGGAGATCGTGATTGAACCTAAGCACCATGAGCTCAAGAATGTAGCATCTACACGTGCAGTTGAGTTACCAAAAGAGAGTGTTTAAAAGTAGGAGCCAACCGCGTCCCGGGACAGTAGCGTCATCTATAAACGAGGACCTCAAAATACGTTGCACTACGACTCACTCTCTTGTCTGACATTAGCTGCTCAGCTGACATCCCAACCCTTTCTCGTCCTCCCTCACTTTGGTTTCCCCAATTTATGGCAGACACATGACCATGAATTCGGGCATTTGGGCCAAGTTGTTGCACAACAACAAAAAGCTATTTTCAGCTCAAATATGCACCCTATTACATCTTTCATGTACAACTGTTAAAATTTTTGTCTTGTCTGGCAAATTTGCCAAAATACTGTATTTCCTGCAAGACACGAAAAGGGTGAAAGAGGGGGGGGGAATTAACTTCCTTGGTGTAACAACAGACTATATTGACATGCTACTGTTGGCTAATTATACTTTCATACCCCATACGTGAAGGGCAAGAGGATACCTAGTTGTGTCCTAGAAACTTATTTCTTCGGTGTATGACGTCACTGTCCCACGTCAGAATATCAATTTACATACAGTATCTATACAGCGTTGCCTTTAACATGTCGATTTTTGGGGGCAATGCTTCATTCGTTAACCATGTCCGAGAAGATAAACCCCTCAACTCGATTGTCAATTAAAGGGTGCCAAAAACACTCTCCTGAAATAGTAGGCAACGGAATTTGGGACAGTGTTCTCCCTCTCTTACAAACAGTAAATTAACAAAATACCTGTAATATGCCAATAACCAGTATAAATATGGAATAAAATGTCTTTCAATAATCATTCGCGGAAGATCCAAAAAGGGTCACTGGGCATCACTCGCAGGTCATCACAAAATTAGGCAAATAACAACGAGTTCTTCAACTTACCTGGAAAAAAGTGAAAAAAAAATAACGTCATTAATATAAACACTTTTATAACAGCAACAACTACAACATGTGCACATATTTTTTTTAACTGATCTCTCTAGATACTACTTCTTTCCGGTGACCTTGTTATACACCTTTGAATTTCGCTCCCAAAATTCCTCTTTCTACAAGTCCAACTATGTAATTAGCAGCCGGGGGAAGAAAGAGCGGGAGCATGGACATGTCCTGGCATCCAGAATCCAATCGACTTGGGCACTCGAAGGGTGCCTCATACATTTTCCTGCTTAATTTCAATTTTCCGAGGAGAGGGGAGGGGAGGAAGTACCCCGCGTGTTCCCTTCTGCAAACGCCCAAGGACCAGAACCTACTATCAATGCTCCTGGACGCCAAAAGAAAGAGAAAGTCGATAAGACAATTGGATGTGGTACCATCATGTAACGTCTAAAGGAGGAAGAGGACTAGAATTTGAAACGACTGGAATTTGAACTCGGTCCACCTGCACACCAAGACGTACAGCCCACGTTCTTCCGCGTATATGCAAACCTCCGACTTTTAAAACATCGAGGTTCGCCTCCACCATTAGATTGTGAAGTGTTTCCTCTCTAATAACAAGGAAGGGACGAACACTGCGATGTCGCCCGCCCATCCAATTGGTTCGGTTGGTTGGTTGGTCATTAGGGCCCCGTCCACAGCATAGTTCTTATGCAGAGACTGCACAGACACTACACTAATGCGACGGTTTTTGGGTATCAGCAGTACCCAGTTTTCCCAAGCGGCCACCCATGTCAGTACGTGCTGGGGTTGCGTGCTTAACTTCAGTGATCAGACGAGAACTGGTGTGCCCAACACAATAAGCTGCCCCCTGCCCATCCGTACACCTCAAAAGACTTAAATTGGTTGTAGACCCAAGTACAGCGATAAATTAGCGATATGTGCACCCGGCCCGTTCAGAAATGCCTAAAAAAAAATTCCTGTCTTGTTTCCAGTCGTCACCCCTCACTGACAAAAACACCTTCAATCGCATTAATCTTCCAAATACAGTCAGCAGCCCAACACGCTCTTCTAGAGTGATAATGGGGAGCGGCGAATTGCGTTGGACGCCCCAGTCTTATCACTGAAGTTAAGCAGCGCAACCCCACCTAATACTGACATGGGTGGCCGCTTCGGAAAACTGGGTACTGCTAATACCCAGAAATCGTCGCATTAGTGTAGGGTCTGTGCAGTCCCTGCATAAGAACTACGCTGTGGACGGAGCTCTAATGACCTTGTAGTTGTAGGGCCCTAAAACACCAACAAGCAACAACAACAACAAAATAGAGTGATAACAAATTGGAATAGGTAGAGGAAAAACTCATCATAATGAGGACGGTAATAATAATAGCAAGTATGCACGAGTGCGATTCCGAAACTGTCCAACCTGAGATGAGAGGAGAGAGAGAGAGACACAGAGACAGAGAGAGAGACAGAGAGAAACAGAGAGAAACAGAGAGGGACAGAGAGAAACAGAGACAGAGAGAGAGACAGAGAGAGAGACAGAGAGAGAGACAGAGAGAGAGGTGGGGTATGAAATATATAACTACACAATCTTATAGAGTTTTTATCCAATTTATGACTTTCAAGCGCATGAAACATTATTTTAATCAACTTGAAGTTGTTGTTATTATTGTTGAATTAGAAATTTTCATTTTTATTTCCTCTCGAGAAATAGCTTCTTCACGAAGAAGGAGAAGAAGTAAGAAAAAAATAAGAAGTAAATAGTTTCATTTCGCTATCTTAGTTTCCAAACTAAAAATATACCAAATGCAATTACTACATTATCAACATTCATACACCCCTCCTTCGTCATCATCTTGCTCTTAGGGAGAGCGAGAGAGGGAGGGGGAGGGAGAGAGAGAGAGAGAAACATAGAGAAAGAGGAAGAGGAGGAAGAGAAAGGAGATGAGAGTGAAGGAGGGGGAGACCAAAACCAAGGCAGTAGGGAGTAGAGACACTAAGAAAGTGAAAGAAAGAGGTGGTGGTAGGGGAGCGGACGGGAGGGGGGGTAGAAAAGACTGAAGAAAAACTCTCAAGATCAGACGATTAAATTAATATCCACCATTTTGTGAGGAAGCAGTAGAAAGTGTATTTTTAATAAAGAAGGAGGAAAATGTGCGAAAAGTGATAAACTACATCGTTATTATTATTATTTTTTTTTTAGATGGATTATACAAGAGGCATTCAACTTGGCACCTTCTTCTTTTTCTTCACAATTCTGCAGTTGTGCACAGTCAGTTCCCATTGCCCTCAACAATCGCATTCAAATTGCTATGTCAACTAACCAACCAGCCAGCCAACTACGACCCCTTCCAAATTCTGACTCCAAACACTTCAAAATCTCATCAATAATACACTTAATTGTCATCCTTCTTCACCGAATGTATCAAAATCAAACTGAGTAGAAATTCAAAAGTTATTCTCCTTTTCTCTCTGTTTCTTACTCCCCTGTCCTTAGACCCCTCTTCACCCCCAACCTTTTGGAGAAAAAAATTACCTACAAGCATCTGAATAATCCTTAATTTCAATCTTCCAACGCTTGAACCAAAGCGACATCTAAGGCTTCAATTAATTTTCCCCACTTCATATTAATAATTTGTCATTGTTAAACACCGAGAGGAGGAGGAAGAGGAGGGGGGCTGATTTGATCCAGTGTTACCTCTACAAAAAGAGGAGTAATAGAGAGAGGGGGCAAGGAAGGGAGAAATGCGCCATTCTATCCGATATATTTCTCTTTTACGTACAGAGTAGATGACAACGTACACCGATAGTAGTGCCAAAAGAAGTCACCGTCCCATCTTCGGACGGAGTCAAGGCACGCTCTCCTCCCTCTGCCACTTCCTTAAACGAATCCGTCTACGTGCCTCGAGCCAGGATCAAACCTACTCGCCATGAGTTCAACCTTGCTGCTAATTAAGTTACAGAAGGAAAAGAATATGGGCCCAGACGAACGTAAAGAGTCTATTTTTGGGTCCCGTGTGAGAACCCCGTGAAGATGAGGTTATCTCATATCACACCCCAGAACAGGTAAACAAGTTAAAAGTACACCGCATTTCCGTCTGCAAAACATTTTTCAGAGGAGGGTAACAGCGGGATACGATAGTCCAGGAAAGGGAAGAAGTCAATGCTTCAGGAATAGGATCAAGTGGGGGTGAAGAGCAGCAAGTGTCCCGTTTTATGACCCTCAACAACAACACCACCACCACCACCGGTAACATCATTCCAACAATCAAGTTCGACAGTCCCCCAACAGACAAAATTAGTGTATTTAGACACAGGCGTGGCAAAGAAGGCGGCCGCCATAGGGGCAAAATGTTTAAGTTTTTTGTCATCATTGGGTTATGGAGAAGAGAAAGTTAGACACTTGCCACAGGCGCTTCATACCCCCATTACGGCACTGTTTAGACAACCAAAAATGATCCGGGACGTCCCAAACAATGATAACGTAATTTATCTCTGAATGGAAAAACAAAACCAGCAGCATTTTTTGGTCAACCTCATGAATTAAATGACGTCTTACAAATGCTTGCTTGCCGCCCCACTGACCACTCATCAGATGCTGAATGATTTCAGGGCCGTTGAACAAATGAGCCTGCTCTACAACAACCCTTTCCCCCCCTTCTCCCCTCTAGCACGGCCTATGCAGCAAGTAACACTAACGACGAATGCAAAACAGCCTATTTATAGTTAAGAGTGTAGAGCATCATGTAAACAGTAAATTAAAACACAAGCATTTCACTTTTATGAAAGGAAATTATAATTTTAAAAACCCTGTAATCAGAGGCAACAATTCCGAGAGAAAATTCCCCATTTCCTTTTAAGAAGGAGGAGGAGGGGGACCACATACTAAAGCAGAACAATCCAAAAGGAAGTCGTAACGGCACTTCTCCCCACCATTAGCGTCATCTAACACTTCCGCACGTACAATATCTACGTTATTCGCCCCCCCCTCTCTCTCTCTCTCTCTTTCTTTATCGACTAGAGGTGGGGGGCCCAAAACAAACACACCGTATACAACATTTATTTTTTCTGATATTCACTCGATTATATCTGTGGCTTTTAATTGCAATGTTTTCAAGAAATGCTTTAATAAAAAAATTTTAATTTATCCATTTAAAGGCTTGATAGACACTGTTTCTTTTCATTTGGGACTAACATGCTATCAACACAAACGGCCTTGTAACACACCCATACACATTACAAGCGGAGCAGATTGCGCAGAAAACATCGTAAAAAACCAATAATGAAACACATTTTTAACATTCCTTTGGTTTATTTAACGTCGACTCATTATTTCTACAATTCGGCGGCGAGCCTATCCGCCGATGACGACCACATATTCACCAACTAGAAGAGGAAGGTCAAAAAAGAGAACGGGACTGGAAGGAGGGAGAAACGAGAACGGTGTGGGAGGGGGGGGTATAAGGTAAAAGTACAGGAGGACATCACCACACCTGCGAAAAATTTCAAATACAGTAGTTCTACTTTGAATAAACAGATTCCCTAGCACAGGGGTGGCCAACTTTTGTGTAGATATAAGTATATCTTAAAAAAAAAGTGTTGCGTTCGACTTGTAGTCATAGGCGTAGTCAAAGTGCGTAAGGGGAGGTTCGATATTGGACCCACCTCGGTCCAGTATCCAACCTAGAACCACTGACGCAGACCTAGAAACACTGAGCCACTACGTCACCGAGGCGGGTCTTAAGTCGATCGCCATCAACTTGTTGGCCACCCCTGCCCTAACATATTACTCTCATCCCTACGCAAAGTGGTACCCCCATTTCTTTCCTCCACTTTTCGATATTAGGAAGCAGAAACATGCACCTCAACCCTTTTCTAGACTGCGATTTTGTTTGGTCATTTCATTGATGTTTTAAGGCCCATCAACTACAATGGTGATTAGAGCCCCGTCCACTACGTATTAAGTTACTAATGCAGAGTCCGCAACACACACTAAGCTGTTATGACGATTACGGGTCTTAGCAGTATGCAGTGTTCCCAAGCGGTCACCGACGCTAGTACTACTGAGGGGCGAATCGCGTTGGACACACCAGTTCTCGTCTGATCACTGAAGTTAAGCAACGCAACCCCAATTAGTACTGACATGGGTTGCCGCTTGGGAAAACTGGGTACCACTAGTATCCAAAAATCGTCGCATTAGTGCAGTGTCTGTGCAGTCTCTGCGGTGAGCGGGCGGCGAGTTGCGTTGGACACACCAGTTCTCGTCTGATCACTGAAGTTAAGCAACGCAAGCCCAGTTAGTACTGACATGGGTGGTCGCTGGGGAAAGCTGGGTACTGCTAATACCCAATAATCGTCGCATTGGTGTAGTGTCTGTGCAGTCTATGCACTAGAACTACACTGTGGACGGGGCTCTAATGACCTTGTAGTTGAAGGGCCCTAAAACACCAACAAACAACAAGGAAGGAAAATGACTTTGTCGGTTTAAAATTCCCCCAGATGCAAGACACACCCGGGCACGAAAAAAACACTTTGGCGGCCCAATTCAGTTTTCACAGAGCAAAAAAACGGATGAGCAGAGCGGCAGAGTGGGGGGGGGAGAACCCTATATCACCATTATCCTCCTTGTTCAGTTCGAACCTAATAATCGCTTCTTTTACGAATCACTGACACGTTAGAAAGAACTAGAGAGCGGCGAGTTGCGTTGGACACACCAGTTCTCATCTGATCACTGAAGTTAAGCAACGCAAGCCCAGTTAGTACTGACGTGGGTGGTCGCTCGGGAAAGCTGGGTACTGCTAATATCCAATATAATCGTCGCATTAGTGTAGTGTCTGTGCAGCATATGCATTAGAACTATGCAGTGGACGGGTCTCTAATGACCTTGTAGTTGATGGGACCTTAAACTCCAACAAACATTAGAAAAAACTAGATGATTGGGAATAGAACCTGAAATCATATATTTATGAGTGAAAAACGCTTTGATTCATTAAACTACGATTTCTGTGTTTTGCCATTAACCGGAAAATCGTACGATACTCACTCTCTTAATTGAACTCGTATATCAATTTCCCTACAAATAAGGCCTTCAAAACCACCATGCCACCTCAAGCACACAAGCATAATACTGTATATATATATCGCGTAATCACTAATACAAAAATATAATCACTAGGGCTGGCTTATGACGTCAAAAACAATTTGGCATTAAAAGAAATTCCTAGAGGAACAATCAGTCTTATTGCGGATACTGACGAAACCAACTAATGCGATCATCTAAACGTGAAAAAAAGGATTAAAAATACAACCAAAGATAAAAAAAAACCCAAATCTCGAGTAAAGCAGAGCACGGCATAAGAGTAAGACAATGAAAGAGAGAAAAGAGGGTAAGCCGAAAACCTAGGAAAAAAAAATTTAATCTTTCAACCCCAACATTAAAAATTGGTCTCATCTACATTTAACCCATCAGGACTTAGTGTCTGCAACTTTCAAATTCAAGGTCCTGAGAGAATTTCTACCGTTGAAACACATCCCTTTGGAGAAATAAAAACCACCAATAAAACGGAAGTAACATCAGAATAATCAAAGACGACAGAGAGAAAAGGGAAAATCAGGGTGTGTGTGTGTCTGTTGGTGGCTTAGCAGCAAACCAACAAGACAATGATAATAGTGAGCACATCAGAGCTCCGCCCCCGCACCATCATTAATCACCTTTCTCGCACAGCAACATGGCTGATTGCTTCATATTGACTAAAGACGCCCTCTGACGAGAAGCTGAAAACAAATCCACACACAGCAAAGGTATGGGGAAACAACAATACATCATCATCATCATTATCCCTGAACGAATATCATGATGACCACATAATTATCACCGGAAATATATTTCGTCCAGAATTTATCCCCAGAATGCGAGAGAGAGAGAGAGAGAGAGAGAGAGAGAGAGAGGCACCTTGAATACACCATGCACCTTCCGTCGCACAGGAAGTAAAGCCGGTGCCCCGTGTGATGTGCACGATGTCAGTGCTGCACGCACTTTTTTTTTGCTTTGTTTTACAACTGGATTGCTGGGTGGGTTGGGGAGTAAGCCAGGCAGCCATAACAGGACGAACCCTTAGGAGGCTGCCCGTGGGAGATGAGGAGGTAGGTGAAAGGACGAAGGAGAGGGCTAATCTGAACCACCCATCATTCTTTACAACCACCCAAGTTGGTATTGACGTGGGCTTGCGATGCTTAACTTCAGTGATCTCACGGGAACTGGTGTGTCCAACGCAACTTGGCTGCACTTGGCTTTTGGAAGCGGCTTATTGAGTTGGATACACACCAGTTCTAGTCTGATCACTGAAGTTAAGCAACGCAACTCCAGTTAGTACTGAGATGGGTGGCCGCTTAGGAAAACTGGGTAATGCTAATACCCAAAAATCGTCGCATTATTGTAGTGTCTGTGCAGTCTCTGCATCAGAAGCCGAGGAAGATGGTTCCTTCCCAATGAAGAGCCCTCAAATACCAACAAACAACAACAACAAAAAATGCGTTGGAAACACCAGTTCTCGTTTAGGGTCCTTCAACTACAATGGTCATCAGAGCTCCCTCCACTGCGTAATTCTAATGCAGACTCTGCACAGACACTACACTGTTACCACACTTAGGGTATTAGCAGAGCCCAGTGTTCTCAAGCCATCACCCATGCTAGTACTAGCTGGGGTTGCGTTGATTAACTTGTAAGACGAGAACTGGTGTATCCAACGCAACTGCTACACGGAAAAGAACCTTCTCAACAGGCAACGTGCAGGTATGCCAGCTCGCTCCCTGGCATCGGTGAAGAAAAATGTGTCCCAATGAAAAAAAGTAAGTCAATGATAAATAAGCAAGGGGGTTGCAGCATAACTCACTACCCGACCTTGTCATGGGTGAGAAAACCATCAGCAATTGTTGCTGCTTATTTCAGAATATCCTCACTGTTACTCCTGAATGGCTTAAAGGACCCTAAGGGAACTACCCTTTCTTCCTGCCAGTAACAAGGACACCTTCCTGTAAATACTTCTGAAGTGAATCGCAACATCACCAAGAACTTCTTACACGTAATTTTATCAAGCCGGTAGTAAGTAGGTGCCAAGACACCTGTCTCAGGATTGCACTCATCACCAGTAAGATCCAGGTGTGGGCGTGACATCGATTGTCACACCGCCTACGATGGGCGACGAGACTGGCCATTTCAGTGACGCGTGACGAAATGACGGAGAAGGGGGAGAGGGTCGTCATGACGGCTACGTTGACGCCATTAATAACTCTCATGGGTTACCTACATTATTCCTGGTAATTGTTAACTGTGATCACAACGCTCCTATCGGCTTTCGTCCTCACGCATAGTTCGAAGATGGCGCCATATTTTCGTATGGTGAACATGTCCCAAAGATTTTCTCGCAGAGTGGTTCTAAATTAGATCGAACCTTTCGGCGGCGTTCATCAAGATTTTATTCTCGCAAAATGCAGTTTGCGAGAAACTTCGACCAAAATAAACAGCGTCAAAAATACTGAAAGAGACGGAGGGAGGAGCGCGTGTGAGCGGCAAAAAAAGTGAGAAAGATGAATGGGGGAAGAGGAAGGAAAATGCAATATTCATGGCAAGTTTCAGAGGTTAGGAGGTTGGTAGGTGGTATGTGGAGTAGGCGACGGGCGAGGTGGTCTCTAGCTCTCCTTTCTCCCCCCTCTCTCTACAATGCTAATATGAACAACCACTAGCGACACACCAGTCATCCTTTTGCTGGAGAAAATCAATTTTGCACAGATGCATAAATCAAATAATTCAAGAAAGGCAAGATGACATTTTTTTTTGTTTCAAACTAGAAAGAAAAATGCTAGAAATGATAAAAAAAAGTCTTTCTTCATTTCCAGCAAAAAAAGGGGGGGGCTACTACATACAACACTCCGATAGGGAGAGAGTGAGAGAAAAGAAAAGAGAAATTGGGAGCGCCACAGGAAAATGGAGATAAAATAATTCAAAGACCATCTTGCCGAATTTTCCATTCAGTTCTCGTCCAAGATATTTTTACTTAACATGTCGAGCTCGTCGTCGTTTTTTTAGGCTTCATTTCCGACACCGTTCACAGGAAAAAACACGCCATACGGTAAAGCAGTCTGAGAACGTGACGTCAATTTTAATACTCATTCCTGACGGCTGGCTGTGACGTCACTATAAAATAACACGTGGCGGGGCTTCAAAAACATTTCTCTACGTCATAACACAACCTGAAAGTCTGTCTGCCTCTTTGTCTCTTACAACTCTGACGGATGAGCAACGCAAGCAAAGGGGACACACGGAAGAGAAAATTATCACTGAGAGGTGTCTGTCTGGCTGCTGGCTCTAGCCATACAAATTGCAACCGCGGACATTATGACGCCGACAGACAACAGCACATCCAGACTGAGACAGGATTTCATCTCTTCCAGGATGAAAACAAACAACGCAAGCCCAGTTAGTATTGACATGGGTGGTGGCTCGGGAAAGCTGGGTACTGCTAATACCTAATAATCGGCGCATTGGTGTAGTGTCTGTGCAGTCTATGCACTAGAACTATGCAGTGGACGGGTCTCTAATGACCTTGTAGTTGACAGGACCTTAAATACCAACAAAATAAAAAAAAATGAAAACAAACAAAAAAACTTAGGAAAACCTGTGTATTGGAACACACAGGTCACGTTAATTACAATCCTGAATCAGACTCCTAAATAATGAGTATTTTAAACTGAACAGGCGTCAGTCTAAAATTAAAAAAAAAAAAGATCTCTGTCTGCGACTCTGGGTGTGCAACACCCTTCTACCAGTAACGTTTCCCGGAAACAAATTATCAACTTTATCCTACCACGAACAATAATCCCACAGGCACATACATCAGTGATCCTTAAAGTGCATGGATTAATAAAAAAAAAAATCAGTACTGCTGCAGTGTAGTAAAATTTTAACCGTCCCATCTAATCACCGAAATACAAAGGGGGGGAAAAAGCCAGCACAACTCTCCTTTTTCAGCGTCAGTCGTTATTTGACAGTTAATATTTATCAATAGCAATGGTTAAAGGGTTGAAGAATGATCATTAGAGAAAAAAAAATATTAATGATTATAAGCGTGAAGGGAGGTTGGATTCCGCTAAAGAATAATATAAAAACAAATGACATCTTCATTGTTTCCAAATCATTATTAATCCGGTCACGAACCTCTCTCACCCTCCCCTACCCCTGCAATATCGTCAGGACACGGTTACTTCTATTCTTGTCTGTTCTGACGAACAATGAACAAGAGAGACACCAAGTGGCATGGAACGATAATTGCAAAGACACACATAACATACACAGGAAAGATGCCAACAATTCTCATAATTAGACCTCTGGTATAATAGAAGCAGCCAGACGGAATAAATAAAAATCTGAGGACAACACCAAAAAATAACCCCATCATTCCCCTCTCTGTTCATCACTTTCCCTCTCTCTCTCTTCTCCTTTTATACATATTTCTACCAAAAAAAAAAAAAAACACAAAACACTGAACGCTCATTTCTAACTCCAACAGGCGTGGCTCTCAGTGAAATTACACCTCACACGGCACATAGGACGTCGTTGTCGTCGTCGTCATCGGATAGTGAGAAATAAGCTGCAACATCACAATGACAAATGGAGGAGGAACCTTTTTCTACAAGAAGAAGACGAGGAGGAGGAGGAGGCAGAGGACAAATGATTAAAAAAGAAAAGCAAATGACGATGTGAGTTCAACAAAAAAAAAATGCAGAGCAAGAGAGGAGGACGAGGAGGAGTGTGATGAGATGGGACGTTAGAAGAGAGGGAGAGAGAAGTAGAGAGCAAGAAAAAAAAAAGGACAGGAAAGAGGTAAACGACAAAGAATAGACGAAAAAAAAAATAACCCCACAATACCACAACTATTTTACCCATCGTTCAACGTCAGGTTGAGAGGGAGAATAAAAAATTCCAGACTTAACTTTCACATTGCTGAAATAAAAAAAAAATTGCTCCTAAACACACCATCACAACCTCATTCCAACACACATACTCTTCTCCTACCTCTACGATTACCTCTTACACCTACCAACTCCACATCCCAAACCCTCTCTTCCAAAAAAAAAAAAAAACGCATTGCAATCTCACAGAAAAATGGCCGCCATACGCAGAATTCCATTCGAGCAGTAGCGCTAATTGAAATATCTTCTCTACAAGAAGTGTCATTTAGATGCTAGTACTGCTACTACTACAACTATTAGTGCTACTATCACGATGAAAGAAAGAAAATCCTGAAGAAGGAAAAGAAAATGACGTCGTCAACAGCTGATGTAGTTCAAAAATTTCTTTAGGGCAAGGGGCAAAAAGACTGAGAGCCTCCCTCTTCTCTCTCTCTCTCTCTTCTACTGTGGAGCCACACAAGAAGAAAAAAAATCGACATGACAAGAGATAACCGGTAATATTCGACAGAGAGTGAGTAGAAGGAAGAGCTGACCAATTAACAGAGAGTGTATGTCCACTCTAAGCAAGTTATGGATTGCCAATGAAACGATTGCTACTGCAACTACTTCTACTGTTGTTGCCAATGCTTCTCTCCTCCACTTAATAAACCTAATAAACCACAGTTTTCGCTCTTCTTTCAACTGACGGTGGATCCAACACGCTTCCAAACAAAATCCGTCAAATTACAGACCTTATTTCCGTTGCTACTGCTACTGCTGCTGCTGCCACCGCCACCTTCGTCACCCCTTTACAAAAACAACACTACAACATATATAAAAGCTTTAGAGGAAGAAAGATGAAAAGAGATTGATCATTATTTTATTACTAACTAAGGAGGGAAGAGGAGAGAAGAAGAGTAAAACCAAGTCTGCTTGCTACAGCCTCACAAAAATGTAACAAAGCTTCTCCATGCTATTATAAAACAATGGGGTGGACAGAGGGGCGTTACCATCCTTTTGGACAGTGGCGGATGGACGACAGAGAAGAGTTGTTACTCCTTTTAGTGGCACCTACAAAAAATGTCCGGAATCCCGATGCTTATTAAAAATGTAGGAATAAAGGAAGTACAGAAGCCTTGATAGCAAGTTAAGATTGGAAGACCACATGGTCAATGGAGTCAGGTAGGACCGGCGCTATATTTTGCGAGGTCCTGTGCCAAATACTGATGCGGGGCCCTGCTCAAAATAATGATGCGGGGCCTTCTCTTATATGAAAGGTACTTAGAAAAACTGCACCTCAGAGAGGGCCCCGAATGCGCAGGGCCCTGTGCCGCCGCACAATTCGCACACCCATCACGCCGGCTCTGGGGTCCAGGTACCCGAGGTTCAGGTCAGAAGGGGTAGTAGTAGTTTACCAGATAATGTCCAGAATTTGGTGGTTCATTCGAGTTTTATCTTAAAGTTCGACCATCGATCGCCTCGAATCAAAAGATATGCAACCCATCGCATCATCTCTGCACCGACAGCCCTTCCTATGGGTTGGGGAAAGAAAAATCACGAGTCAGAGGAGGTAGGAGAGAGGGTACCCATGTTATAGTGGATAGTAGTAATAATAAACAAAAGTTCAACAAGCAGGAAATATAGATAAAAAAAAAATAGTTTCTCTTTCAATTCTTGTCAGCCAGTAAGGAAAGATGAATTCTCCTAGAAGGGCCGTATCCTTAAAAAAAGGGATGATGACAGCAACGTCCAATACCAAAACTGCCGCCGGGATCCACCACTCCTTACTCAACATTTCAGAAATTCTTTAAACTACTAACATCCTCGGAATAACGATGAGTTTGTGAGACGTTTCAATGTCCTAAAATTACGTGAAAGCAATAATAATATCATCACAGAAGTTATATAATGACTGATGAATGGGCTATTCTTGTCCGAACCACTTATTCAGGGCTGTTAGCCAAAACTAGTATGCACACGCACAGAATTGTCCGTGAGGTGGTTATTGCTGGATTTCAGAGATGGATACTACTCAGCTGACATCCTCTATCTGGTGAGCACAATGAAGAGAAATATAGGACCTAGAGAAAAGGGGAAAAATTGTGGATGGAGGATTCTCCTCCATCGCCGTAAGGACGCCGAAGTCTAGAAATTTCCAGCCTAACCAGGGAAAGAGACGACGACAGAGTGACAAAGGCAGAGATGACGGCGGTGGCGGCGGCGACGACGACGACTATTACTACTACTACTACTACTGCCACCATCATCACCACCATCCTAACCACAGTCATTTCTTAACAAAGTACCAATACGACCAGAAAGATGATCGTCATGATGATGTTAAAGAAGAAGAAGTTGGCGGCAATCTTACGATATTGCTATTCCTTTCAATCCCACCCAGGCGCTGTTACTACTTCTACTGCTATTACTTTTCTTATACGGCGGTAAAACCAGCAACGGCAGCGGGGGCAACGTCTGAGATGGTTTATGGATCGGAGACTCCAACGTCATTTACTGGCGCCATCGAAAAATCGACGAAACAAATGGCGTCTATCTATTTTCCCAAATGTGTATCCAGAGAGAGAGGGAGAGAGAGAGATAGGACGAAGAGAAACTCTGGAATCTCTGGAAAGACGAAGAACGATCGAAAACAACGACGACGACGGCGGCGGCGGCGGCGACGACGTAGACGACAAACTGGAAAATGCGAACTCTACACAAGAAGCAGGGTGAAAATAAAGAGGTTGAAGTCGGTGGCAACAAATCTCTTGTTTTTTCTTGCATCTTCTTGACAAAGTAAATGGAAAATTGTCATCAAAACTGTTTCAATTTCACAGGAGGTTTATGGGATTTCCATAAAGTGGACGGAACCGGTGTGCAAAACAATATATTAGAAAAAGACAGGCAGGCAGGCAGGAGTCGAGGTAGTTGGACGGATGCCTGCACATAGTCAATGCCAGGCTGCCTGACGAGAGCGACCATCTGTTACAAACGTCTAAATTACAATCCCATCAATAGTTGGACGGAGAAGACAGGTGCCAGAACCTCTTGAACTTAATCGACAGTCTGGAGCTATTTATCTCACACCACGAACAACAACAACAAACAAAAACAATATCTTATCACCTTTTCTTGCTTGGTTACTTCCTGTTTCCACCTCATTAAAGCAAGATGACCTAATTCCGGATACTCGGAAAAATAAGGACAGTTTTCATTGCCGAATACGTTAAGAGCATATTTGGAGTTTAGGTATTCCGTAGTGGGAACATAAGACAACCTCACTATCCCACATTCCCTTACAAATAAAAGACTCTTCCGCCGCCGCCGCCATCATCATCATCATCCCGTCCCCCTTCTCTCTCTCTCTCTCTTATTTCCGTGCTCCTCCAAGTCTTTAAAACAACGATCATCTTTATGATCTTATTAAAGCTTAAAATTCATTATCATTAAAACGTCTATTCTCGGGACTTGACTTTCAAATCTTTGCAAAGGCTGGAATTTTATTAAAGCAGACGACCTCAACACATCAAATGAACGATGCAAAAACAAAACTCCAGCGAATTATTTCACAACACCTTAATACACAAAAAAGAGCTCGTTCTTCTTCCCTCACCAAAACTGACTAGCATCCTACCCTAGAGCAGAAAAAGGCAAACATCAACGTATTCAGCATAGCCCAGAGACTCAAACACTGAGCAGATCACAAAGAAGTGAAGATGTGCTAGCATGCACAGTATTCTCACCCACCCTTTGACATCTTAAGACCAAAGTGAAACAAATAATAATTGTAAAAGTCAGGGTTAACATTGCATTTTCCTCCATAATGTCTTTTAATATAGAGAATTTAATTTCAAATTTTTTTTAATCTACTAGATTAAAACACGTAGAAGCAAAAGCAAGCAAATGGAGTACGGGGGGTTAAGAAGACGACTGGAAGAAATCGGTGGTTTCACATCAAAGTAGGTACCAAAAAGAGGGGAAAATGCAGTGAGGAGAGAGGGAAAGTGTTTAGACGACGTGTTATTCCTACGATAAGAAATGAAAAAGACAGATGTTTATCAGGCGTCGAACATGGAGAAATAGGTCCTCTTAGTTTGATAGATTGTCAACTTATTTTCAATTAGAAGATGAAATTCATCACTGACAAACAAAGACGCCCTCCTTCTGCCCTCTTTTATACTCGAGTGCCTCAATAGTCTCTCTCTCTACTGGCACACACACAATCTATGATATACACAAGCACAACGGAAGCGAGCTCTTATTAAAACGAGTTGCCAGGAATTTTGCGATTTCAAAGTATAATCCTGATAAATGGATCCCCATTACAAGAGCATTAGACTATTAAATCCTGTTACACATAGTCGAAGATGTTGGACGAGACAGGTCTAATCTTTGTCAAATGAGGAAAAAAAACACAGCAGCAGTAAAAAAAAAAACGCCTTCCCCTTTTCCACTAGTCGCCTCGAATGATAACAAGAACCAACCGGAAGTAGCCATTTGAAATTTCTTCATCACTCTCCCCTTTCTCTTCTTTGCTTCTCCTCCCTCCTCCTCCTTCATGCATATCACAAACAACCAACTAATAATCTACGAAGCTGATAACGTTTTCTCCTCTTACTTTCAGAATTTCAGGATGCAGCCTTAACAATGACATTTCGCCAAGAAAAGGAAGATGGCGACGGATGCACATCCGTTCATACGCTACTGCTGCTAGTGGTGGTGATGGTAGTGGTACTGATGCTGCTATTTATACCTAACAAGGAGAGAGCCCTTCCAAAGCCACATTACAGAAACTACATATAGGCAAAAGTGTCCCAGGGAGGCTTGCAAATACTACTACACTATCTCCAACATTTTAATCATCTTCAAAAAAGAAAACCGGAAATATGAATATCGTATTAAAGCTCAGAAACTCTCTATGGCTTTCCAATATTATATCACAACCTCACTTATTCCACGTCCATTACGCAGAATCTCTCTCTCTCTCTCCCTCTTTCTGCAAAACCGAAATTTTCTTTTTCATTCAAACTCCCACGACTCCGACAAATAAAAATCTCGTTTCTATGGAAAAAGTTGTTATCGCCATCCAAGTCTAGTAGAAAGAAGAATTCCCTGATCAATCACTTTAATAAGGAGAATAAAACCGGAAGCCATTAAAATGAGTCAAAATAGACCCCCCCAACTAAGAACGAAAACTTCTACGGGACAGTTGGGTGGAAACGTGAATCAGTTATTCAATTACACGTTGCAATTTGTCGAGTTTGGAAGGCAAAGTAAATTCCTGGTAGCAGAGGTCACTGACTATATTTTGGATTCTGCGAGAGTATGCAATCTCAAACCTAACCGATTACTTTTTTTTTTTTAGAAAAAAAAATTAAACTGATGCCGCCGATAGGTGCACACATTCAATCGGCCCTACAACCCTCAAACAGTGATCAATTCAATTTTGGATACCTAAAGGAGGTCTGAAAAGTACACCCTTAATCCTACTCAGTGTAAAAAAAAAAAAAGCTAACAATGCTCACCCAAAACAAATACACAAAACACCGTTATTTTGCACTGAAGAACATGGAGAGGGGAAATGGAGCCGCGTTTAAAGTCCCTCTTCACATCTCCAGTCCTTCAATTCCTATTTCCACATCCTCCCCCTCCCCAATTTCTTCAAGGAAAAAAAATATATAAAAACTTCCTATCAAATTTTTTTTTTCAAAAATCACTGAAACAAAACGGACGTAAAATATTTCAGTGAGCTAAATGTAACTATAAAAAAACGGGATTATTGGGGAGGGAAAATACTGTGGATATGGTTTTTATCCATGAAACTTGAATGGAGGAGGTGGAGGTAGAAAACGACAGAAAAGGCCATTTCTGAAGATGAAGTGCACTTCCTTATTTACTTCTTAATACGGACGTGGATTTTCATGGTCCGGGAGTTTGTTCCTGACATGTGCACTTAAGACAAATGCCAATCTAACTAAATTACTTTTTTGCTACCATTATTTCCAAAACATAACTATACTATTAAGGGTAGTTCCTGGATAGAAGAGTAGTGGATGGAGAGGATTTGATTTGGAGAGAGTGAGAGAGAGAAAGAGAAAACATGACTATATGTGCAGGAGAAGCAGTCGGGTGTCCTTCAGCTGTAATGACGACACGTGGGGCAGTGTCAGTGAAAGAAAAACCATGGCTACTCCTTATAAAATTCATTCCAAGATAAGACCAGCTATATATTGCTAAAACTAGCACTGAGATGCTGTTTTGGAAGGGTGGGCAGAAGTAGGAGCTTACACAGAAATCAGAGACAATTTCCCTAATATCTCTTTGTAGTAGTTTGGGTAGAGTTACAAAAATCCACTTGAAACCACTGCTTTAATAAACTGAAAAAAACTCAATATCATATTATTTCATTTAAACATTTCCGATCTCTTTAGGCTAGAGTCACTGACGCAACTTGGGATCCTGCCTGGATTTCTCAACTGTCTATAGAGCGTCCCAACCTTTCCCTAGGGGGCTAAAGAAAATAAACAGAACCATTCCTTCTACCTCAAGACCCGACCCTGCCACCGGCGGGATAAGGGTATGATGATGACGATGATATTCCTTCTGCCTCAAAGCAAAGCTTTAAATAAACGGTTTTCACATAAGATTGGCTAGATTAAATAAAATATTTTATAACTAAATACAACCAAAAAATACCCGAGCAGTTGAAAGCACGTTGTCCGTAAAATATAAGGATAGGGCCATCATCGCATTACCACTTCTACATGTGTTTTGCCGTGAAACTAAAGGAGGAAAAGCTGTAGTGTAAGTAGTGATTGCCTTCTTACAAGGGGCAGCCGTCACAGCCGTGAAGCCGTCAAAATAACACAACTAGTAAGCTTTTTCTCCGCCTATGACAGGATCGAACCCCCTTTTTGCTCCCACTAGCACTCATGAGCGATTTGTCGCCGGACGGTATTCGTACGCAGTCGGCTGCCAACCTAATGCAGCTGCCCCGATGGTTATATATCGTCGACCTGTTTTGAATCATTGAGGCACTTTTCCTCCATCAAGCTCCTACACCTGGGAATTTTGCCGAACTGCATGTTGTATGTAGAAAGAATTCTTTTCAGTCCAGCAGTGACATCGTACACGAGCGGCAAATTGCGTTGGGCACACCAGCTCTCGTCTGATCACTGAAGTTTAGCAGCACAACCCCAGTTAGTACTGACATGGGTGGACGCTTGGGAAAACAGGGTACCGTTGGTATCCAAAAATCGTTGCATTAGTGTAGTGTCGGTGCAGTCCCTGCATCACAACTACACTGTGGACGGGGCTCTAATGACCTTGTAGTTGAAGGGCCCTAAAACACCAACAAACAACGACATCGTACACACCACGCAGGTCAAGGATTTACTTCCCATCCTACAGCAGGAGCTCTGAGGACCTCTCTCTATCTCTCTTGCGTTCGAAAGAAACCAAGTATGGAACCAGGACCCACTAAGGCAGTAGGCCAACACGTAACTTCTGCGCCACCGAGGTGGGTTGATATAAGTTTCAACCTACACATATTTGATAGCAGAGAGATTGGTCACTATCGAAACCACTCTCAGGAACGCTCATCCTCCACTTCTAGGAAACATTCAATCTTCCTCTGGCCTAAGCGATTAACCCATCATCGTGAAACGCAGGATGTTAACTATAGAGACGACGTTAAAGACTACCATGTTGCAGATGTAGGCATCATAGTGATTTTGATGATGCCGCCAGAGCTTACAAAAGTGAGTGAGCGAGTAAAATACTGAGACAAACATCACTTCCTCGCTTCAACAAAATTAGAAAATAATTCTTTTCTTTCTGACAACCGCTTAAAAACCAAATTAAAATTGAAATAAGCGCATTCTGAAGGACCTTTTCTGTGTTAGTCTTTCACCAGCCTAAGTTTCTCTCTCTCAATCTCTTTTTCTGGCGACAACTTCGACTGCAAGAGGACTATAAAACGACAGATACATCCCGACGACACTTTATCGAACTCATAAATATCACATCACTCGTTTTGTAAAATTTCAATTACGCTTTTAATTAATTATTTCATATCTGAGAAAAAGAGACAGATAGCGGAGAGACAACGACGATTACTGAAGAGGAATAAAACTGTGAAGGAGCAACGGCAAAAAAAAACCCCACGAAGTGTCAAGAAAGTGAGGTGAAAAGGGGGACCAAAAAGGAGATGGACAAAATAACGTTTTGCGTGTGAGTAAAAACCTGTGAGCTACAAATGAAAAAAAAATAAGAGATAAAAAAACAGAAATAAACTCTTAAAAGTGAAGACATCTCAAAACAACCAAGAAAGAACCACATACGATGCACCAAAAAAATGACCTAGAGAATCAAGGGTTCGAATCGCGAGATAGTTTCACAACTTACGACAACATATTTCAACTTTCCCCTTCAATATCCAAAATTTCAAAATAAGAAAATCAAAAGGAGATATTTCCACCACTAGGCCGAGAAAAAAAAACAGGCAGAGAACGTGGAGCTGCTCCCTTTATTTTTCTTTCATTGAAGAAAGATGGAAGAGGGGAAGACGAAACAAGAAGCTAAGGAAGAGAGAGAAAAAGCAGATATAAAAAGAGATGACGAGAAATGAAGCGGAGACAAGAATACACCTCCTTAAGAAAGAAAAAATAAAGACTAAGAGGAAAAAATATGAAGAAAGTACGTAGAAGAAGAGTACATAATAACAAACTCCAAATGACGATGCACAATTTTTGGCATTATGAAAAAAAAAATACAAGATCCTGGATCGTTGCAAGCAAATGGGCTTCGGAAATGGGAAACACAAAAGGAGTAGTTGGAACACAGATGGTATATATATAGGACCACAATACTTCACCTTCTACACAGCCTCTTACAGCCCACCAACACACCCATCTGAAATAACTCTATCAATTCTAAAGCAGGATATAAGCAGTCGAGTGAGTAACATTCAATGACGAAAAAATGTACTAAACATTCGGGATACTTCAAAAGAGAGGTGGAGAAGGAAGAAGAGGTGAAATTAAGGGAGGGGGAGAGGGGTTTGGTTTCGAAATAAAGCGACAAAAACACAAAGAAAGAGTGAATGAGACAGAACTGCCACAGATCCAAGACAAAAAAAAATGGCAGTAGTCATAGTAGCAATAGTAGTAGTAGTAGTAGTAGTGGATCTAAGAAATGAAATAAAATCTTCACAAATGGGGAACATGACAAAAGTAGTTAAGAGACATGGAAGCGAGATATCTTGGCGACATTACATCTCACTCACAAAGATGAAGACGAACGACAAAATGAGTGGTCGACAAAACTAACCACATAATGATCCTGACAAATGACAGTTTCACAAAACGAAAGGACTTCCGGTTCAGATAAACAACAATCCATTCTTTTTTTTTCTTACACAGATAAATGTATACATATATACATACACACAACAGATAGGCAGACATGAATATACACGGGGCACATGTTAGTGAGGACATTGGGGGAGAGGAAGGAGAAGAAAACTCCAGAATGGATATAAAAAACCCTTACGCATGCGTCAGTCAAAAAAGTGGCAATTTATTACGGCGCTTCTCTTCATTCTGCTGACACAGGTGAATAGAGACACAGAGCAAAAAAAAGCAAAGGAAGAGCACTGCAGAGAAGGACGAGAAATTAACCAACAGTGACATCTAGTGGCACATAAACAACTACGACTCAACGCAACTCGTAGGATGACCAATGGCCAGCTTATAAACAGAACCTCTGTCAGCCTGAGTATACACGGACGTGAAGACGACCACAATAAGAAATCACCCAGTGTAGTCACTAGGGGGGTGCGGGCCGCACCGGGTGACACCACTCGCACCATGACAAATGGGGTGACACCAAAGCAGAAGAAGCGGCTTTTTTCGGGAGGGGGAGGGAGGGGTAATACCAACTCTAGTGACGCCACTGAAATCACCAACACAAAAACGAAAGTCACCATAAAGTAAACCCGAGGAAAAACATACATGTTATACACTTTTACCGGTCGACTATCAACAGCGACATCTAGTAGCACCAAATAACTATAATAATACTAGAAACATCATCATACCTTCATCCCACCCGTGACGGGGTCGGGTCTGCGGGTTCTGGCCCTCCACTCTCGCCTATTACTCATCGGGTTCCCATATATTCCCATTCACCCCACGCACTTTCATATCTCTTCCTACAACCTGTACCCACCTCTGCTTAGGTCATCCATCCATTGCTCCAGGTGCTAGGAGGGAGCAGCGAATTGCGTTGGACACACCAGTTCTCGTCTGATCACTGAAGTTAAGCAGCGCAACCCCAGCAAGTACTGACATAGATGGCCGCTTGGGAAAACTGGGTACCGCTAGTATCCAAAAATCGTCGCATTAGTGTAGTGTCTGTGCAGTCTCTGCATTAGAACTACGTAGTGGACGGGGCTCTAATCACCTTGCAGTTGAAGGGCCCTAAAACACCAACAAACAACAACAAATCCAGGTGCTTCTACTAACCTGGATCCCTGTGATGGATCGAACTAGCTCCTCCTCCTCCTCTATTCTCACCACATACCCATACCACCTCAATCTAATCGCCCCCATCTTTTCTGCGATGTCCCCCCCACCCAAGTTATTCCCAACATACTCATTCTTAATTCTGCCTACTCTCGAAACCCTGCCGCCCACATACCGCAACATTAACATTTCAACTACTTGCATTCTAACTTCATGGCTCTTTCGCACTGCCCAACCACTCTGATCCTCAGAGTTAACTGGCCTCAACACTGGCCAGCAAATTCCCCCTTTAAACTTTATTGAGACCCTCCCTCCAATCACGCAGGACTTCACACATACCTGTCGCGTACACTTCATCCACCTTACGCTGATTCTACGGGGTCACATCGGAATCTATTTCTCCACTACAATAACATAAGGGAAACAAACAAACACTAAATGATATTGGTCAGTCTGGGTGTTCAATACTCGACGTGATGGTCAAACACGGTAGGCCATTATAATCCACAATAACGCATGGAGCAATTGGTGATCATACCACAACAAGAATAAGGGGAAATTTCATTAGCTAAGGCATGCATATTTGCTCTGAAATAACGAGGAAGAGCAAGAGAAAGACAATGAGAGAGAGAGAAAGAGGGGTGAGCCTGGAAATTTTGCCAATCTTATCCCTCAGACTATAGAGCACGCTACGTTTATTTTCTCTTATCTGGGACGGAAGAGACACATGAGATATCTCTTCCTGCATCCTTCTCACCCAAAAGCTTCTACTCCAACGTGAAAACCATAAGTTCATGAGTCAAGTACGTCACAAGAAGGGTGAAAAACAACCATTTCTTTTTCAATGGATTGAGGGCCCCCCCCCCTTTCTTACTCTATTTACATGTGATGAAAACTGAAACTAAAGAGGCACGGCAGAAAATGCAGAGTGAACGAGAGACAGCGAGAGGACGATGACAGCAGATTAAACTCCAAAATGTATGTATTTTTCTACCGATTTCCGCCACCCAGCTTGAAAACTAATAAGGTGCGCTCTATTAGACGCTAAACTAACATCCCCATGATTCTTGACGACTTCCTATTTGGCAAAAACAAACTTTATCCATACTAATGTCTTGCTCACTCCTCTCTCTCTCTCTCCTAAAGAAGTTGATACCCCAGTAAACCCCAGTCCTCCCCCCCATCAAACACTCCTTACTCTCTGGCACATGGTCTCCACAGCAAGAAGATAAAGAAAGAGCATAAAAACACACACACAAACGCAGACAGATCTTAAAGATTGTGCCTAAGAAATGCACACAAGCGAAAGCAGCAAGCCGAGATTAATCAGTATTTACGAACTTCTGACGATGATGTCTCTGTTGTAAAGAGTAAGAGTGGGAAAGGGCTGAGAGGAGAAAGGAGTACTACAGTAGAGTGCTTGCACTCCATTTGATCCAAACCAGAATGGTTTTTGATTTTGGCATCAGCCATTTATCAACATCCGCCTGCCTCATTTTCTTCCTTCAAATCTCAGCCCTTACCATTCCTATTCTTTCAATTCTCATCAATTCAACGCCAGCAAGAAATGATAAGAGAGAGAGAGAGAGGAACAGAGTCACAAGAGTGGTGTGAGATGCACAGGAATAAAAAAAAATTTTTTTCTCTTATTTCCAGGCAAACGAACATCAAGACAACAAACAAAACGTAAGACGGCGCTTCTGCTCCTTTCCCCTACCCTCCATCTTTCTCCTTTTTATCCAAGAAGAACAAGAAGAAAAACTACTCCTTCATCTATCTCTACATGAAAAATCTTCAGTGCTGTCATTTGAAAAGAAAGAGTTCTCTCACAGCAACTTTAGTCCACAAAACTTTTCTCCTTTCTTTCCGTCAACAAATGCTGTCCTTCCATCTCTTGTCGCCACAATAGTGAGAAAGAAAGAAAAAAAAAAGACAGGACACGCGGCAGAGCCACATGTCTGACTTCCCAGGCGACCATAACACACAGAAATAGTGACGAAATCATACCGATCAATACATTTCAGTTCAGTTCGAAATAGACAGCTACATAGAGAAAGAGAGCATGAATGGAAAGAGTGAATAGGGGAAAATACAGAAGGATGCTAGAGGAAAAACTTCCAAGCAAATCCCCGTAGTGCCACAACGGTTCGATTAGCACTTACTAGATGGCGCCTGAACGTCCCACCATTTCATGACCAAAACCGTGACGAGATTACCAAATTCCCAAATTTACCAAACTGGACATGACAATGAAGACGGCAGGTGCTTTCCTTTAACGTTTCATTTCCATCACTCTTATAGATGCAAGACAGGTGACGACAGACATTTGTGACCAGCAGTAAACCCTTTACTACTTCATTTCTTCCTGTCATGCCACTAACTCGACAGTATATTTGAAACCGGAAAAAAATACATTACCTAGAGGCAAAGCAACTCCTAATCCTTTTCCCGCCTATGGCAGGGTCGGGTACCCATTTGTCCCTCTGAATGGACACAGGGTGATATATTGGACATAGTTTTTTCTGCAGCCGGTTGCCAGCCAAAGCTGCACCCCTACGCTTATTTATCGTCGGTTTAGTGTTCGTTGGGGAATGCTACCGACGCCAGGGGGGCGAGCTCCTACACCTGGAAATTTTGCCTCATCTACCCGTTGCGTAGTAGAAAGGGTTCTTTTACGTGCAAGCGCCATCGTACACCCACACGGGACCTCGGTTTTACTTCTCATCCGAAAGAAGGCACACTCGCGGCTTCTCTCTCTCTCGCCCGAAAGAAGCCAACCCACCATGGTCCAGTATCGAACCTAGAACTACTGGCGTAGTTGCCGAGTGAGCTAACCACTATGCCACCACGGCGGGTATACATTACCTAGAGGGTGAATGCAAAAAAAATTTTGCATTGGGTTCATGGCTACCTGGGGCCTGTGGTACACAGGCGTACAGCCCAAATCCTGCGTGGCGTTTCAAGTATGAAATGATACTGGGTATTGGGTAAAGAATCTTATAGCTTAAGAAAACCACTAAAGATCCCGGGCTACTAATTAACCGCATCAACGAGACTCACGAGAAAGGAGAGGCCAGGGGAGGGGAGACAGAAAGGGAGGAAGAGGAGAGCAGGGCGTAAAAAAAAAGACAAACGGCATTTCTTAGAAGCGTCACAATATCTTCAATTACACATCCAATAAACTAAGTTGGATTTCTTAAGGGGATGTAAAAAAAATCCTATGCAGCTCATAAAAAGTCACTCTGAAACTAAAAAAAAAAAAGACCAGGTGGAAATTAAGGTAAATGAAAACAGAGGAAGGGGTTGTTGCTGTCGTTGAGTAGTCTGCTCGGCATGAGCAGGGGGGGGGGGGAGAGAGAGATGGTGGGGAACCGTGTGTGTGTGTGTGTGTCTGAAACCACTCAAGAAAAAATAACCTATTTAACCACTTACATTTCAGCAATGTCATTGGGCGCGATGTTCAATATTGAAGAAAAAACACAAGTCGTAACGTATTTGAAATCTCAGTTTTATGTCATTCAATTACGGCGCTTTTCGCTGCGCCGCCGTAAACACACGACCCGAAGACGGTGACGTCTCCTTCTTTTTCTTAAATTGAAACTGACGACCCCCCACAAACTACTAAAAACTAAAATTCTAATTTCTAACCGCTAAGCTGCTCAACTACCGCTTTTACACATACAGCACAGACCTACTTACTGGTCCTAACATGACCCCCCCTCCCCCACAAGAGGGCACAAGACAACATCTTAACTAATGACGACATCGGGAGGCACAGGCATCCATTTCCTACGTAACTTTCAATTGCAGAGGGAATAGAGACTAGTCGACTGACTACTTATTGGCATTCCACGCCACTCTGTCATGTCGCGCTCCAAAAATCATTAAACTTTAACGTCATTTAAATGAAACTGGTTACGTATCGTTGCCCTCCCTTCCCCTGCTCTTCAGTCTTTTACAGCACTGCTGCCTGTGTACTTTTTTTAATTCGATAAAACAACGGAACAAAAAGGCATGAAATGGATCCGGCGCACACTAACCGCACGTGAACCCTCACATCGTTTATAAATGGAGAGTAGTCAGTCATAATACATGACCGTGCCCGAAATAAAATGACAGTGAATAAAAGAAATAAGAGAGAGAGAGAGAGAGAGAGAGAGAGAGGATCTGAGAACAGACAGGCAGGACTGGCCTCCAGATAATATTTTTACCGCCCTAGGACAATGACCTGATGTCACTCCCATTTTTGACAACATATGATTACGTGACGATAAATCCGCCTACATCATAAGCTTCCATGAACAAGCAGTAAAAAGAAAACATTAATTTCTTGAATGGGCGGCGGTATCAGTGCAGCCGGTTCCAGGCTGCCGGACGATAAGGATGTCCCAAGAAGTCGTCTCTGTACGCAATATTTGGACATCAGACGTCGAAGGCAATGGAAGAAACCCAATGTCATGCAACTTGAGTCTAAATCCTTTTTAATAATTTCAGAGCCCATCTTGCTGGGTCCCACATCTTGCTATCGCTTTCCTAAACGGCCCTGAGGAGAAGTCGCGCCTCTGGGTTATGTATAAGGTAACAGAACTCTATCTACAGGGGAGAAACCAGGATAGATAGTCAAAATTCTCAGATGAAGGGTTTCACGGGTTAACCCTCTGATGTTGGCCCTTATTTCTCTGCAAACCAAATATCTGCCCTTAAATCATAGATTTATTTGTACCTAAAACATGATCACATGGTGGAAGAGAAACATGCTTATCTATTTTTATATAACAGGAACGAAACTAGGCTACTACTACTGCTACCACTTCTACTACTGATGGACACTTAGTAAGCTTGTCGACGGACGCGCGGCGCTGATGACCACTCCAACTTTGACCGTCTTGAACGAGCCCCTCGCAAAAAGACCACTTGAATCGAGTAAATCTTCTTAGTGGCAAAATGATTGACAATAACGCAACCAATTCTATGCGGCAATCATCATGCTGGACATACTGACCATAAGCTTTAACCTGACACAAGTTCAGTTGTCCTCCAACGACTAACCCTTTTCAAGTGAGTAGAGTAATCCGGTACAGGAATGACTGCTAATCTGGACAAAGCTGATATTGGGAGACGTGTCTGGGATATTAATGGCGTTAGCAGCACGCCTTTCTTATTCTTCTTCTTTTAAAGAGATACAAGAAAATCCGTGACCACCTTTAAAGATGACAGAGTCGTTTCATCCGGAAACGATAAGGCCATCCTTTATTGAAAAGGGAGCGGCGAGTTGCGTTGGACACACCAGTTCTCGTCTGATCACTGAAGTTAAGCAACGCAAGCCCAGTTAGTACTGACATGGGTGGTCGCTCGAGAAAGCTGGGTACTGCTAATACCCAATAATCGTCGCATTTGTGTAGTGTCTGTGCAGCGTATGCATTAGAACTATGCAGTGGACGGGTCTCTAATGACCTTGTAGTTGACGGGACCTTAAACACCAACAAACAAACAAACAATTTATTGAAAAAAAACGAAGTGCGCTTTACAGCAAAGGACTACTGCAGCACCAAACATATCTCTGAAGATGGGAATCGAACTTAGTTCACAGACAAACGTTGTTGTTGTTGCTTGTTGGTGTTTTAGGGCCCTTCAACTACAAAGGTCATTAGAGCCTCGTCCACAGCATAGTTCTTATGCAGAGACTGCACAGACACTACACCGATGAGACGATTTTTGGGTATTAGCAGTACCCAGTTTTCCCAAGCGGCTTAACTTCAGTGATCAGACGAGAACTGATGCGTCCAACGCAATTCGCCGCTCCGCTCCAAAGCAACGCCTCACCCTTTTCCCCACCTATACCACAGTCCGGTACCCATCTTGTCCTTCCGAATGGACACAATGGTGATATCTTGGACAGTGTTTTTCTGCAGCCGGTTCCGATCAAAGCTGCAAACCCCATGCTTATTTATCGTGGGTCTACTGTTAGTTGGGGCACTCCACCGACGCCAAAGGGAAGTGGGGGGGCGAGCTCTTACACCTTGGAAATGTTGCCTCATCTACCCGTTGCAGAGTAAGGTACACGGTACCTCGGTTTTATTTCTCATCCGAAGGAAGGCGCACTCGGGGCTTCTCTCTCGTCCGAAAGAAGTCAACTCACCTCGGTCTAGTATCGAACCTGGAACCACTGACGCAATAAATCGAGCACGCTACCTATTGCGCCACCGAGGCGGGTTCTTCGTGACCATCCGAGAAAAAAAACCCCTACCCCCTTCGACTGTTTACACGTAAATGACAAGACACAGCAGCCCACGGGATAAGGAGGGTGGGGGAGAAGTAAGATGGAGGAGTGGGGTGGGGGGTGGGAGTATGAGGTCAGTAATGGGAAACATCATCAACAACGATTCATGACCAGAAAATAGTCCATTTAAACAATTAATCGCCATATCCCCTCTTTTCCCATGAGTGGATATTTAAACGCTGCGGCGTTTGAGTCCCAAGAGGCAACAAACTGGTCACTGGCCAGAATGAGAAATTGGAAAAACTGTCCACCAAAGTAGCCACCTATTGTCCACCTAATGGTCATCTGTATACGCAGTGGCCACACGAACCTCCTTCCCCACCGCCGCTTCTTGCCTTTGAAAACAACATCAGCGTAGTACCACTCCCTTTCCTTAATCCGTATCTTCTAACGATCAGAAAACGCCAGGGGTCAGCGATGGCGTGCAAAGCTGGACGGGGGAACTTTAGGTAGATTTCCATCACCAAAAACCCTCAAGAGGGTCGATTGAGATTGAAAAAAATGAGAGACACGTATACGTCCCAGGGCCCATCTCAAAAGGTTAATGAAGAGACCGTACTACGCAGTGGAGGATACCAGTCAGACCACCTCGTTCACTGGGCCAATGAAAATGGGAGCGGCGAATTGCGTTGGACACACCAGTTTTCGTCTTATCACAGAAGTTAATCAGCGCAACCCCAGCTAGTACTGACATGGGTGGCCGCTTGGGGAAACTGGGTGCTGCTAATACTCAAAAATCGTCGCATTAGTGTAGTGTCTGTGCAGTCTCTGCATAAGAACTAAGCTGTGGACGGGGCTCTAATGACCCTGTAGTTGAAGGGTCCTAAAACACCAACAAACAACGGCCAACGAAAAGAAGCAGGGGTTGCCGGATGAAGAACCTTTTCCACTAGAAGTAGAGGGCCTTTGCATCAATGAAATCCATGAAAGCCCAGTACACCACAGTCAGGGGAGGATGCTCGTGTGAGCCACCATTTTGCATCTACTACCTAATCACTAGTTACAATTCCTGGGGACCGGCCCGAGGAAGGAGAAACTGAAAATGGAGTAAATCTGTGGCCCTTATAATATTAAATGTTAGACAAAAGGCGACAACATCAGCTCGGATATCACACAGTGAACAATCGCGCGATAAATAAAAGCCTTGCCAACAACCGAAAGAGAAGCCATGAAAAAAAGTCAAGAAATGTGGCGCCACCAAATCGACGACCTCGTTCCAGCCCCAGCAGGGGGAGTTATTGATTCTTGAAAATCCGTTGCAAATTTATAGAGAAGACAGAAAGCGAACTGGAACTGATTTTTTAAGGCTCACCAAGAAGAAGGAACGGAAGGAAAGGGGAATATAATTCCCCTCTTCCATAGTTTCTCATCAAGAGCATAAAACCTTGTCATAATATTGGTTTGGGTTTATTTGGTTACTTAACGTCGGCCTATCTACTCCTGAAGGTAATTTACCGACAATAGAACGAGCGAGCTCCTACATCCGGGGAATTTTGCCGATCTCCACGCTCCATGCACTGAGGTAAGAAAGGGTTCTTCTATAGGACCACGATTTTACCACCTATCCAGGACAGAAGGCGCACTAGAGGCATCTTTTTCTTTAGTTCGAAAGAAGCCATCCGCCTCGGCCAGGATCGAACACGGAACACCATTGACTCACGGTCTGGGCCACCGAGACAGGGGTTCCTTTTGGATTAGGACTTTTTCAAGGTTTAAACTTATTAGATGTAAACATACATCGAGCCCACTCATTTGGTCAAAACAATTGGCCACTCAACTTAGTTAGGCCAATCAAACTAGGCACTCACTTAGTTCCTGAACTCAACCTTCCGAGGTGAGTGAATAACATCTTTCCGGGGCTAGGAAAAAAAGGAAACCTCAGATGCATTTTCTGTTATCACAAATGAGACTATATGTGGCTAATGTATTTGGCGTCACCTGCATTTCAACAAGCCCTTACCTGGAGGGTTGCAACATTCCCACATCCCCTCTCCTGGGTCGGTTATTGACCTTCAGAGTTGACAGGCCGGCGGTGAATAACCAAAAACGTCAGCACACGAACGAGAAATAATTAATTATAGGAGAAAGCTTATATAACAATTGAGAAGGGCTATGACGGACAGGCAGCTAAATGGTGCAGTTCAAGGATGACCACACGTTCCAAATTTCTCCAGGAAAAAAAACATTACTCCAAGTGTATTGCCACCGCTGCCTCCTCCTCCACAACTCTTAATGCGCGGCGGCGCACAGACACATACACATACCGATCGTTTATCTTAGAGCGTTCAAGAAAACGTCTACCTAAGAATCTCCATGGCAACCATTCGCCAATTTCCCGTTTCCCGTCTTGTCTTTTTTTTTCCTTTGCCCTTTATTTGCGCCCTTGTGACGCCAGCCAGACTCAATTTAACACCAGATGCAGAAGCTGCAAAGAGGACGATGAAGAAATGAGAGAGGAGCGAAGACTTTGAACAAACACTGCCAGTTTAGCCTTAGCTGTCGCCCCCTCTTACCCCCTTCATCTTCCATGCAATGTTTCCCATGCAACGGATAGGTTAACACAGAAATGAGAAAAGGCGTGAAAAAGAGAAGGGGTAGGGTAGGTGGAGAAGTAGCACCTGTCCTATCTGCCGAAAATATTGGTGGACTTTCCATCGACGTCAACAACAACAACAAAAACTCCACCGCGTTTCATAAAGTGGCCACTCACTGACTCATTCAATTAAAATACACGTGAACCAAACCAGTTAGCGGAGAGTGCAAGGCTTACGATGTCCTCTTGGTCAAGGAGTCCCCCTACCCGAACCTTGAATAACTGTTAAGGGTTGGAGAAAGAGGGGGGAAAGAGACTTATTTATGCACTTTCAATTGTTTTGCATTTGATTTCCATCTATTACTCCGAATAAATCTCGTCTCTGAAAAATAAAACGCCATCTAAGACATTTATGTTCTTTTCAAATTTGACCACAACAATTGGTACTAGCGGTTCCAAAACCGCAAAAAAATACACACGTAATTTATGACTACTTCGTGGCACGGAGAGAGAGAGAGTGAAATGCCAAATCGGACCTCGGAAAGCCATTGGATGGTGCATTTCTGTTTCGGTAAAGAAAGTATGGACACTGTCGTTCGTCATCGTCAGTCACAGCACTCGATCATCATCATCATACCTTTATCCCACCTGTGGCAGGGTCGGGTCTGCGGGTTCTAGCCCTCCACTCCCGTCTGTCTCCCACCAGGTCCCCGTCCACCCCACACACTGCCATGTCTTTACGGACAACCTGTTCCCGCGTCTGCTTCGGTCTCCCCCTGCCCTGAGTGCTACCGACCACCTGCATTCCTCGCAAGGACCTAACGAGCTCCTCCTCCCCTCTTCTCATGACGCGTCCATATCACCTCAGCCTATTCTCCCTCATTTTTTCAACGATGTCCACCACCACCACCAGGCTACCTCTGGCTACCTAATTCTATCAGCTCTCGACACGCCACTCATGTACCGCAGCATTCGCATCTAGATGAGAAGGTGCACCCGACTCAGAAGTCAGCACCATCAACTTTCAAAGAAATTTTGATAACAGAATTTCTTTTGGCATATTTTTTTTTGGGGGGGCCCACTAATAACCTTTTTCCCGGGAGATCCTGTAAAAAAAAAACCTCCAACCGCATCACAAGGCCAAGCGTCACAGTCTCCTAGACCTATTGGATTAATTTGTGAGTTGGGGAGTAAGCCAGGCAGCCATAACAGGATGAACCCTTAGGAGGCTGCCCGCGGGAGAAGAGGAGGTAGGTGAAAGGACGAAGGAGAGGGTTAATTTGCAGCACCCTACGTTCTTTACCAACCACCCAAGTTGGTATTGACGTGGGCTTGCGCTGCTTAACTTCAGTGATGTCACGGGAACTGGTGTGTCCAACGCAACGAGTGAGAGAGTGAGAGGGCGCTGTTCCCAGCAACGCTACTGCTGCTCAACCTGGTTTCCGATTCGGGTCGCGAACAAACTCCACATAATATTTCAATGTGAAACCTTGTTAACTTCAATCGTGTACGGGTGGAAGGGCGGGGGGGGGGCGTTAAAGGGCCTCCACGTCTTAGTATAGCATGCTAACGATTCACAGACCCTCACTGTAACGAGTCAACATCGCAGTTGTAATTCTGCCATAACCAACACAGCTTGCTTGGTAAAACCACCACCCCTCATCACCGTCACAAAGTTGAGGGGCATAAAAATCACAATCGGAACCAACAATATAACAAGCTCCAGCAACAACAACAAAAAAAGATTGAAAGGAGAGGTTGTCGGTGGTGGTGGTAGTAGTTGTAGTAGTGGCGGCAACAAGGTTCTCTAGGGCCTTTAGACGAATAAAAGAAAATCAGACCATCAACAATTTATACCTCGATTTATAAAGGTGCAATTTTTCAGTTTGCTGAAAAAAAAAGCCCTTTCTCACTGGGAGAAAAAAAAAACGGAAATATAAAGAGAGAGAGAGAGAGAGAGAGACGTCTGAAGGAAGAAAGAAACGTACGAAAGGTTACATCAGAGAATGAGATTTGTTGTTGTCACTATAAAGAATAGAAAACAAACATGGCTACTAAAAAGAAACAAAAAATGCAACAACCAGGTCTAACGGAATTGAAGAGGACGGCAGGGAAAATAGAGCTAGCAGTGAGAGAAAAGAGGGCAAGATATAAGAGGTAGGGCGGAGCGAGGCAGAAAGACCGACACACAAAAAAAAAAACAGCAACCCCACTCCGAAAATGGAGTTATTTGCCAACTTTTATACTTCCCAAAGCTCCATGTAAACACCGTTAGATGGAGACGACCCAAAGGGCTCACAAATTTCCACACCGCTTTACAACGTACAGAGAAAACGGCTGGAATGATGGAAACTGACGATTGGAACGGGATACCCATAGATCAGAAAGAGAGAGACCGACCACTAACCACAGAGAGAGAGAGAGACCCCTTTCCTTCTCTCTCTCTCCTCCTGTCACCCTCTCCTTTTGACGGACACAAAGTTGACAGACAGAGGCAATCCATTGAAAAAAATATAGGTGCAGTAGTAGTAGTAGTAGTAGAAATAAGGCAGTAACAAAGAAGACATTTTCCTCTCTCTTTTGTTCAGAAACCTGACAATAATGACCAGTAGTAGACGTCAACAATCCACTCATCTCGCAATCATTAAGTAAACGTAACCAAACAAATGCTAGCTGCCCATTAGGGCCGATGAGTGCCTCTCGCGTCAGGTCATTTCCGGTTATTGAAGAAATTGGATGCTGGAAGATTGACAAGGACACAGGCAACTCTGACACTCGGCAGAGGAGGGTAACATAGTAGAGGGTGATTTTTAGCAGTGACTAGCATCCATCCCAGTACTGTATATATATCTACCTGTTCACCTGAGCCGGCCACACACGGTCGTTCTGAAAATGGAGATTTTGTTGGGAGTGGGTGACTAGTATGACAGTTACTATCCTGAGATTGGTTAAACCGAAATTCATTTTAATAACGGGTTCAAAGGGGAGTAAAGGGGGGAGAAAAGTACTTTTAGAGTTCGGTCAGCACTTAGAGCCACAGGAAAGAAAGGGAGCGAGTGCGTGGGAGCGAGCTTTAAATTATCAATTATGTGACACGAACCATATTTATTGAATTAGAGGACCTACTACTGACCACTACCCACACGTATAACCTTCTTTCTATATGAGACACCAATGGTCACTGTCGGAATTAGACCATACCACAATGTGCCGAGATACTAGTAATGGACACAACCGGAAATCAAATTCACGCTCAACAACACAGGAATAGAAACGAAGCCGATTTAGACCAACCCTGCCGGTGGTATTTCGATCATTAGAATGACAACCTGAACAACTGTCGTCCTAATCCACCAGAATCCAACGAATCAGCGACGTGACGGAATGTCAACAGGCAATTATAATCCCGTGATACACTCATAGGAGCCAGGTACAGTAACCGGCGGGAGCGGCGAATTGCGTTGGACACACCAGCTGGACACAACAGCGTAACCCCAGCTAGTACTGACATGGGTGGCCGCTTGGGAAAACTGGGGACTGCTAATACCCCAAAATCGTCACATTAGTGTAGTGTCTATGCAGTCTCTGCATAACAACTATGCTGTGGACGGGGCTCTAATGACCTTGTAGTTGAAGGGCCTTAAAACACAAACAACAACAACTACAGTAACCGGAAGTTCATTAAAAATCAAAAACCAGTTTGGACAGAGGATTCCACATCTGAAAACCCAAGACGCTCTCTACATAAAACAGCTCATCATCTGCCTTCAAATACATTTCACGACGACGAAGAAGCTAGTAAACGGACAATGCCTTTTGTCCAACCTCCGTCGGGTCCCAAATAACAACTACTGACCTAAAGAAGCCAGGAGAGAAAGCGACACCGTAATAGAAAAACCACAAACATGTTACCCATCAAATCCTTCAAATATTCAGAGGATCCCCAACAGAGGAAAACTCTTAAGAGAGAGAGAGAGAGGCTCCATTATCGTTATCGCCATCTCCCTCTCGTCCTCATACATCCAATTTCACCTTTCTGTTGGTCCATCCCACGCTATAACACCACAAACAAGAAAACAAACCCCCCACCATTCCCAATCCAAAGACCATATGTGCCATTTTCACTCAGTTAAAACCTCGACTTACAGGAAAGTGAAACTACCGTAGTAAAGAAGAAGAAAGAAGAGTTGGGTGAGTAGAAGGAAGGAAGGATCCCAGAGGAAAGGGAGAGAGGAAGATGAACTAACCGAAATGAGATGGGATGGGGAGAGGAGAAAGAAAAGTAGAGCGGAGGATGCTACACTCACTCACTTACTCCCAACGCTCATGATTTTTATTCAGAGGTACAACAACAGGAAGAAAAAAAAAATAACACTCTTAGAGGCAACATCAGGGACCCATCATTCCTTAGTCTCCAAATTGTGATTGTAACAAACAGCAAATAAACATTATATGGTAATAAAAACACAAACATAACATGAATTCCAACCAATAAACCAATTGGTAATAGTAAGAAGACGGAGAAGGACGAGGGGAAGAAGTAGAGAGGAGTACGAGGCCAGGGGTAGGTAGGGAGAGGGAGAGAAAGAGAGAGAGACAGAAAAGCGCGGGAGTGAAAAACTGCAGAAAATCCCATCGCGCGTTTTGTGTGAAGTGTATAATACTTCCCCTGTCAGAAGATGATGCTTCTAGACATTGAAGTTATACATCTCAAGCATCCCAGTTTGGAGGGAGAGGAAGACGGGGGGAGAGGGGGAAGAGAGAGAGAGAGAGAGAGAGAAAATTATCGCAATTTCTCGCGTTATGTGAGATATATCTATTTACGAATAAACGAGAAAATAATGCAATTTAGTTACCATGTTTTTTTTTCAAAGGGGGAGAAAAAAAAATCCTAAGAATAAATTACTTTTTCTTAGAAGACCAGGAAAGAAAATTCAGTCCGGAAAAACAGAAATGTTTTTCTATTTCTCCATAGGCTCACTTCGCTCCCTCGCACCTACCCCCCTTCTCCTCTCTCTCTCTCTACTGAAATTTATACCAAATTTATCTCCCATTTCGTAACCGACCAACAGCGTCTCATAAATTAAACTCCACAGCAGCGCTTCACTATGTCTCATTAACAGCGATGATTTATCAAAAACGAGAAAATTAATTCCTCGGCCCCACGAAACACATCAGCATCTTCCATCAACCAAACCACCAAGGGACCTATGACAGGACTCGGCGACGACCACTTAAGGCTCACTAGCGGAATTCCCCATTCGGCCCAACACGTACAATGGCATTTCATTTCATTAACCCCTCTCCCTTCCCCACACGCCTTTAACGACATTAGAAAAGTACATAAAATATCACGGTACTTCATAATTACCATCAAAATTGGTAGCCATTCAAATATGGCCCCATGTCTATCCCGCCCCCCAATACTGCTCTGTCCACTAAAGTACAAAAGAGGAATTTCACAAGTATAAGAAGACCAATTTAAAAATTAGCAGTTCACTAGCAATCAAACAATATTTTAACAACTTCGGTTATTATGTCCGATGACTTGCCTCGATGGAGCAATAGGTATCGTGCTCGATTTACAGCCTCAGTGGTTCCAAATTCGATCCTGGACCGAGGTGGGGTGGCTTATTTCAGGCAAGAGAGAGAGAGAGAGAGAGAGAGAGAGAGAGAGGAGGGGGTTCGAGTACGCCTTCCTTCGGATGAGAAGCTAAACCTAGATCCCGCGTGGTGTACGATGTCATTTGCACGTCAAAGAACCTTCTCTACTATGCAACGGGTAGATGATGCATAAATTCCCAGGTGTAGGAGCTCATCCCTTGGCTTAGTATCGGTGGAGTGCCCCAATAAGCAGTAGACCGATGATAAATAAGCATAGGACTTGGTCGGCAGCAGGCTGCGGAAAATATGGATACCCGCTTGGTAGTTGCTTTATTTGGATATTAACTTCGATGACATTACCAGACCTTACCAGAAAGCGATGGGATAGTAATAATACCAGTACCCTTCAAAGGTCATTTTCTTCCCCAGGCAGCATCATTAGAAAGGAAGGTGAATAAAGATGATATTTGCCCCTAATGAAGGTCGATGGGGCACATCTGAAGACGTATGGTCGGTTATCATTCTGTCAATGACAAATGATAATGCTGCTCTTACAGACAACGTGATTTTCTTGTATTTCTAGACTGACCTCTTAGCTGCAGCATCAGGCAGCAGGGTGCCTGCCCAAAACAACACCCGTAGACGCCTCTCGTCTGTCAGACAACGGGCAGACACACAGTGGCCGACAGCTGGAAGGTAGTAGACGTAAAGTCAGCAAGTATACGACATACACCTAATCCTTCATACCGTTTACACTGGGTGTGTCCCAGACATCAGGCACCAAGGAGATAGTTTGAGCTTGGCCAGACACCTCGTCTGGACATTCCTATCCATTTCAATGTGTATTCAGTATAGCAACCCACTCCAGCATCTCTCGGTACGGCCTATTATATGGTATATCGCCTGGAAGAGAGGTGGTGGAAGGGAGTTCACTTTATTTTCTTGGTGCTTGGTGAGACAGACGTTTTCCAGAGTCCGGTTACACCTTTTGCGAATGCTCGATTGAATCGGACAATTTTAGTTTCAATAATAATAAAAAAAAAAGTCATCACTCGTTTTTTTAAGATCGAAAATAAGCGAGGTGCGAGCGGCTGCTGCTGCTGCCAAGGGCAGTTAAAAAATGCCCTAAACCAATACCACTATTTAAATAAAAACGTCAAGAGATGTGAGAGAGAAAAAACGAGACCTTGTAAAGTGTAGAGAGACGAATGATGATAAGTGGCAGCAACACCAGAGACTCTCATATCCAGAGAGAAAGCGAGAGAGGAAAAGAAATAAACACACGAGTCAAATAACATGCAAAGTTACAGTTGAAGTTGAATCCAAATTATTGGCTTTCAATTCACTGCTTCTTTCATAGTGAGATGTAACTGCAATCAAAATCTTATTTCCTATCCAATAAAGTCGACAACCGTGAACGTTCATATATTCATGCTGTAGATATGATTGGAGGAATAAATATACACGCAATATATATACATCTTATTCTCTAGGTCTAAAAAAAGTCCTACAGTAACAAAAAAAGGCAACCTGGGGAATTGGGGAAAAGAAAGAGGTGAGGAACCCAGTCTAAAAATCCACATCAAACAATTCACAAGTACATCAATCGTTCACGGGGAGTGTAAAAGTTATCATCACCAGTCCAATGTTTAAAGCTGCCTCACACCAGGGCCGAAATTACACGTATACGCTGAAAAGGTCTGGGTCCAGCCCGTATCACCATCCATCTGCTGGGATACAACGGTCTTGTACTTCAACCTCAAACCTCACATGGTAGAAGCGATGGCAGTTTTACCCCATATTTCTAAAAACAAAACACCTCTTGAAACCTCCATTAACTGCGTTTGTTTGTTTGTTGGTGTTTAAGGTCCCATCAACTACAAGGTCATTAGAGACCCGTCCACTGCATAGTTCTAATGCATATGCTGCACAGACACTACGCCAATGCGACGATTATTGGGTATTAGCAGTACCCAGCTTTCCCGAGCGACCACATATGTCAGTACTAACTGGGCTTGCATTGCTTAACTTCAGTAATCAGACGAGAACTGGTGTGTCCACCGCAACTCGCTGCTCTTCATTAACTGCGTATCTGAGTTTCGGACAGTGAAGAAGCAAAGGTGCACTTTAAATGGCACAGAATACAATTGGGCTTATTATTAACTAAGGAGCTATAAAATAGACAACAAATCGGTGTTCTTCAAAGCAGAGGCGTAACTGGGGGGGGGGCAAGGGGGGACAGATGTCCACGGGCGCAGAAGGCAGGGGGATGCAAAAATGTACAGCAAAAATGCGCTTAGCAGGTTCCAGAGGGCGCAGATTTCGGTCTTTGTCCCCGGGCGCAGAACACCCTCGGCCTGCCTCGGTACGCCACTGCTTCAAAGTGGTCCGAATGAGTCATTATTTTCAGGGCCCTGAATATTGAGAGCAGGTCGAGGGAAAAGGGAAGTGGAACAATCTGTGCTGGTTTTAACCCATTCCATTAACAACTTCATTTAAAAAGCCGAATCGCAAAGCAGAAACAAATTTTATCAACAAATTGAGGAGGGCACCCCCCTCCCCTCTACTCCAATTTGTTGTAAAAATGTTAGGGCTGCAACTTTAAGTCGCTCCTCTCTATATTTGTACCTGCGTTACCTGTTTAAATATCGCCTATTCTACAACAGGAACACTCACTTATCCCCTTCCCCCGTCCTACTCATCACCATGTCATCCCATCACCAAAAGCTGTACACATCTCTCTCTCCCCCCCTCGCTACAGCAACAATACGACTTAGCATTTTTCTGTCAAATTATTATTATAAAATTAATAAAGCCACTTATATATGTATATACACACATACATTGTCAGCAAATGCATTATAATGAAGTAGCTTGCGATAATGGAACTTGTGTGTAATTTCAATTTCAATTTTCGTTTTGTTTCATAAGGGACTTTGTGGATTTATCTGTCGCCCGTCAGCTCAGCACCGCCACTAATGACGTCGTCGACACAGCCATGAAAAGCAACCCAAATATTGCATCGTGTATCTCATTTTTACCTCTGAAGGGACTCTGCGGTTTCATTCGTTGACGGACGACAAATGACGTCAATTCACCAGAGTGACGTCGCATTTCCTCGCTTTTCGCACATAATTTGCCATTTCTAGCATGTAAATCAACCTTGTCTCGCGGTGCAGATCGAAAAAAAAAACACCCCCGAGAGCCACAAAGCCTGAAGCTCGTCCGATGTATATCGAATTTTGATAAGTAGAACAGTGAACAGGTGCTTTTCAAGGTCGCACCTTCTCTCCCAATCCAAGTCGCCAGTTGCTATGGTCAGTTGATACCCAGTACCAGTGCCGGGAGAGCGGCGAATTGCGTTGGGCACGCCAGTTCTCGTCTGATCACTGAAGTTTAGCTGCGCAACCCCAGCTAGTACTGACATGGGTGGCCGCTTGGGATAACTGGGTACTGCTAATACCCAAAAATCGTCGCATTAGTGTAGTATCTGAGCAGTCTCTACATAAGAACTATGCTGTGGACGGGGCTCTAAAGACCTTTGTAGTTGAGGGGCACTAAAACACCAACAAACAATAACAACAATCAGTGCCGGGTTTACCACTAGGCTAAGTGGCTAGGACCTCAATATTTAGCGGACTTCAAAATTTAAGGAAAGGGCCTCAAAATTGAAATAGCCTAGGGCCTCTCAATATCTAAATCAAGCACTGACCAGTACCCAACTTCGGTGGCAAGAAACTCCACAGAATTTATTTGGTTATTTAACGTCGGTCGTGCTCTAATACTGAAGGTAAATTGCTGAAATTTTGTACGAAGTCTTGGCTTAAATTTTCATTAGAAAGAGCTACTCTTGAGACTTCCATCTTCTTATCTCTCGTCCGATATAAATACCAGGATCGAACCTGCATCCACGAATTCACGAATCAAGTAGTATACCAATGAGCCACAGCTGAGGTTGTCCAGCAAACAAAGACATTCTCAACGGTGAGTGAAATTTCCTACAAGGAGGACTTACACAACTCGACCTGCACTAAAAGCAAAGGGTAGGTAGGTCATGTTATGGCCAAACCCTCTCCTTTTAATGAACCTCAAGAAGGGCTACCACTAAAAAAGAAATCGCGCACAACAACTTTCCAAAGAAATGAATATCCCCCATCATCATTCTTATATGTTGTTAATCTACGCCAAATATCCCATTCTGCGACCTCCTGTCCAGTTCAGCCTTCAATAGCTCTAAGTGACTTCTGCTACGATCACCCTCACACCCAGCCTCCTACAAACAACTTCATCCGCCCACTTTGGCAGTCAGTCCACTTCTGTAACTCATCCATCTTTTAAGATTAATCCCAGGGAAAAAAAGCCATCATCTGCAACACGGGAGGAGGCGTGACAAAAGTCCAGAAAAAGTCTACATTAACTAGTCTCGCAAGAGATAATTATCGGACAGTGGACAGCAGTGAGGCTGTAGTGAAGAAGGAGGCGGAGAAGAAGAGAGAGAGAGAGAGAGAGAGAGAGAGAGAGAGAGAGAGAGAAAAAAGTGTGACAGGTAAGAACTAGTGGAAGAAACATCGAACACAGGTGACTCGATGGGTTGAAACTTTTGGAAAAACGCCACAAATACGCCGGAATTTAACCGCACACATCGTCCTGCTTGAGAAACCAATTGAAACGTGAAAACAAATTATTTCAATGAAATGCGTGGGGGAGACAGATACAACAAATCAAACCGTTGAGGACACGAGCACACACACAAACATCTAAAAAATGACCTCTTTCCTAAGACGTATTAGAAATAAAATTAGACACATGTTGTTTGCGAAACGCAGATGAGGATTTCCAGTAATAATAAGGACGTGGCTGACATGACAAGAAAATCCTTACGTGAGGCATCACGATACCAGTGTATAATTAATCGCCATAATCCACCAAAAGAGAGAGAAAGAAAATAACTGTAATTTTAATGGGTTTTAAAAATTAGGAAAGGAGGGAACGCGTTGCAGTAGGGGTAAGGGGAAAAGGGACTATACTCTAATGACAAAGAAATTCAATAACAGATGGGGTACAAAGAGATGTGCAAAACTCAGTACAGTTCTGCTGCAGCTGTATTGAACATGGAACTGCTTCGTCATGCAGTAAAGGACACAAAATGGCAGCCGGCGATTCTCAACACACATGTTGTTGTTGTTGTTGTTTGTTGGAGTTTAAGGTCCCGTCAACTACAAGGTCATTAGAGACCCGTCCACTGTATAGTTCTAATGCATATACTGCACAGACACTACACTAATGAGACGATTATTGGGTATTAGCAGTACCCAGCTTTCCCGAGCGACCACCCATGTCAGTACTAACTGGGCTTGCGTTGCTTAACTTCAGTGATCAGACGAGAACTGGACACACCAGTTCTCG
>JAAFCE010005724.1:17633673-17646208 GCA_013389805.1 Trigoniulus corallinus | reverse complement strand
GCTTTCCCGAGCGACCACCCATGTCAGTACTAACTGGGCTTGCGTTGCTTAACTTCAGTGATCAGACGAGAACTGGTGTGTCCAACGCAACTCGCCGCTCACTTGCCTGTTGGTGTTTTAGGGCCCTTTAACTACAAAGGTCATTAGAGCCCCGTCCACAGCATAGTTCTTATGCAGAAACTGCACAGACACAACACTAATGAAACGATTTTTGGGTATTAACAGTACCCAGTTTTCCCAAGCGGCCCCATGTCAGCACTAGCTGGGGTTGCACTGCTTAACTTCAGTGATCAGACGAGAACTGGTGTTTCCAACGCCCTCTCAACACACAGTCTACTTGCTTTTAGGACAGTAAGTGGACAAGTATTCAATACAGCCTACCCCGAGCAATACAATGTGACAGATCACACAGGCCCGAAGTCGCCCAGCATCAGGTCGGATCTTCATCCACTTGGAATTATTTTTTTCAGATATCTTTTACGTGCAGGGTAGGACACACTCTCAATAGGGTAGGACACCGCCTTTACTTCTCATGCGGGGGAGAGGGAGAAGACAGAAGACGTAGGCTACCTGGGGGTCCGAAGACAGAAGACGTTCCTCTCTTCTGTCCGAAAAAAAACAACGGCCAGGATCAAACCTGAGTTAACCATGAACTCAAAAATCAAGCAGAGTATCAATTAGCCGGTCCCTTCTCAACTTTGTGTGACGTAAAGAGATGTAAAAAGGTTGGTCATTGTCTGCGGGGGGGAGGGAGGGGGAGAGGAGAAAAAGGGTTACATGGGGCTTCACAAAATCCCCTTGCTGCTGTCTCGAGTGAGTGTTGCAAGTCATGAAGACCAATAGGTGAATTCTACAGCATAGGAAAAGAGATAAGAGAAGGTAAAGGACAAATGGGACCTTGGATAACAAATGTTGGGACGATATGCTCGCGCGCTCGTGGGTGTGTTACCGGAAGAAGAATCACGAGAGAGAAGGGCGAAGGAAGTGAGCGCAACCAAACATCGATCTCTACAACTCTTAGCATTTGACATTTCCTCCCTCCTCCTTCCAACCCCTTCATTTCTTCCTGCCTGCCTAGTTAAAACCTGCCAGACTTGCCACAGGGTGGGGTGAGTTCCAAATCTGGTAATCTATTGAGTAGAATGGAGAAGAGGAATGGGAATGAGACACACACACACACAGAGAGAGAGAGGACTATGGGGGCAGTATTTTCATAAAGGCGGAGGTAATTCGGAGAAGGGGGAAGGAGGATGGGTGCTATGCTCACCCACACACACTCTCTCTCTCTTTATAGATTCAGGCGAGTAGTGGCTTTCACAAAATATCGATCAATTCATTTAATCCAGTTAATAGGAAACCACATTTCACATAATCAACGTTCGGGCTTCTCCAACCCCCTACCTAACCCTCTCTATCCCCCCCTAACAAATCATCTCATTCTTTCGACTCAAAATGGCTGACAAATTAATTTGCGTCATTACATATTATGAAGATTAAATATCCTTTAAATCCTGATTTATTAATAAAAAATGTACGAGTAATTGAAAAACTATAGTCATCCATTGCAGAGACGGGACGGGGGAGAAACATGAGGGATAAAAAACACAGGTCGAAGAGGGCCGGGGCTGGAAGGTAGGTAGAAAGGGTTCCTCCACGGACAGATTAATTTAGAAGGCTGTTCATTATGTAACCCCACCCCAAGCAGCGCTTTAGACACCAATTTCTACTACGTGCCCTCTCTAACAACTCTCTCTACTACCCAACGGGTAGACGAGGCAAAATTTCCAGGTGTAGGAGCACGCCCCGTGGAAGTGCCCCAACGAACATCAGACCCACGATCAATAAGGATAGGGGTTACAGCTTTGGTCGGCAACCAGCTGCGGAAAAACACCGTCCAGTAGATCACCCTTGTGTCCATCCAGAGGGACAAGATGCCTATCCGAACCTGTCGTTCGTTGGTATTTTAAGGGCCCTTCAACTACAAGGTCATTAGAGCTCCGTCCACTGTGTAATTCTGACGCAGAGACTGCACAGACACTACACTAATGCGACGATTTTTGGATACTAGCGGTACCCAGTTTTCCCAAGCGGCCACCCATGTCAGTACTAACTGGAGTTGCGTTGCCCAACTTCAGTGATCTCCTAACCTGTCATAGGTGGGGGGAAAAGGGGTTAGGAGTTGCTTCGCCCTGGATGCATGTGTTCTTCAAACCACCAGCAACACTTCGTAATTTTGGAAAAGTCCTTCTTTCTTTACGTCAAAATAGGAAGTTGCAGCGATCATCATCAGTAGCAACAGCGGTTCCAAGATAAAGAAGAAGCCGGCGGCGAAGAGGAGCAGGAGGAACAACGGCATTAAAACTCATCATTTGGTCCCAATTTACATTGGCAACTAAGTGGTCCGTAAACACTAAAAAACGTGCCACTCAAATAACTATTCCACACCATTCCGCCAACGAAGAAAAAAGAAGGGACCATTTTGCAGCACCCATCCAACCTTCCCCTTCCTCTAAAGAAAAAATAAAGACGGTATATGTGGATGGGTGAATTCTTCTTCCTTTTTTTTTTGGTCTAAATACGCTCGACGAACAGCTGACGAGCGACCTAACGAACAAACATTAATGTAATGAGACAACCAGACGTCTGGTAAACGAAAAACTGCGATTCAACCAAACGTAAATAACAATGCAACTGTTCCCAAGTCAACCACCTAGAGATGGCGTGGGTGTTATGTCGTAAGAAATCGACTTAAAGGGTTATGGTGGCATTATTAGATAGGCGCTGACCTACACTTCCGTCTCCCTTCTTCCCTCTCTCCCTTCTTTACTCGCCCTGCCTCTTTTTCTTTCCACTCTTCTATTCATTCTACGAAATACCAGAAGCCGTTAGAGGCAAGTAAAAAGAGCTTTTGTTTTACATGTAACCAGGGCCGGCCCTAGAGTTTGCGGGGCCCAAGGCAGCAGGCGATAGCGGGGCCCAAGGTGGTCGCCTCGGTAACCTTGTCCCAAGGTCGGCCCTGCATGTAACCACATACACCACACGGAGGTCACAACTTTACGTCCCATCCGATGGAAGGTGCACTTTAGACACCTCTCTCTCTCTCTCTCACCCACAAACAGAAGCGTAACGAGGGGGGGGGGGACGAAGGGAGACAGATGTCTTCGGGCGCAGAAGACAGGGAGTGCAAAAATGCGGTTCGCATTAAGTTTAGAAGGCACAGATTTCGGTCTTTGTCCCCGGGCGCAGAATACCCTCGGAACGCCACTGCCCACGACAGAAACCACCAGCTTTTAGACACCAGAATCGAACTTGCATACTGTGAGCAACAAAATTCTGTAATCAGCAATTTATTTATTTTTATTTTTTTGGCAAATGTTGCCCTAAATGTACCTCACCTTCCTGACATACAGTTATTACTAAAGGTAGTGCAAAAGCGAACGTAGAAACAACCTTTCCCTTTAAAACAACATCGTGCCATTTCTCCACGCTCTCTTTCTGTACAATCAGAACTCAAACCCCCCCTCATCTACCCCTCACTCTTCCCCTTAACCCTTCTCCCTTCGCCATCCAACTAAGCAAGGCGAGAGAATGGATATAACTGACAACCCAACTATAGAGTGTCTTGGTGAAATGAGCGTCAGCGTCATAAAACGGCTATTAATTAATTAAACAACGAGATTATTTCAGTGCAAATCTCACGCCGACATAGACCCAACAACCAATGAGCTCTCGTGGAACACATGACCCCTGGGGGCGACACGAAGCCAGGCAGGCAAAACACTAAATGAATGGATTTCAGAGTTGAGTTCAGTGCATGTGTCTACGCGTGCTGTGGATGGGTTTTAAACTGTGCTAAACATATTGCAGCCAAGAGATGCTCACCAGTGTTCAGAAGCGGAGTCAAGAGGAAAGGAATGGCACAGAGAACGACGGGGTGGAGAGTAAAGAAGGGGAAGCGGCTAGGACTTCAGGGAACTGACGGTAAGGGAGAGGGGGGGGGTTCAAGTATTTGCTGCCCAGCAACTCTTTATTCATACTCTAATAACCGTTCATAAAGGGAGGCGGAAGATGTTGCTCCAACCAAGTGTGGAAATCTCATTGTTCGCAGTCGTACAACCGTCAACAAAAGTGGATACCACCGTATCATACCGGACGTCAATCAGTTTAGTTCCGTTTTCATGAGCGGCGGCGGCAGGGAGAGGGAGAGAGAGAGAGGATAACAGAAAGACAACATCAACAACTATGGCGGCCGAGTCAGTAAACAGGAGAGAAAGGCAGTAGAGAGTTCAATCTTGGCCCATATCACTTTCCCCCATCCCTTAAAACAAATCCCACAATTTTGTGATCTAAGGCAGGAAAAACGAGACAGCGAGAGAGATGGTTGTCAACGGTGATCGGCTGTGTCTGATAGAATTCACAGGCCCACAACATAAGAGGTCGCTGTCGGCGATACGAAACATCAACAAATCAATCAACTCCGCCCATCCATTAGGAAAGTCCCGTTATCACCATATCTCTAACACTAAAATTTGAACAAGGCTGAAGGGAATGAAAGGGAGGAGGAAGATGGGGGAAAGTATTAGGAAAGGAGGAGTTGCAGGATACAGCAGAGACGCTTAAATTGCAGAACCGAGGCAATAAAGGGTGGCAGCGGCGGTAACAGAAACAACAAGTCACATACCAAAATTTCAACTTGTCGACAACAGATCAAATCAATAGATAAGAACGAAACTTAGAAACTGTCAGTTTGGCCCTTCTGCTCTACACCTTCTCATTCTCCACTTCTGCATCTTCAGATCCCTCGAGCTCTCTTTACACTATCACCACCATCATGATAACTTGACTTCCCTAACAAATAAGGCCTACCACCACCACCATCAACAACAACAACACCACCAGTCCCCCTCTATAATTCGCCTTTCAATTGTACCAATACAGTCGGACCACAGTACTCTTACCCTTCCCTAGCCCCCATCTCTCTCTCTCTCACCTCGGATCCCAATAATTTCTGCGTCACTACTAACAGATCCGTAGAACTGACGTGTTCAAGTCATCATCATCATCGCTATCACCAGGAGAGCACAACACGATCACACTACCATAGCAGTTGATTGCACTAATAACTACTTTGCAGTTTCAGAGATTAAATGTACCATCTCTAGAGAACAACAACAATGTTGGGCCCTGATATTACTGAGGAGGGGCGGGGAGCAGAAGGGCTGGACTGGGAGCAGTAGGGCTGGACTGGGAGCAGTAGGGCCGGACAGGGCCAAGAGAAGGTTGGACAAGCAGGAGGGCAGAGAGAGAGAGAGAGAGAGAGAGATTGGTAGTTGAATTAGAGCACAACAGCTTACATAAACGTCAAACTGGAATCACGGACGACCCACCAGAATGGCAAGGACTACTGTAGAGGTGGACAGAGGGCAGGCAGAAGGATGGACGTCGAGACAAAAGTAGTTATTATGATGAAATACCTCTCTCTCTCTAGAGGCACTACCACTACTATTACTTTGTACGAAATCAGCACACGGTCAGGTATGTGGCAGTAACAGCGGAGTTCCGTTCCCAGTACTCTATTCAAGCTTCCATTTTTGTGACAAAAATTTTGATTGGATCAAGGTGGGCTGAGGTGCTCAGACAGGCGGAAGACACCTGGACGGCGGTGAAACTATTCCACATCAGTCCATCAAATGACCTGAAGAGGGGGAAAATGGGATTATTCAGTTAGATCATCTGAAATGAGCTCTCGAAATATGCTGCGATCAGGGCAGATAACACGATGGATGCTGTCCTCTCTCTATCCCTGTTAGTGGATAGGGCCATCGTCTCCTCTGCTCTCCCCGAAAGACTTAACGGACAGAAAGGGAGGGGGAAGGAAATTCATTCACTTTGCGGGACACGCCCAAGTCGCTTATTATCAACAACCAAACCATGACACCACACAACAATAGTATAGAAAGAGAGAAAGAGATGTTGAACACCAAAGAGCCATTGTTTGACACGATGCCGCGCATGTGCGAAATGTGCCTAAACAATCCTCAGATCCCCATCGTTGTCCCCTTCCCCCTTCCCTCATCAGCTACTCACCCCTCCTCTAAAATGGCCGCCAATATCCCTCATTTTCCACATGGCGGCACCAGAGCCGACACTGCTCGCCTTAATACCCTATCCCGCTCAATTCCCCTCCCTCCCAAAACCCTCCAAACATAAATGAATGCATTTATCTCGATTGCGATTGGCCCAAAGTAGGACCGTGCGATTCGTTGGGGCGGAATAATGACGAAATGCTGGCAAAACTTTTAATTACCAGTCAATGGTTATGAATGGATAATGACGATGGCGACGATGAGAGGACGCGGTGGCGAAACGAGTGCGGATGCTGCGAAGGCAGAATGATGAGGAGGAAAACGGATGCACTTAGAGAAAGAGAGAGAGAGAGAGCGACCCTGTTCGCGTAAAATCCGCGTTAATTTCAGACTTTCAAGTCGTCGTCGACGACGGGAACCACAATCTATACAGCTGCTACGTCGGCTAACCAAACCGAAAACGTCGACCATTATTTTTGATCATCGTTAAATCCAGAGACACTTCCGTCGAGCGGTCGCGCGGGCAATTCTGACGACGGAGTAAGCCCGTGAATTAAAAATCAACGACGTGCTAAATAGCCACATTTGAAACGAAAACCAACATTTCCAACAAGAGAAAAATGGAAAAACATTGAAATTAAACAAGTACTTCTCTAACCACCGACATATTTCCCACATTTACACGTTAAGCTCGGCAGTGGCCAAGTCCAAGTGGTTGTTACTTTACCCTCTCTCGCTCTCCCCTACTGCTTGAAATATAGCAGATCGAAGGGTTCGATCCCCCGGGTGGAGTAAAACATATACCTTCATCTATCGACGAAAAGATGTGAGGTAGCATGAGAAAAACATTGGTCAGCCTAGGAGGTAGAGGCGAAAAGTTGTGTAATCAGGTATCCCATGGAATGAGACGGGAGCAGTGAATTGCGTTGGACACACCAGTTCTCGTCTGATCACTGAAGTTAAGCAGCGCAATACCAGCTAGTACTGACATGGGTGGCCGCTTGGAAAAACTGGGTACTGCTAATACCCAAAAATCGTCGCATTAGCGTAACGTCTGTGCAGTCTCTGCATACGAACTATGCTGTGGACGGGGCTCTAATGACCTTTGTAGTTGAAGGGCTCTAAAACAACAACAACAACAATGGAATGGGACAATTTTAAGCACCGTCGATGGTTGATGGACGGTAGAAGGCAGAGTAGACGTAAAATTAAATCCGGAAGGTGGAAAGCTACCAAAATGACCCATGGACATTTAAAAGGAGCAACAACAAACAAGACACAACTATGGGATTATTTCTACAAAAGTGAAACTATTAAAAAATATTTTTCTAATAACGTATTATCTAGTATTAATTCTTGACCCGCCTGAGTGGCACACGGTAAGTGTGCCCGACTACTGCATCCGTAGTTTCACGTTCGATACTAGATGGAAGTGGGTTGGCTTCTTTCGGGCAAGAGAGAACGAGAGGCCCCGAGTGTGCCTTGAGTCGGATGGGAAGAAAAGCCGGGGTCCCGTGAGGTGTATGATGTCATTTGCGCGTAAAAGAACCCTCTCTACTATGCAACGGGTAGACGAGGCAAAATTCCCGGGTGTAGGAGCTCGCCCCTTGACGTCGGTAGACTGCCCAATATTAGGCCGACAATAAATAAGCATAAGGGTTACAGCTTTGGTCGGCAGTCGGCTGAGAAAAAATATCATCCATCCAGAGGGACAAAGATGGGTACCCGACCCTGCAATAGGGGTGAGAAGTTTTAAACTACGCGGCGGGTCGATGGCCTCGCTGGCCCACCGAGAAAAAGCGTGGACAGTGCCCTATTTAACCTTTCACGCATCATTTCTGGTCTTATCGAAATAGCATCCAATCCATTCATGTTTCAGTACAGAAAATAAAAATTATGCCGAAAATCGAAGACAATTCCACCAATGGACTATTTCTGATATCGTCCAAGCTGGCCACGTCCTCACCCTCCTCCTCCTCCTCCTCATCATCATCATCATCAAGAATCAACAACTACATGACCTATAACGACCAATTCGTAAAAGTAACACACTGCAATGATGGTTGACCAGAACGCTTTACTCGCCTTCCTTGTCCTCTTCATCCGCCCCTTACCAAGGACGACAACGGCCATGAATGGGGGGAGGAAGGAGACAAAGAGCAGGAATAGAGAAGCCTATATTTGACAAAGTATGCCTCCCTCTACTTCAAGCCCAAATGCAACTATAGAAGAAAAGAGAGGAGGAATGGGAAGGAGGGAGGGGGCAGGGGGTAAGGATGCGATATGAGACGACGTCGACGACGACAAAGTCCCGCCCAACACTAATACCGAATGCAAACTTGGCAATAATTCCTGCCTTCCATAAATTTAAAAAGTCCTCACGTTACAAAGGCCAACTCTTTCTACAATAAATACACGCCATTATCTAACGCCCTAAGAACCAAGAAGGCATTTTATGCAAAATCAGAGAAGAAACAGTACTGAGAGCTTTGAAAAATGGAGATTCATGAGAAGTATAGGAGATGGCAGGGAGGAGGAGGCCAAAAAGGATTGCAGGAGAGAGGGGGGGCAAGGAAATAGTCCCAGAGAGGGAAGAAGGAGGGGGAGGAGGCAAAGAAGAGAGAGAGAGAGGGCAAAGATGGTAAAGGAAGTGGTACAAATGAGAAAAGTGGGCCAAAACAGCATGCATCACAAGATACACACTGGATGTCTGACATGCTAGAGAAACAGCATTAAAAGGGGTGAGATTAAGAGGTGAAGGAGAACGGAGTAGAAAGAAGGGACTTATAAGAAGGAGTTTGAGAGAAGCAATAAAGGGATAACAGGAGAGAAAAAGAGAGGGAGGAGGAGGATACAGTGAGTGCATGGCAGGAGGCACAAACGAAAGCAAGACAAAACCAAAGTCACAAAAGTAAATTCTAGCAGAAAATTCATAGCTTTACTAAAAATCTCAAGTTAAGAAGTTGCTACAACTGATTCTTAACCAAATACTGCTGGCAATTGCGACACAAATTCTTATCACTTGATGGAGCGAACAGCAGGGGTGAGAAGGAGAGCAGATGAGAGAGAAAAAGGATGAGAGATGCAGATGGCGGAGAGAAACAGAGAGACGGGGGGGGCAATGAAAACGCCAGGGAAAAGAGAAAGAGATTTTTGGAGTAGCGAGATGAGGAGAAAGAGGAACGAAAAGAAAGACAGAGCACAAGAGAGATCAGTGTTGGAAAAAGGTCCTAGATATTTCTTTGCATGACAGAGAAGAGAAAGAGAGAGGATATTCAAAACCACATTCAACCATGTATACAAATATATAAATGTAAGTATTCAAAACGAATGTAGTGTGGATAACGTATTATAAAATGGACTAATGCAGGCTGATAGACAAGTTAAGTGCACTTCAAAACAGACATTCATCTTGGCGCAATAACGAGTCTGACAAGAATGGATTGGGAGAGGGGGGGAGTAACAGAGAGGAGAGAGGACCCCTCACTACACACTGCATCTCACAAAAGTTGAAAAGATATCTCGATCCTCAAAAGGGAGGGAGAATGAGCTGATGGAGAGAGGAGGAGGAGGAGGGTATGAACGAGAATATAAATTTTGACCAAGAACAAAAAAATTTTTCTGCAGAAGTTGTGCATAAAAGAAATGCAAAATAACTAACGGAGTAGTCTATTTACTAAAAGATACTAGGATTGACTAGGATATGAAGAAAAAGTACATATATTCGCACTCTTGAAATGTAATTATGGACGCATTACACAATATCCAAGAAAAAATATACACGTATACTAAAAGATGATTGAAATAAGAAAATTAATCTCGGTGACAACCATCAATCGGTGAAATATCTCTTTCCGACAAGTTAGTTTAGTTAATCAGTCAACCCATCAGCCACAGTTGCGACTTTTCTTTATATCCAATCATGCAGAAACTCCACGTCCCACAAACCCAATCCCTGATGCGCACACACACACTCCCCTCACAGACACCTATTACCAACTAGACGAAATTATAAAAACTTACTGTGGTTGACAAGTCTAAAGAGATCAGTCACAACACATCCTCTGACCAACAAAAACGCAACTGAAGATTGAAAATGCGTTATATGTTTACTTACCTAAAAAAAAAAAAGACAATCAAATTAACATCACCAGCACAAAAATTTAAAATTCAAACATAATCTAATATCGAAAATGGAAGAAATAAGAGGGCAACATATTACAAATAAGACACACAGTAATGGAATTCAACATATGTGTGGGCGTTATAAACTGAAATCAAAACAAAACCATTCAGCAAAGTTAGTAAAAAGAGCAGCAGCTTCCACACATGACATGAATGTCATGTGTGATTGCCTCCAATAAGGGGCAAGCAAATCAACACCACCACGAGTGACAGCCCCAAGCGCGTGCCTACTGCAGGCGGGACAGAACTTCTGTGGTTCCTTCAACACCACCTAAACAAAGCAACAACTAACTCTTCCCCCTATGGCAGGGTTGGGTATCCACTTTTCCCAACTTGGAAACATGGGCGATTTGTTAGACGGTATTTTTACGCAGGTGGCTGCCGACCTATTGCTTGTTGTTTGTGTTTTAGGGCCCTTCAACTACAAGGTCATTCTGGCCCCGTCCACAGTGTAGTTCGTCTGCAGTGACTGCACAGACACTACACTAATGCTACGATTCTTGGTGTATTAGCAGTACCCAGTTTTCCCAAGCGACCACCCATGTCAGTACTAACTGGAGTTGCGTTGCTTAACTTCAGTGATCGGACTAGAACTGGTGTGTCCAACGCAATTCGCCGCTCCCGACCTATTGCTGCAACCCCAATGCTTATTTATTGGCGGCCAATGGAAAATTCTACCGAAGCCGGCAAGGGAGCGATCTACTCGTTGCATAGTAGAAAGGGTTCCTTTACGTGCAAATAATATCGTACACAACACACGGAAGCAGAGTTTGATTTTCCTTCCAATCCGATGAAAGGCGTACTGAAGGGGGGGGCGGTTCTCACTCGTTGGAAAATCCTACCTCGATCCAGGAATTAGGGACACAGTAGTCGAGTTCGCTACCGAATTGGGGCCCCTAAAATGTAGCTAGCGTCTTCGATGAGAAGATAATAAGAACGAGGAGGGGGTTGCAGTAAAGAATGGGACGACATATTTGGGCCCTAAAATAAGCCCCGCGGTGAAAGGACAGTGAATAGGAGGATTCAGAAAACGACGGACTTGGGTCATCTCGACATATTGCATACAACGACAGGGAAAAATAGAAACCAAAATGTCCATTCTGCGCCGTTGGAGTCCAGAAAAGCGTTAGAAGAGCAGTAAAATCGGTGAGGTACATCATGGTACCCATCAGCCACGAAGACAAAAAAAAGGACAATGATAATGACAACGACAATGGTCTGTACGCAAAAAAAAAATGAAAAGCACAACAGAAGTAACGACAAAAATATATCTAACGAGCGCTCACAACCTAAACGCAAGCCACAAAGAATCGATCTGCTGACCTCAAAAACAAAGTGACGTTACAAAACGAATTTTTATTTGGACAGCGACAGAGTCACTAAAACTAACACAGTAGCAATTTTCAATGACAAAAACATCGAGCAACAACCAAACCTAATAACGCTGCCTTTAGGTGTCACTAAGATGATGATGATGATGGTGATAATAATACTTGAGAAAAACAAAACCTTACAAATATATTTCCAGATTTTCAGCCCGGAGAAAGATGAGGAGGGGAGAGGAGAACAGGAGTGAGAGGTAGTCCAGGGGAGTTATCTGCACATAGTAGAAATAAGAAAGAAAGGAGATGAAGAGAAAGGGCCAGGAAAAGAAGAATTGCAACGATGGAAGAATGGGTAGAGAAAAAAGGAGAGGGAGAGGAGACTGGTAGGAAAGGGTAAAGAGAAGAGAGAGAGGAAGGAATGACAGAAGGGAGTCTGAGAAGTCAACCTCTTCAAGAGATGCGTTATTAGATCGGGCATTGTCTTTCTTACCCTCCGATCGGTTACTCTACACCAAAAAAAATCCTCCATCGATGAAATTGGACAGAGGATATAATGTTATAGGGACATAATTGCACTGACGACTTAGACAGCTATCTCACTATCAGATATCTCCAACGAGGGTAGAGAGTAAGCGATAAACCCCTTATACCCCTGTCCCTCCTTTCTTCCTTCCCTCCTTCCGAAAAGCACACACTCGTCGCATAATATGATGCCTGAAATGGGTTAAAGATGAGTGGGTAAGACGGGTGAACATCTAATGTGGTGGAAAAGAAGAGATGGTTATTTGATGGTACCTAAGGAACCAAGGAGTGCAAGAAGAGGGAGCGACCCAAAAGGGAAGGAGGAGGAGGGCAATAGAGCTATATATAAATAAATAAACTTCTTATATACAGTATATGTATGTGTGGATATACAACTATTCGTTGTTCAAAAAAAAA
>JAAFCE010005724.1:17522720-17633573 GCA_013389805.1 Trigoniulus corallinus | reverse complement strand
AAAAAAAAAGGGGGGGAATCAGAGGGGTGAAGAGGAATTGGAGATGGGTCGATATATGCTTGACAGACCTCTTATTTTAAACATCCATTTTTACTGCCAACCTTGCAAGTCTGGTCTTCGCTAGCACCTCTTCTCTATTATCCCATAACAGCACAATGCCCCTTCTCTCTTCTTCAAGTCCCCCTTCTCCCCCTAGCCCGCTTCCTACTTCCCTTTTCTCGTTCAAAACATACACACTTATCATTTATAGAGACCGAGTAAAGACAACTAAATAAATAGCCAATAAAGATATTACAGGTTCAAATTTATGACCCAATACATCGAGTTTCAAAGGCACAATGGGAGCCAATCAGTCATCGGACAAAACTATCCTAAATCACCAGTCGTTTTATAAACATCAAAATAAAATTGTAATCAATAAATATTAAAAAAAAAGTGGACAAAAAAATTTAATAGGATATTTTTACAAAATACAAACTACGTGCTCCAATTAATTTTCGGACGGACAGGGAGAGACGGATGTCTCAGAATCATCTTTTCACCAGATGGGACAACCAACTGACATCTACAGTTGACTGACAACTGACATCCACCTTCAGACAAAACCCTCTTTCTGTCCGAAAGTCTCCTCCCTTTGAAGTATCAGCTCGTGTCTCCTGGGGAGCGGCGAATTGCGTTGGATACACCACTTCTCGTCTGATCACTGAAGTTAAGCAGCGCAACCCCAGCTAGTACTAACACGGGTGGCCGCTTCGGAAAACTGGGTACTGCTAATACCCAAAAATCGTCGCATTAAGTGTAGCGTCTGTGCAGTCTCTGCATAAGAACGATGCTGTGGACGGGGCTCTAATGACCTTTGTAGTTGAAGGGCCCTAAAACACCAACAAACAACAACAACTCGTGTCTCCTGGCGTCACCAATTAGACTATCTTAAAACTAATAGGCCGAGGTTAAATTGCGCTGCAAAACAGCGGAACAAGCCTCAGACACGTTAACCATTTTACTCTGCCCCTTTCACTTCATTTCTTTGCGAAAAAAAAAACATACAGTATCTTAATCATGAGGCAATAAAAACACCTTTTACACATAGGGAAAGGAAGGGCACATTCTCAAAAAAGCCTGGACGTCCTGGTAGGACTCCAGTAGCACCATATCACGTGCAAGAGACCGACAGGTGCAGTTGGCAGCCAAGCTTAAAAATACATCTGGACTTTCATAAAAATAAAGCTGGAGATACTGCGTAAAAGTCTCATATTTTTTCCTTCGTGTGAACGGTTGCACTCCACCAGTCAGAGCATCTTGATGGCTATTCCCTTCTCGAGGACAGGCTGTTATAGAAGAGGACTTCACCTTCAGTGCATGAAAGAGTGGGGGGAGGTTGCAGTCCCACTGCCTTATTAGTTAACAAGGGCGGGAGGAGAGGTGATGGGATTAAATCCACTACGGTAGTTGTGACCCCTGTCTGCAAATTCATGGAAATGACATGACCATCTGCACCAAAAAATGATTTAAGAGGCAATAGGAAAACTCCCTTACTCCGTCCTGTCCTAAATTTATTACCAATATTCATCCAAAACTTTCCAACAGAGTCCATAAAACAGCAATTACAGTCCCAATTCACATTTTCTAATTACAGAATAGTGAACTTGGGAGTCATCATCAACAAAAGTTGATCGACAATTATTATTATCATTATAACTACTACCGTGAACAAAAGGAAATGTAAGAAGTTAAAAATAGGGTAAAGATAATAAAAATAACGGAGGACGGAGGGCGTCCGCTATGGAAAGGACACAGGAGCACAGAAGAAGATAGAGAGACCGAGCAGTAAACCCGCAGAGAGAGAGAGAGAGAGAGAGAGAGAGAGAGAGAGAGAAATTCCAAGATCCATAATAACCCTATCCAAATTGTTATTTACAAGAAGTGATCAATCAGTCCTTTGACCAATGAGGAAAAAAATCCATCATCGCCCTGCCCTTTCCTCACTCTCGCGGAATATATATCGCAATAATAATAACAACAACAGGAAATTGCTAAATCTCCTACAGTGATGATGAGGTTTTATTTTCCAACAATTTCTGTTAAAATCACACTGCGTCATAACTAAGCGGTCCTAGGAGGTGTGTGAGCGAACAACAACAATCAGCCACCATCCTACAGGGTCACTATTCACTCACCCGCTCCCAAACTCCATTAACACACACTATAAGCACTCTTTTAATCTCACATTTTATAGCACCCTTGTGATGATGATGATAGCGGCAGTGGAAGGGTGGCCATATTCCCCTATTCCACTGTGGGAATCTTAGCACTGTGCATTATAATCAGGGAGGATAAACTGAAAAAAAAAGCCCCAAATTATAATTTGCACTCTTTTGAAATAGCAGCGCAGACCTGCACCCACGAATCACCACCACACCACTAACCTTTTTCCCGCCTATGATAGGATCGATCTAGATTAAACCAGTCATCTATCGGACTGTCGATCTAATGCTGCTTATTTATCGTTGGCCTATTTGATTCGTTGAGGCCCTTTTTCTCTATGCCACTCCATGGTTCCTACAGGGAGCGGTGAATTGCGTTGGACACACCAGTTCTCGTCTGATCACTGAAGTTAAGCAGCGCAACCCCAGCTAGTACTGACATGGGTGGCCGCTTGAGTCGTCGCATTAGTGTAGTGTCTGTGCAGTTTCTGCATCAGAACTACAAAGTGGACGGGGCTCTAATGATCTTGTAGTTGAAGGGCCCTAAAACACCAACAAACAATCAAACAAACAATGGTTCCTACACCAGGAACTTTTGCCGATTTACACTTTCCATATAGAAAAACAGTAGAGTGAAGTCGTACACACATGAGGCCACAACTTTACTTCCCTTCCGGGGGAAGAAGGAGCACTAGGGAGCCTCTCCAGAACGAAATCCACCCGCCTTGGTTAGCACTGAAACATGAAGCCAGGAGCTGCTCCACCGATCCAGGTTTAATGGCAAGAATAGAGGAAACAAGAGAAGGAAGCAGGTTTGACCTCTTCAGATGCTTCTTTGTGAGCGTAAAGTCAAAAACTCATGAGAACTAGACCCTGCCAAAGGCAGCAAGAAATCATCAAAATGAAGAAGATGACAACATTCTTTCTACTTTCCTGAAAACAACGGGGACCACCACCCCCAAGGACAGGCCGACCATTTCTATCCCGCTACTTAAAAGCTGTAATCTTCCAGGAGAATAAGAAGAAAGAGATGGTAAAACCTCAAGATTAGATCAGAAGAGGAAGGAGTTCGATTCCGACGAAGTAGTAAATGTCCCATTTCTGTCACCAACTTTGCCTACTACAAACTACCTGTCAATTTCTGTCTACGTCCATTCACTCGTCTATTTCTACTTCGAAATCCAGCACCCATGAGTATTTAACCCTGTCATAGCCGGCACAAAGGTTGAATAAAGAAGAAGAAGAAGAAGACTTGATAACAAACCGCCAGGGGAAAGACTTCTTAAGGTGGTGCATTAGTTTAAATTCGGGAGACGATATCGCAGACGAAAAAAAATACAGGAATGGCAGACCGTTATTCAAGTGCATAAAATTCCAGCTAGCTCAAGTAGGCGGAGAGAACAAGACAGAAGTAGTCCACCTCAGAAACAATTAAGGGGCAAGGGTGAACGACCCATGTCGATAATGACACTACAATGTCGTGGCAAAACAAACACCCTACAAAATAGCCCCCCCTCTCTCTCTATGCTCTCTCCCTCTCCTTTTCTTCTTCTCTAAGGAGCACTTCTCTTTTTCTCTGATTTGTACTGAGACTCAAGAGCAGTAGTAGTAGCAGCAGCAGCAGCAAGAAGAAGAAGAAAAAAACTGTATTGTAGTAGTCGTCAAACGCATTCAGAAATGAAATCAACCTCGAAAATCCCTTTTAATTAGCATCAGCGTTATCAAACCGCATCTCCCCTTTTGTATCCCAGTACACAATAGCATTATCCAGAATAGATGATAGTTATTAAAGTGCATCGAGATTATTGGGAGCTTAAGAGAAAATCGCAATTCCCCTAAGAAATCCCTATCGCTTTCATATCATTCTTGAGATGCCAAGACGATTTCAAACTTTTTAATCTCCACCTTTTATCCTTCCTCCTCCTATACTCCCTATACTTTCTACTTCTCCTTCTTCCTCAACCTCCTCTACTTCCTTCCCCCTTATACTGATCTCCTCTAACTCTCTCTCTCTCTCTCTCTCCTTCTCCCTATCTCTCTTTCTGGCAAATAAGGATCTGGAATTTATTGAAATACACATAGCTAGCTAGCTATTTGATTAAAACGATGATAACTATGTTTGACAGTCGCTGATGTGTGTATTATTACGAAAAGTTGAAACGATTTTTCAAACGACTTTTATCTTAATTATAGATAAGGGAAGGGATGAAAAGGAGAGAGAGAGAGAAAGAAAAATGCCGAAGGAACCAGAGCAAAAGAGGAGAGACAGCGAGAAAGAGAGGAAGAGGAGGGATATATGGATAGAGAGAAAGAGTAGGGTGTGGAGAAAAGGTGGAAGGCATGAGAAGGTAGGTGGAAGGAAGATGAAGAAAGTAAAAAGACAAAAAGAAATGCAAATGGGGGAGGAGATAAGAAGGATGAAGGGTAAGGCAGGGATGGAGGGGAGACAGACAGAGAGAGAGAGAGAGAAAGAAGGGAGAGAAATGCCGGGATTACGCATATGCATACTACACCTGCAATTTGGTATTTCAATATAATGAAGTTACGATCTTTTCTTTATTTGTGAAATAACTTGAAAAATTGTCGAAAAGGGGAAGATGGCAATTTTTATAATGAATTCAGGTCGCAAGCGCACGAATTCCTGTATCTTACAATTCATAAACGGGCCATTAGACCGAAAGAGGGAGAGAGAGAGAGAGACGAAAGAGAGGCGACAGAAAGCTAGTAGACGACGACGACGACAACAGCAGAAACAAGAAGATGAAGAAAACGACGACGATCCATTGTGCTGATGAACTGCTTAAAAATATACATAAACGACAAAATTAAGGAAGATTAGCAAATTCCGTAACGAAGATGGAAAATTAAGTCGACTTGGAGTCAAGCAACAACATACTAACGACGATACACTAGTTCACCACTGCTTTTCGGGCGGCCACGTAACCAATTGCATGCCAACAACAATCAGCTCAGCCAGTATCGTGCCTAGTCTAATCGTGCCTATAACAAATTGGACGAACAAAAAAAAAACACGTGTTGGTGGGATGAAAGGTCTGTTTGACTTTTCGGACGACGGACGACTTGTCCCAATGTTCACGATCCCACCTCTTAGGGCAGCCTCACACTGGAGCCGACTACGAGCGACTTTTAATCGTCCGTAGTCGTACAAATATGCAAAAACGATCCCATTCCTTGTTTCCCTATGCATCCTCTCACTTTGGCTGCGACTCAGTCGTCCGACTACGATCATACACTTCCGACTTGCGACTAGATCCGAACTGGTTGGGAATTTTCGTCCGACTCTGTGCGACTTGCACAGTATCTTTCGTTTTATAAGTTTCTTTTGCGCTTCTTGTCAATGCTGCGGGGCATGAGTGGGGTTTTGCTGAAGCAAGTCGTCCGACCAAGTCGTGCCTAATGTGAGCACTCAAGTCGTCCGACTAAGTCGTGCGTAGTCGGAGTCGCACATAGTCGGCTCCAGTGTGAGGCTAGCCTTACTCCGACTGACTGTCCCGACTATTATAGTCCGGAGTGGGTAGAAAAACGGACCCGCCTCGGGTGCTCGATTTACTGCGCCAGTGCTCCCATGTTCGATACTGGATCGAGGTGCTTAGGCTTCTTTAGGGCGAGAAAGAAGCCCCAAGTGCGCCATCCTTCTGATGAGAAGTAAACCCGAAGGTCCCGTGTGTTGTACAATAGCATTTGCACGTAAAACAACCTTTTCTACTACGCAACGGGTCGATGGGGCAACATTCCCATTGTTGTTGTTGTTCGTTAGTGTTTTAGGGCCCTTCAACTACAAAGGTCATTAGAGCCCCGTCCACAGCATAGTTCGTATGCAGAGACTGCACAGACGTTACGTTAATGCGACGATTTTTGGGTATTAGCAGTATCCAGTTTTTTCAAGCGGCCACCCATGTCAGTACAAGCCGGGGTGCGTTGCTTAACTTCAGTGATCAGACGAGAACTGGTGTGTCCAACGCAACTCGCCGCTCCCTCCCAGGTGCAGGAGCTCGCCTCCTGACGTCGGTGGAGTGCTCCACGGAACAGTAAATCGACAATAAATAAATTTGCAAAGGGAATGCAGCTTTGGTCGGCAGTCGGCTGTAGGAAAAATATCGTGCAATATATCACTCATGTGTCCATTCAGAGGGTCAAGATGGGTATCCGACCCTACCATAGGGGGAAAATGGTTAGGAGTTGCTTTAGGTGGTACAAAAAAGGGGAGGGAGGGAGGGAAAAAGGAGTAGTTTTTCAAATTGGCCCAGCGAATCGCATACTTTTATTTCCCAGTAGAGGCAGTGAACAGAGGCTGGAATTACTAGAGATGATGTGATTTTCCGGACCTAGTAGGGACTAGGGACAGTCTGGCTGTGGCAGACAGGATGTGAGACAATCTGCACAATACGAATCCCTAAATTAGTGGGCAATACTCTCGACAGTTCAACTGGACTTCGTGTGAAATTTAGCTACGCGTTTAACTTTTAGTCGGCCACAAGCGATAATAACATCATCAAACAGTAGTTAAATTCCCAATAAACATAAACTGTGTGTTATCCACCAAACTAGCAGCACTCGTCAAACTATTTGATGACGTTTAAAGTTAGAAATGGCAAGCGGAATTGTGTTTGTTGAAACTTTGCCAAAGATTTTTGCCACGCGGTGGTCGCGAGGCGAACCCCCACCCCTCAGTTAGCGGAGCAACTTTTCCCACAAATCTCCTGTCTGCCCAGAAAAGGTATACATATTAGTTAATTATGTCAGTACTAACTCTTGGGTATAAATTACTACCCACAACTTAATAAGTATCCCTTTCCCCTGAAACGAGATCGGTGCCAACTTGTCCATTTATCACCCACAAGAAGTCATTCACTGTCTACTTCATCTTTTTATAAGACATTTTCTTAAGTAAATATCAGGTGTTACACTGACAATCTAACGAGGAGTAAATATCAGGTGACAAATTGACGAAGTAAGGCGAAAGAGAGAGAGAGAGAGAAAACGAGGTTAAGACCGTTTCTTTCTCTCCCTCTCCTACCTCACAATCTCAAGGACCAATTTCCTCCTATCTTAAATGCAAAAGACACGATAAACGACATTTTTTTTATTAAACCAGTCTTTAAAAAAATTATTGAATGCTGATCGAAAGAGAGAAGTAATTGGAGCCGTCTGGGATATATTTAATTGCCCGAATAAAAGCTGAAACATACAAAGAAAAAAGCTAAGCATTCGAAATAAAACGTTAAAGACATCCTCCTCTCTTTTATTCCAGTTCCATCCCCTTCCGTCTTACGTGTCAAAAAAAATCTTACCCACTCTGCTATCTCAGGAGGTAGCGCCACTGAGAATGCAACTCAAGTAAGCTCCACCCCGACCGACACGTGCTGCTGCTACAAGGAATGAAAGTGTGCCTTCAACCTCAAATGAGTAAAACAAACCCTTTCTACTACCCAGAAAAAGAAAAAAATCGCAGTAACAGGAGCCCGTTCCCTTTCCTCTCAACCTTAATCTCACTTTTTCACCCAGAAATTCGTCATTAACTATTTAAGCATTCAGCTAAGCCCCTAAATTGCTTGATTAGATTTCTTAACCTAGATAGGTACCCCTTCCCAGCAAGGTGGGGAGAGGGAAAAGGTAGCGAGCCCTCATTGTTGCAAATTTTGCCAATCTTCGTGGATTCCCTTTGCTCAACCCCGTCCCCCTTATGAACGATAGAGGGAGTGACAAATTCCGTTGGACACACCAGTTCTCGTCTGATCACTGAAGTTAAGCAACGCAACCCCAGTTAGTACTGACATGGGTGGCTGCTTGGGAAAACTGGGTACCGCTAGTAGCCAAAAATCGTCGCATCAGTCTCATGCATTGGGGATTAAGCCAAGCAGCCATAACAGGACGAACCCTTAGGAGGCTGCTCGTGGGAGAGGAGGCGGTAGGTGAAGAGGACGAAGGAGAGGGGAAATTTGCAGCACCCAACGTTCTTTACCAACCACCCATGTTGGTATTAACGTGGGCTTGCGCTGCTTAACTTCAGTGATCTTACGGGAAGTGGTGTGTCCAACGCAACGTGGCTGCACTAGTGTAGTGTCTGTGCAGCCTTTGCATCAAAAACTACACAGTGGACGGGGCTCTAATGACCTTGCAGTTGAAGGGCCCTAAAACACCAACAAACAAACAAACTATAGAAGAATATTTTCATATACTGAGATGATATAATACCCACATGGAACCCCGGCTCTGCTTTCCACCAGAAAGACAAAAGACACCCTTGGGGGGGCTTCCCTCCCTTCTCACTCGGTCGTGAGTTCGTGACTCCAAGAACCGGGTCGGGTGTCCCTACCGAATCGGGTGCACTTACAGCAAGCACTACCACACAACTATAGTGAATATCAATCACACTACATCAACATCTAAAACACATTCAGCACCATGTCTGTCCCACAGATGAGAGCAATTACTTCATAACCAACCAAAGAGAGCGGCGAATTGCGTTGGACACACCAGTTCTCGTCTGATCACTGAAGTTAAGCAACGCAAGCCCAGTTAGTACTGACATGGGTGGTCGCTCAGGAAAGCTGGGTACTGCTAATACCCAATAATCGTCGCATTAGTGTAGTGTCTGTGCAGTTTATGCATTAGAACTATACAGTGGACGGGTCTCTAATGACCTCGTAGTTGACGGGACCTTAAACTCCAACAAACAACAACCAACCAAAGATACTCGGTAACATTTCACAAGCCCGGTATACTCTTCAAAAAAGCCTTCAGTGACCTATTCTCTTCTCTTTGCTTGCCAATCCATCTCTGTGAATGCCAACAAACATTATACCGCACCACCTGAGACTCCTCAAGGTGTTTTATTGAGACTGTCCCAACAAATATTCTGAAATCTTCAACTTAGGGGGAGAAAGAGGTATGCAGCGGTTTGCCAGAAGATGAGGAATTAACGGTTTTAAGCAACTTAAGAAAAAGTAATGAGAAGGAGCGAGTGGGCCAACAGCCATAAAAGAACAGCATCGCCAAGATAACACGATAGAGGAGGAGCAGGAGAAAGGAAAGGAGAGAAGAGCAGAGACACGAAACAGAGGGGCGACGGGGGAGGAGAGAGAGAGAAGTACGAAGAGTAAAAAAAAATCTTGGCTTACGACCAATCATGTTTGTTCCGCGGAAAAGTGCAAATGAAACGAAACTTCATTTTGAAGACGAAGAGGAGACAAAAACACCGTTGAGTAGAAGAAAGCATTCAAGCAAAGGGAATGCACCTTTGGGGGTATCAAAATAAAAAGACAGAGAGAAAAAAGGAGGGGAGAGAGAGGTAAGGTTCATGAACAGTATTTGGGAGACACTTTGCAGAAAAACAAGCTCAGTTTTAACAACCCATAAAACCCGAAGTAACCATCAACTCATTGATTGTAATGGGGTGATTAATTTGTGACGTTATTTGGCGGTAATGGGGTGATGGTTGCATTAATTGCTTAACGTTAGACATCAACTCTTTCCCTTTTCCCAAACCCTATCCCGTCCCCTTCCAGTCAAAACTGTGGCATTAAACGGCATTCAATTAGTAATCTCGTCTACCGTCAAGATGAAGCAAAATCCCTCAACAACTTAGGGCACACCAAATGTAAAAAAAAAAATCCAAAGAGTCAAGAATTTTCGTCTCCTCCTAGCCCTAACCTCTCCGTCGTCAGTGATTTTTTCTTCTTAAAAACAAAGGGGGAGGAGGGAGAGAATGTTCTAGTCCTCTTCTCTTCATCTACAAAATACTGCATCTATTTCGTATAGGACAGCGAAATTGCCCTCTGTCCCGATTGTTGTTGTTGTTTGTGTTTTAGGGCCCTTCAACTACAAGGTCATTAGAGCCCCGTCCACAGCATAGTTCTTATGCAGAGACTGCACAGACACTACACCAATGTGACGATTTTTGGGTATCAGCAGTACCCAGTTTTCCCAAGCGCCCACCCATGTCAGTACTAGCTGGGGTTGCGCTGCTTAACTTCAGTGATCAGACGAGAACTGGTGTGTCCAACGCAATTCGCCGCTCCCTCTGTCCCGAAAAAGGATAACACATCATTATTAGATTCTGAGAGACGCTAGGCACCCAAATTCCAAGTAATATTTTCGACAAAATGGCAAATTAAATTAGCGCTCGACTACTGCGTCAGTAGTTTCAGGTTCGATACCGGATCGAGTGGGTTGACTAATGAGAAAAGTCTCGAGAAACCGTCTTCTGTCAGATGGAAGGTAAAGCTGCAGAGTAAAATTCCTTTCTACTATGAATCGAGTAGATGAGGCAAAATTACCAGGTGTAGGAGAGCTCGTCCCCACCAGTGCCCCGACCAACAGTAGGCCGACAATAAATAAACAAAGGGGTTGCAACATTAGGGCAGCAGCCAACTGCGCCAAAATACCGTCCAACAGATTGCCCGTGTGCCCCAGTTGGACAAAAATTGATAACCGACCCTGCTTCGGTTGGGAAATGCGTTAGGAGTCGTTTAGGCTGATCCATAAACACACGCGTCACGAAGGACCAGTGTAGAACTTGAAATAGTGTGGTTTAGGCACTCTCACTAAACTGCGCTCCCATCCACATGTTGGACACATCATCAACACAGCATCGCAATCTGTATAACTCCCAAAAGAACCTCACAAATAAGCACTTGCCGCTGTTGCCATGTTTTCTGTATTTATTTACCACTGGGGATAACAATAGCAGATGAAACTAACAAAAATCTCTTGTCAATCTTGTCAACAGGAATTTTATCACTTTTTTCCCCGCGCCCTTTTTCATCACCATGACTGACATCATGACTGGCCAAAGTATCATTAGAAATATCCACAGTACACAACGACGGGGTGGGTTTTTATTAAAGGGCAGCGCAACAATATTTGCAGCCTGGATGCAGACAGCACCACTTTGGAGCATAAATAAACACGCAATGCCACCAGTCATCAACAACAGTTAGGATCTCAGAGATAAGACTAGCTTGTTCTTGTCAGAAACTAAAAAAAACTGGGATAAAGTTGTCGATAGCATATATTACACGGCCACTCGACTCCATTAAAACAAAACAAAACAAAAAAAGACCTACTCATAATCTCACCCTCTAACGAAATGCAGTGAATACAAAACCAAAATGGATTTAAGTCTCAACAGGATCTGAACCAAACACGGTACAATCAAGACATGACAACCTTTGCAGGTTGACATCAAAACAAAAAACGAATCCAACGATGATAGCAAAATTCCTACCTAGGGAAAAGAAATGATCTTACACACACATACCACTTTTACCGGGATACAAGTAATCAAGTCACGCGTTTTAATGCAAACTTGTAATAGAAAGTATCACGATGGTAGCTAGTTCTTGTTTAACATCGACTTACCATCAATCAACCACCTCTGAAATAGCATCCTTCTGTTCAGAAAACGAGCATCTTAAAATAACAATTTCGGTAAGTTTTAAAACAATCGTTCAGAGAGAGTAAGAGATGAAAGAGTGCTTAACTAAAGGGTAGAAAAATCACTAAAGTACATCTTCACATTCTCCCTTGTCGCTGAAGCAACAGCCGCATTAAAAATTAAAAAAAAAAATAAAAACATCTTATACTGCTACCCGGCTACCCGGCGCAGAGGTAGCGAGTGCTCGACTAGTGCATCACCACTGGTTCCAGGCTCGATATTGGATAGAGGCTGGTTAGCTTCTTTCGATATGATAGAGGCCCCGAGCGCGCTTGCCGTCGGGTGGGAAGTAAAGCCGTGGTCTCGCGTGCCCCCGCTACACATAAAGGAACCCTTTCTACGATTTAATGTGTGAATCGGTAACATTTCCAGATGTAGGAGGTCGCCCGCTTGGTGTCACTAAAATGACTTAGTGAACAGCGGGCCGACTATAAATAAACAAAGGGGTTGCAGCTTAGGTCGGCAGCCAGCTGCGTAAAAAAATGCCGTCCACAAGATCGCCCATGTGTCCAACCAGAAGGACAATGATGGGTACCTGACCCTGTTAAAGGAGGAAAGGGTTAAAAGTTAAGCAACTACCAACCCTTTTAAAAATCTTATAACTGTTCGCGTGATAGGATTTAAAAGAATGCTCCACACGAATTGTTAGTGTCGTTTTCGTCATCACACGATTCTCTTTCAATAGTCTTAATATTCAACTAACAAGACACTGTAAATGATTCCAAGGAAGAAATCCAGGAATTCATTTTCAGGTTTTTTTTTCAATTTAATAAATGTAAAAGTTATAACTCGTGGATAACTTTTATTTCTCGCGTTGAATCAGTGACTACGCCATCAAAATAACGCAATAGGCAAAACGATTATTGATAAAACCTGACAAGGAAATAAACCCGTCGACATCCATCAGACAGTTAAATAACTACAATCATATAGGAAATGAAATTTCGAAGGAAAAAGGTCTTAGTTTGCATTTTTATCGAAAATAAACTTCTAGCCCCAGCATACGATTATATATTCAAACTCCAACGACTAGGGTCTGTCAAAACATAAAACCTCAAGCATGCAATTTTAATAATAAGTATTCTACTCCACAAACACATCATCTAAAAATCCATGACAATTATCAGCAGTTGCAAGTGACAAAGTGAGATACGTGATAATAACACCAGTAGTAGCAACAGCAACCAACGCTGCTGCCCCTTTGCTTAGGCAAACAGTGCTAGCCTTCATGTTATGCAGGGAAAAAAACCTTTTACTTCTCCCACAAATAACCAGCTTTATTTGGAAGTTTATTATTATTGTTATTCTAACAGCATTTACCGACACCAGAGGGCGAGCTGCAGCATCTAAACAGTTCGCGGATCCACACCTAAATTCTCCTCCACGTTCAAAGCAGTGTAGTGCTGACATTATACAACACTGAAAACCGGATTTGCATCCCACTAAAAGGAACGTTTGATGGTTCCTTACCCGCTCTGCCTCGCCCTACCAAAAATCCCACTTACATCTTGCAGGACCCACCCTGCGAGATGTAGGTGACGTGATAATAACACAAGGAGTCGATGGCTTTACTAGTCAACCCATAGAAAATGCCTCTGAGATATCACACTGGTTTTTGACCATCCTTCACGTCATCTCCGACCCTCAGCCAGTAGTAAAGCAAAATACTGCAGGGGCTCAATGTACATTTCCAAATTAACTCTGAGAATCGAGTTCACAGAGAGTGGGGAAGCAGACTGACCTCCATTTCTCTGCTAAGAGAAAATGAAAAAACGCTCAGCCTTGATCGGACTACCGACCCTGTCCACTAAATGGCATTTTGGTGAGTTTAGGAACGAAATCTGCCCTATATAGACTGATAGGGTGGGTCATGTTTGGTTGGTAGCGCAATTTTTTAAAGCGGCATGGGAGTATTTGATAAGCAACCTCCCTGGTGGAGGGTTTGGTAGACCCCCCCCCAACTCGATAACAGCTAATTGAATCGGTTCAGTGACAGCTTAAGTGAAGTACAAAAGCCAACGAAGAAAAAGGTAGCCATTGGAAAACAAAATCCATGAAAGAATAACCAGTACTGATACCAGTGCAGGTATCGGAGGGGGAGAGTCAGTTCAGGACTTGTTTATCGGGCCAGAGAGCCAAGCAAGTCCCAGGTACTTGACCATCGAGCCAAGCAAGTCCCAGGTACTCGACCATCGAGCCAAGCAAGTCCCAGGTACTCGACCATCGAGTCAAGCAAGTCCCAGGTACTCGACCATCGAGCCAAGCAAGTCCCAGGTACTTGACCATCGAATATAATAAAAAAAGACTTCATTTACAACAGTGCCCACTTACATCTTTCAAATTCAGTAGAGATGACTTAAAACACTGGACAAGAACCCACTTCAAAGAGAGAGAGAGACGATGTGACGTCCAGTTGACTTTACCAACTTCAGCAGAAGATAGTCAAGTGGAATCAACAATCGCTTTCAAATTGAAACAGGAGGCGGACCCAAGTGGATCAAGGACGAAAAAGGAAAGAAGCAAAGGCGAAAGAATTATGGGAACCTGATAGATGCATGCATCACTACTACTCCAGAGAAGAGAAAGAGGACAAGAGAGAAATGGGGAGAAAGGGAGAGCGAGAGGAGTTCATTGATGGAATCGGCAAACAGTCCTTCAAATAGGCACCAAGTTCCCAGGGGGACATCCTACAATATGCAACTTTCACCAACCATCGTCAAGGAAGAGTTACACGGTTCGATAAACTCTTGCACTCACCAAGTGATGAAATGTCACGGATCAATGGCGCCGTTACTAATTGATGGACTCAATTAGCGATAACAAGCTGTAGTATGACAACCCTTTCCTAGACTTTTTGGACTTCGTTCGTCATCTTTTTAAATGAGCCAGAGGAATCCACATTTGCATACACAAACAACCGCCACTATTCATTCATTGCCGTGGGAAAAAAAGTATGACGAAAAGCGAGAGAGCGAGAGAGAGAGAGAGAGAGAGAGAGAGAGAGATGGAGAGTGAAGAAGAAGAGGGTTAGAAATGAATGAAGAATGGGTTAAAGTGAAGAATGAAGAACAACAACAGCTACTTCAGCTCAGTAGGTGCAATAAAGAAGATGAGTAAAGAGATGGGACATTATAAAACAAACTAGAGAGAAGAGGACCAACACGAGTGGGACAGTGAATTAAAAACAAACGAATTTTACGCGCCAATAGAGAAATGAAGGTGGCAGGGCGGAAGTAAAATTCACTTCGACATCCATATTTGTAATAAACATACGAGTCTAGATCCTTGTTCTTCTATCGTCACTGCCAACGCCTCCCCAGTTAATAACGAAATAAGCTCTTTTCGGCAAAAGAGTGCTGCGAGCAGGGAAAATGAAGTCAGGAAGGGAGAGGGGGAGAAAAGAAGGGAGAAGAAGGACGGGGAGAAGACGGGATAAATGAAGATGTTCCACTCATTAAGGTTCAAAATACAACACAAGCCTAAAACCTCATTCCCCTATTCTCGAAACTCATTATCCAACCAACCAACATCCCCTTACCTACCCCAACCTACACCGTCATAAAACACAAGTGCTACCTCTATCACATTATGCAAAACCCTGGTCAAATTAAGGTAACATATGGAGAAATCGAGCAAAATTAGACCAAAATTTCTTATAATCTGCCTGGTAGCGCGACAGAATGTCTCAAACAACACCGACAACATACACTTCTTAGTTGTTTTCTTAAGAAACAAAAAACCAAGGTCCCGTCGCCCGGTTAAATAAATTGATTTTTGCCTTTTCTTCTTCGCCATTATCATCATCATCGCCGTCTTCGTCTTCTGCTTATCGTGATATAAAACGTTATATATCTACTAGTCAGTGTCCTCAAGCACTCAAAATCACCAATGACAGGTGACATCAAAATGACCTTAGAGTCACGCCAATGTCGGACAAAGAAATACGTCACAACATATGGCAAAACCTTGAGCGGCAGGATGGAAGATGGGCGGAGAAGGACCTTCCGAAAGGAAGTTGCCAATCAATGTACGGCGTTTCCAAAAGTCAACTCTAACAGACTCAGGAGGACATTTCTTAATACTGTCCGAAGAATTAAAAAATATCTAAGGACATCAGAAGACCAAAAGAAAAAAAAAACTACACTAATAATTGAAGAGCACAAGAAACACTATTCAGATTCTCCCAAAAAAGAGAGAGAGGCCCTCACTCGAAGGTATCCCGGACGATGACGACGATGACAACAATCCTATTTCTACTACACCAACAACTACAAAAAGGCAACACAATAAAATCCTCCAATTTGAGCGATTGAATGCAGTCAATTAATTTGGTGACGAATTCGTCGCCATTTCACAGCAGCAGCAGCAACAACAACAACAACAAACAGATGAGGGAAAAGAGGTTTGGGGGAGATAGAGAGAGAGCCGGCAAAGAAAGAAGGAAGAGAAAGATTACCAAAACATCAACCTACCATCCAACCAGAACGACAGTCACCTAACCCCCTACCAAGGAAAAAGGGGTGAGGGAGAGGTGGAGAGAGAGACGCACCCTTGAGTCCCTAGTGAGATAGTCTAGCGACCTGTCCCTAGAATAATGGATTACACCACGCTGCATGCCAACTTGGGTACATTCTGAATCGATCGACAATAACAGTGTGCGCATCAAAGAGAGAGAGAGAGAAGGAGCAGGAGGCGGCGGTGGAAAAGTCGTTTGTAAGCCCAAACTGCGTCCAATTAAATTACCTGCCGTTACCAGGTGAGGACATCCATCATCATGAGTAAAGGAGAGATATATAGAAGACATTTTGCGAGTGGGGGGAAAAAAAGTGTGCGTGTGGGGAAGGATGGGATGAAATGCAAAAGAGTACAAAGACTTGGTAGGACGACGACCTAACATGAGCCCCCTTAGCGCCCTTTCCTCTAAAATTGCCAAATGAATAGAGCGACAGAAAGAGAGAATGAAATAAGGACTTTCAAAAACCACACTAGCATAGGGCTCCAGGGCTCCAAGCCAGCAACATCCAAACCAATCTTTGTGGATACCTTATAATCCCTTTCAACTCTCCTTCTCTCTCTCTCTCTCTGGTGTGCAAACATCAGAGAGGTTCAAATAGTAATAATAATAATAATAGTAAATCCATAACAAGAGGGACTTTCTCGCGCAATAAAACGCCAAATTAGAGGAGGTGGAAAGAAGGCAGAAAAGTAAGCAAGCAACTAACTTTTCAAGATTGAAACGATGGGCGTGCCTTTCACAAAAGCTCAACACTCAAGAGCTTGTCTTCACAAGGCAAAAATCTCAAAGGGTCCTTCACGACGGAATAGACTCAAATCCTCTCTTCCCCTCCTCCTCCTCCTCCTCATCCTCTGTCTCTACCTCTACCTCTCTAGTAATGATGTTTGATATTAATAACTAAATGTAAATGTGCTTCTTAATGTATACTCATGTATTTATGCGTCTTTATGCAGTGGCATTGCTCTATTTGAACAACTGCTAAGCCATGAGATATATAGAGAGAAAAATAAAGAGAGAGAGAGAGAGAGGGGGGGGGGCGGAAGGGAAGGGTTAAAGCGCCTTTGAATGAGAAGACTGCTAGCGACGTGTATAGAGTGGGGTGGGTGTGAAGCAGAGAGAGGGAGGAGGCTGGAAAGGATAGCAAATATGGTGACAAAACAGGGTGTCTCTGTGGTTACGTAGAGATATACGTGTGAGGTACATAGAAATAGCGAGGAGAGACGACGAAATATACAAGAGATTAGTCCAAACTTTTCAAAGAGTCTCTCATTCCACTTTCGCCAAAGATCAACATCATTTGTTTAAGCAGAATGGTGGGGCACACAAGTGGACCCCCTCCTTTTCTCTCTTCTTTCTTCAATACTTGCGTGTATTTTCAAGAAAACACGGAGAGAGAAATTTCTAGTCGTCCTGCTATGCTCTCCTCTCTTTCTCTTAAGTCCTTGATGCCATAGCGATATAAATTAAGTGAAAACGTGAAGATGTTAAACGGGGACAAAGGGAAAGGGGGAAGAGAGGAAAGGGAAAGGGGGAAGAGAGGAAAGGGAAAAGATGCCTATTTGTGTGCGAGTATGAATGCAAGTGATGAAGAATGGGGGGGTTTCACTACTAGTCCTAAGAAAACACAACATAAATCAACGATTAATTTTTTAAATTTATATCCAGATGAAGACACAAGATCAACCCTCATTCACCCACTGACCACTGAAGTACATGAAGAAAACGATGTGAAATATCAAGAAGAGCAGTGGTCGAAATCTTTTAAAAACACCGCAGGACGCTGTTAAAGAGATTCAAAAAAAAAATCTCTCGAGTGGACAAGTGGGTAAACAACCATGGTGATAATGAACCTTGGTGAGTTCTTCAAGTGCATATAGCATTGAGAAAGTAAAAACGGGGCACATAATGAGGAGGAGGAGAAGTTGTCAACTCCAACCACTTGTGTAAGAAGAAGAAGGAAAGGGTGAGAAGAGGAAGACGAGGAGGGGGAGAATGACTGGTGGGTTGCGGACCCTCACCATAAACTTCCCACCAAATAAACTGGGAGCGACGAATTGCGTTGGACACACCAGTTCTCGTCTGATCACTGAAGTTAGGCAGCGCAACCCCAGCTAGTACTGACATGGGTTGCCGCTTGGGAAAACTGGGTACTGCTAATACCCAAAAATCGTCGCATTAGTGTAGTGTCTGTGTGCAGTCTCTGCATAAGAATTATGCTGTGGACGGGGCTCTAATGACCTTTGTAGTTGAAGGGCCCTAAAACACCAACAAACAACAACACAACAACCAAATAAACTCAACTCTTTCGACTCAGAGAAGAAATCTTCGAGAATCTAAACATGTGGCATGTAGCAGAAGCAGCAGACGTTGGTGCATTTTAACGCCGTGCAGGGTCGACTCCGACGTCTTCAAGGGTAGCAATCATTCGAAATACCCACAATGTCAACCAATTTCTCTATCAGCTACTGCTAACCCCAGAAAGGTCAGCTACAAAAAAATTTGTGGTGTTATCAGAATAACAAGTAGCCACCAGCGTCGAGGAAGGCTCTAAAGTTCCTTCAACGCTCTTCTCTCTTCCCCACATAGCTGTCTACCCATTTTATATCTCCTTTTTCGTCCTAAACCTTCACTTTTCTGCTTCACTGTCACACCGAAAAACGAAAAGTTTCATACAACGCAACGTCCCCGACCTTTCTAAAGAACAAGGGGATGGTTAGAAAAAAAAAAGACGAAAGCAAGAAGAGCTTAACAGACCAGAAATACGTCATCATAAACTATGTACCCTCCTTCAGGCCACAAGTATGGTCTTGCCGACCCTATTTTTTTTATACATATACGAAAAAAAAAACAACTACGCAGAAACAGAAGAAGAGGACAAAGAAGTGAAAAAGAGAGGAGTGTATGTGTGGCGTGTGGCGCGAAGAGCGATCAACGAGAAAAATAGGAAGAGTGAGAGCGTGCCATACATCTAACTAGTATCAATAAATTTCCCAACCACGATCCTCTGGCAAAGCCTTTAAATCACAAGCCATTCGCTACAAATCCTATTTAATTGTTCGTGGTCATTGCAATCTCTTCGGTAACTCTTGCGCCGTAGCTCAAGCACGTTGACTACATTTCAAGCCTGAAATATGGTATCAAAACCAATATATCAAACAGGGAGATGGAGAGGAAGAGGGAAAGGGGTGAGAGACAGTGTGAGGATGAAACTAAATGCCAGTGCGTGTATATATGCGTGGTGCAGGAGGGATGATAAAGAGAAGGAGGAGGAGGAGGGCTGAGAGACAGAGCATGAGCATGTATGTGAGCGCGCGCGCGCACACAAACATATACGCTGAAAGACGAGCATATACATACACATCTAGGACACTGACTGTATACATTCATTTATTGAGATACATAGTGAGTGAGAGAGAGAGAGAGAGACATAACAAATCTGCATTCAAGCTCAATAGCCAACTAAAGATGACTCTGAAAACCATTTCCCCACAAAACGCAATTCCCTTTTATTATCCTATCAACTGCTGGGATCATCAAAACTGAGTATAAACCAAAGCTGGCTAATAATGACGTGTGAAGAACAACGACAAGAAAACGGGCGATATTTAGAGGATAAATCATTGACACAGAGAGAGAACGACAATGGTCTACAGCTAAACGGAGACGACTGTCAAATTTTTAAAAAAAAAATTACTGAAAAAACTTAGCATCCCAATTAAAGCACATCAGAGGGCAACCAGTTGGCCATACGTACAGGGGAAAAGGGAGATGACCCTAAAGGGAAGGAGAACGAGCTACCAGACATGCAGCGGCGAATTGCGTTGGACACACCAGTTCTCGTCTGATCACTGAAGTTAAGCAACGCAACCCCAGCCACTACTGCCATGGGTGGCCGCTTGGAAAAACTGGGTACTGCTAATACCCAAAAATCGTCGCATTAGTGTAGCGTCTGTGCAGTCTCTGCATAAGAACTACGCTGTGGACGGGGCTCTAATGACTTTGTAGTTGAAAGGCCCTAAAACACCAACAAACAAACAACAACCAGACATGCATGTCCACCCCTAAACATTGTTTTCGACAATGACGCCGGCGAGGCCGCAGTTAGTGAATCTTCGACAACTAACCTGCCACCCTTAGAAAATAATTTCACTTCAAAAAAACAGTACTGTCGGCCCCTTATACCCCCTCCCAATGGTGGTGGTGGCGGCCCTCAACGTCGTCAGCATAAAACTATTGTCTCTCACTCATCAACTAACAACAAAAACAAACACGCACACAGAAGAATACGATTAGCGGGTAAGCAACATATAAAACATAACCAACTCACAACCAAACAATGTTGGCAACATTAGTCATTAAGTACAAATCTGCGTGACTGACACAAAAATGTTATTTAAATGTTTGGCACTTTCAGCAAGAGCAACTTTGGGAGTGCAACTGCTTAATTTGAAAACTGACCACTAAACATATGACACAAATGAATAATGACAGTTTTAGAAATCAGAGGAGGAAAGGGGAGAGGGTGGGTCAAGATCGGAATGGAGAGAAAGATTACTAACGGATTATTAAGGAAATTCAACTTCCGTTCAAATGGAATTTTGGTATCACCAGTAATTCAATTCAACACACCGAGTGGTGGAAAAGAAAAAATAAGGAGACAATAAAGGAGGGATAATGGTGGACAGTAGTAACTACTACTTATTGCTTTTCATTTTTTTTTTAAAAAAAGACAACTAAATACCATGAGAAATTTCCAAACTGATATCATTTTTTTCTTTAAAACAGACAACTTGACCAAGAGGAAAAAACTTCCCCAAACATATACACAAAGAGGAAAAGGAATAAACTAACGCACCATGGGATCATCTCTTAAGAACCTCATCTGAGCTATTAAGGTTATTTAGTGAGCCGGAAATAAAATGATAAACTTTTATATACAAAATGGCCGCAATTCTGAAGTACAGGAGACTAGAGTATGTGCAAAGAGATGCTAGGAGTGAGCATCAGAGAGAGAAATAGACCAACGATAGAGAAAAAGACAGAAGAGGAAGTAACTTTTAGATAAAAAAAAATAAGGAAACTTCATCCATATATATATATATGGTGTAGTAGTATCCATATCCGACTTTTATAGCTTCATCGTTACCGATACCATAAAAGTACAAGTGCCATGGATAAAGCTATCGATAAGAAACCCCGAGGTTTTATAAAAATCATAAGAAAAAATAAAATATAGATTACATAGAGGATATAGTTGACTTTAAAGCTCGTTAATATAATCATTTCAAAAGATATGGAGTAAGGACCAATCTCTGAAGAAAATTCCTGGAAAAGACATGAGTCTGCGCTATTAGGACCCTTGTCAAAACATTTGTTTCTAGGATCTTCTCTACTTTTATTATACCCTACTTTCGCAGAAATCACTATGATTAAGGTATGATTAATTCGTCTTGGTCACCGAGAGAGAACGAAAGAGAAGAAAAGGACACAGAGACAAAGAGACAGAAAAACGAAAAAAAAAAGAAAGGTGAAATGAACGTCATTACTCCATCATCACCTAAGTCAGAATCAAAAGGTCAGTCAGTTAGCCCTCCCCTGGAGAAACGCAACAGCCAATCCCATCTTCGTCTAATTTAGGTCACTTTTCACATTGTTCTCCCCCCTAAAAAAATATCTATTTAATCAGTCTTAATGTCAAGTGTCGATCCAGATTCAAGGCTCAACAACGCGGTCAAAATAAGCACAGGACTGCATTTGAACCCTTTTATTTGCCAGAGGACACCCCCTACTACAATCCTCTACCGCGACTCCCTTTCTCTTCCCAATATCATGGCAATCAACAGATGGTTGGGCCCAACCATAGTCTTTCAAAAGTTCAGTTGGGACTTACGGCGCAGGCTGAAGAGCAAGACAGGAAACCAGAAGTGGGGAGAATCTAAAGCCACATTTCTCGATTATCAACATACCCAAGTGCCGTACAAAACAACCCGATGCCTGCTGTCATTCCTACCACAACAGCCGTAAAGAAAACACGAACAAAAAACAACCGAAAAGTTTCTCTCGGTCAGAAGCAGACAAATTTGGAGAGAGAGATGGAGAGGGAGGTACAGTGAAATAATTCATTGCCTTACCTCTATGTCGATTCGTCTGTTTATCAAACATGAGCATTGCATCCTCTATCTGAAAAGAAAGATACAGAGAGAAATTAATTACTTGGATAGTTATCCGACGGGCTGCCGGACAAAGGTCATTTCAGACGCTGCTGCTTTGCACCCCAACTGACTCAAATCGAAATAAAAGTCTAACAGCACATTCTCATCTACTCACTATACACCTTGCCCCATCACATCACCATCCGCCACCTCATCATTCTCACTGTAGTGGACAAACTTTTAACTTTACCATCTCGGACTCGCTTAGGCACCACTGGGTTAGCACCAAGGGGTTAGCAACTACTAACCCCTTTTCTCCGCCAATGGCAGGGTCGGATACCCATCTTGTCCCTCTGAATGGACACAAGGAAGACATATTAACCAGTATTTTTCCGCAGCCGGCTGCCGATAGAACTGCAACCCCTATGCTTATTTATCGTCGATTTACTGTTCGTTGGGACACTCCATCGAAGCCGGGGGGGGGGGGGCGCGAGTTCCTACCCTTGGAAATTTTTCCTCATCTACCCGTTGCGTGGGAGAGAGGGTTCTTTGACGTCCACATGCCATCGTACACCATACGGGACCTCAGTTTTACTCCTCATCCGAAGGGAGGCGGCACGCGGGGCCTCTCTCTTTCGCCTGAAAGCCGGCATCCCACCTCGATCCAGTATCGAACATGGGACCACTGTCGCAGTAAATCGAGGCGCCACCGAGGTAGGTCAAGCCCAGTGTGAAGGTGTTTCTATTTATCACTACAAGTGCCACACCAACGTCGCCAACACGGACACTTACACAATGAACATGATGCAAAAGCGCCTTTAATTGGGGCAGATGTTTGTTGGTGTTTTAGGGCCCTTCAACTACAAGGTCCTTAGAGCCCCGTCCACAGCATAGTTCTTATGCAGAGACGGCACAGACACTACACTAACGTGACGATTTTCGGGTATTAGCAGTACTCAGTTTTCCCAAGCGGCCACCCGTGTCAGTACTAGTTGGGGTTGCGCTGCTTAACTCCAGTGATCAGACGAGAACTGGTGTGTCCAACGCAATTCGCCGCTCCCTCAAATATCGCTCATCAACCTCTAAAGACACACATTTACCTTAGAGTGGAGAGTTTCACTGACTACAGTGAAGATCATTTATCCTACAACGTGACTCTTAATACCATTGATGGAGGAGTCGTGACAACACCACCAAAATAAAATAAAAAAAAATGAGGGGAGCCAGTTTCTTTTCCTTATTCATTTCCTGCCAATTCCTTTCTAGACATGAACAAAGTACAAGCACACACCAACGCCATATCCAACATCAGACATTCGTTTTCCAGGCCCAGAATCCTCCGTAGGGAGTACCAGCCCGTCAACTTCCTTCCAAATGGCATCAGTTAGTACAGATAGATGTCTTCAATGTCATCCCCAACGGACTTCAGAAATCAATACATAGGCCTACAAAGAGTTCGTCTTCAATCCGTTTTATATATTGTCATCTTTCAAGGCTATTCACTCCACCCCCTCGAGGCACAGTGTCGGAGTTTCTCCAGGTTATCCCAAAATTGTTCAACCCACCTTTGAATCAACTCATAAATTGGCATTGTCATTCCCCTCCCTCCTTTTAGGTTCATACGATGAAATACTGTATTGGCTTCGCAATTCCATGATCAGGCCAAAAAAAAAAAAAAAGACCCCCAACTCCTTACGTAAATTCTAGAACTGCACATCCCAAAATGCGCATCATATTATGTATGTGTAGGGCCAGCCAGCTACATGACGATCAATGATGTATTCCCAACCGGTCACCAAATCTGCACTTTAATTTGCAGAATGAACCTAAAATCACTGATCTTTTGCCTAAAATTAAAACCTGATTATATTACGCAGAGGGACAAAAGAGAGGGAGGAGGGGATGTCGAAGGGAATGGAGTTGCAGTGGTTTTAACTAACGGATGGTGCCGCCAGATAACAACCCCAGCACGTTTTATACACAGCTTTTCCACAATTTTAATCAACTTCGAAAGCCAATCAATAAGGCAAACAAATATCCCCCTCACTAGCAATAATCCCAGAGGTGTCCAAACCCCAAAATGGGCCGAACGACTCTCTTCAGCATTCCCTAATATCCTTCTACTGCACAAACCAGAGCTAGAGCATGCTGCACATGCGTGTGCCCAGTTTGGTTAGGTTTATATGTATATTTAACAATGGTCCATCACCACTGAAGGTCATTAATCGACCTCATAAATTGAGAGACCGCTTACACGTGGGAATTCTGTCAATCTACACACACTTTTTCCACGTAATCTTAAGTTTTACGCACCTAGCGATGACGTACACAGCGCAAAAGTAGGTCTAAGGAAGGGTTCAATTCTGTGTCTCACAGTTTGGTTAGTTTAATTTGGCTATTTTGCGTCAATTTATCGCGGCCTATGAGACTGGTTATCGACGCCAGAGGTGCGAGCCCCCTTTCGTCATTTTAACAAATACCGGTATGTTGCCATCGACATGGAATATCCTCCCAGGTCTTTCTTCTCCCTGGTTCACGAAAAGAACCAACAGCCACCTGTGAACATCACTTCAAGGATAAAGAGCACCACCAATTCAGTCACGAAGGTGTCTCTCTATCTCCTTGCCTCTTGTATCTTTCACCCCGTCTCTGCTCCTCTCTGTCTCTCTATACCTCTCTGCGTACCATTCTGGCTGTCTTTCTCCCACTCCGACTCTCGAAGGACCCTCATCCTCCTCGGTAAAGATTGATTGTTTGTTTGTTGGTGTTTTAGGGCCCTTCAACTACAAGGTCATTAGAGCCCCGTCCACAGCATAGTTCTTATGCAGAGACTGCACAGACACTACACTACTGCGACGACTTTGGGGTATTAGCAGTACGCAGTTTTCCCAAGCGGCCACCCAAGTCAGTACTAGCTGGGGTTGCGCTGCTTAACGTCAGTGATCAGACGAGAACTGGTGTGTCCAACGCAATTCGCCGCTCCCTTCGGTCAAGATTGAATCTGCTCCAATTCAATGACAGAAAAAGGACATATTCGTGTAGGTGCTGGGAAATTCCTACGGCCTACACGTAAGGGCCGACGAGGGATATTACATTCCAACAAAAATTGTGTTCGGTACAAAAGGATGAGGAGGAAGAGAAATGGGCATATATGACAAGCAACGAATGACGATTTAAGGTGAGACAAAATAGAAAGGGAGGGAGAGAGAGAGAGAGACCAAGATTAATATCAAGTGTCGAGTGGGAACAAGAAGATATTACAACAAGGCAGCCAACCAAGTCAAGCAGTCGGCGAGCATCTTCAATATAACAGTACACACACAAGTACAGTGCTGTGCAGCAGCAGCAAGCAGGAAGGAAGAAGCTCAATTTCTAGCAAAACCTTAACGCCGACACCTTGCCGCCTCGGATTTTACATTTTGCCAATAACGTCTTCGACGTTGTCGCCTGGATGCCGCCAACTTAAACTCCCTAAGGCTCACTTTTAACGCCTGCGTGACAAAGTACGCCACATTCCGAGGCCGCATTCCAACAGATGAGAGAGAGAAACAGAGAGATGAGACAGAGAGTAGAGAAAGCAGTTCCACAATGTGTCAGAAACAGCCTATAGATATTCGCAGAAATTCAATGTCTATTTTTTCTCCTAGTCAGTTTTATATATTATCTACACCACCGCCTGCAAGAAAATCTTAAAATCTCATTCAACATGACATTTCTAGGCACAACCCACGCTCTTATACGTAGGACTTTCTCCACTGCTACTACCATCACTATTACTAGTACACCGAAGCACACAAATATGTAACTTCCTTAACTGCTTGACACACTGCAAGAGAAGTACTTTTCCACAGCTAGAAAAATCAGCCAGAGTGATGGAGAAAGAAAAAAAGAGAGATAGAGAGAGAGAGAGAAACGGGCTCGAGATTAGAGAAAGAAGTAGGTGGTACAGGGGATGAGAGGAAGGAGTACTTAAGAAGATGTATTGAAAAGGCCTGAAATCAAAAGACTCGTTTCTTTTTTATCAGCTTCCCCCCTCCTTTTCCGGCCCTGCATGCTCTCACTTCCCCTTCACAATACTCACTTCACTTCTTTCTTTAAAAATCTGCATAAAACGCCGTTTATCAATACCATTACTGAACATTAAGAAAGCAATCTTCTTTTTCTTATTATTATTACTACTACTTGGCTGGTCCCGAACTCTGAATATCGTAGTATCTCCATTTAAAAGATTTAACCAACTCTTGGCTGCCTACCTTTTTACCTACATTCCCTCTCTCACACACACACTAAAACCATCCCCCTCTCTCTTTTTTTTTGCCAATTTATGTCTTCATCTAATCACAACCATCAGCCATTATCATTTGAAAGAGCACAATGGCAAATACTGAAATGTGATCAAAGACAAAATGAAGGATAAAAAAAAGATACGAAAGAAACTTTGCGACAGAGCAAGGGAGAAAGAGCCTAAAACTACCCTCTATGTCTGGTGTCTGCCTCTCCCCTCCCTTCCTCCTTCTCCTATCGATAAACTCCCCCTTCCCCTACCCCCCCACCCTCACACTATAATAATCACAACGCACATTAATTCTCATCTGGGAGAGCGATAATGTCGACTAGTGAATTATATTATTAAGATAATAGATAGTATGCCTTCTTGTCACGATACAAACCAAGTGTACTACCCTCGCGTAACGAATGTCCTCCAAACACGAAAAGAACAAATAATGGCACTGAACGCCGCTCTCTTTTTCGGACATCGTCATCCATTCATCTCCCGCCCGAAGACAAGGCTGTTACTTAACATGGGACGACGATTCGATTCATTTCTCCCATATGGTTAGTTTGGGAATGGGGCCTAGCTGGTTACGAAAAATAAAAAAAAAACGGCGATTACCTCTCTCACCACAAGCTCATAGAGACAAAGCGAGAGTGCTCCGAAAACCATTAACCCACTACGAGAGGACCGGAGAAGTATTAAAACCATTCATATCCCTGATCCCCAAAAGTCCTTTTCGTATAAAACCATGGTCCACATTAGGGGCGCATTCCTTATTCCCATTTTTTGGTTTCGCTGGTGTTTTAGGGTCGGTTACCAATATTAGGGTAGGTTACCAATATTTCTGCGGGTTCCAGACGCCTGGCTGGAGTGAACCCCCCAGTCAGAGTATGTTCAGTGGACCCACAGACCCAACCCTGCCACAGGCGGGATGAAGGTATGACGATGATGATGATGTTGGTGTTTAAGGTCCCTTCAACTACAAGGTCATTAAAGCTCCGTCAGCTGCGTAGTTCTAATGCAGAGACTGCACAAACACTACACTAATGCGACGATTATTGGGTATTAGCAGTACCCAGTTTTCCCAAGCGGCCACCCATGTTAGTACTAGCTGGTTCTGCGGTGCTTAACTTCAGTGATCACGGGAGAGAACTGGTGTGTCCAGCACAATAAACCGCTCCCTCCTAATTAATATATGGAACGGATGGCCTTATCATTCTTGGGCTTAGAACAGATTGGGCTACACCGGCATTCAAGTGAAGCGAGTCAGGCGAGTCCCTCTACAGTTATCGGGCCTCATAATTACATCTTTATTCAGGTATCAGGGTCAAAAAAATGGAAAAGAGCAGAAAAGGAGTGAAAGGGTCAGAAAGTTTTTACCGGGGAGACTGCAGACTAGTTAATGACGTCAGCAACGACAAAAAAACTCATGTTAATTTGTTGTTTGAAGCTAAAAACAAACTGTCTACCACATTTTTATAGTTACATTTTTATAGCTACAACAGTTAAAAATACTGCAGCTAATGATCTCAGTGGGTATATTTATAACATAACAGTGACGCAGCTGGTGCTATTTTGGGTCCAAAGGGGTACTGGAGAAGGGTTGTGAAGCAGAGAGATATGGAGGAGTGGAGAAAAGAAAATCTTCCTGACTTCAACACCAGAAAGGATTCCTTCAAACCGTTTTTCACCTCGGAATCCCCCACCTTATCAGGAGAGAGAGATAGAGAAAAAAACCGCTGGTTCAATTCCGCCCAATTTGCTTACTTAAACGCTAGAGGACCCTGCTTCGAGGACCATTTATACACCTACACTGCGTGGTGTTTTAGGGCCCTTCAACTACAAGGCCATTAGAGCCCCGTCCACAGCGTAGTTCTGATGCAGAGACTGCACAGACACTACACACTAATGCGACGATTTTTGGGTATTAGCAGTACCCAGTTTTCCGAAGCGGCCACCCATGTCAGTACTGGCTGGGGTTGCGCTGCTTAACTTCAGTGATCAGACGAGAAATAGTGTGTTCAACGCAATTCGCCGCCCCACATTTACCAAAACTAGTGCCATGACTTCCCATCCTCATCCGGGACGATTGAGATCCCTCAATCTAATCGCTTACAACGACAATCACACTCTCCTCAACCAGGATCGAGCCTGTGATCATGAATAAAAAAAAGAGCCCAAAACACGCTACCAAACACCGTTAAAACGTCGACTGTATCATTTCACATCCACCTTTAAAATCTCTTACTATCTACTTGCAATTCACGGCTGTGTTTTATAATAATAAAAAAGATCACAGTAGAAAATATGAACGGATTTGTTGATCACATCATTTAGCACATTATCAAAAGAGTCAGAGGTTACACAACTCATCTCGTATATATTTATAACTGCATTTTAACATATAAAACAGTGTCTGATTTTTCTGATTATGTACCGATTTAACGGATCATCTTTACACCTACATCAACAATACATTTTAGTAAAGCCCCCGAGAGCTTTGCATACAAAAATTGTATTGGTACGTCGTCAACTACCTCTTTCCCTTCCCCTCTCCTCTTTTCTCAATCTTTCTTCCGTCATCTTCCCTTCACTCTTTTGCTATCCACAAATCGGCCGTGTGGTACATCATCTCAGAGGCCGACCCCCCTCCTTCTTCCTCCAATTCTCCCCCCCCCTCCTTCTTTCTCCTTCTCTTTCGTACAGCTAATATGCTAGGCGGCACAACAACACAACAAATCTTCATATGAATAATGGCGCTTGATTTCGTTATAACAACTATCAGTGGCCATTTCAAACAGTTTTCAAAAGAAAACGTGATCGAAATACGAAAAATACGCAAAGAACAAAATCAAAATATTACTGAAAACATTTGATGCTCGCGATGCGGTGATGATGACGATGATGACGACGGTGGAAAAGAAACAGCAGCAGCAGTCAGCCAGTCAGGCAACCAGCCTTGAACTATAATATTTGTTTTTAAATAAAATGTGTTTTTGAAATTCAATTGTCAGACAAACAAATTTGCGTTGTTACATCAATTTTCGAGCGCAGCAGCAGAATTGATAAAAAATATCACGAAATTCAAAGGGTAACAACAACAAAAAAACGACGAGGAAAAAAACGCAAGATGAAAGTCAAATTGCAAGAAGCTAGTTAAGAAGATAACGACATCAGATAAATCTGTGACTACCATATTTAACGAGCATTATCATTTGAAAACACCCTTAACGATGCAAAAATAACGTTTGAATACCATTACCACTAACTACTCTTCTGACGTCACCAATAGTTTTCCTCTCCTTTCACAAGCAGCGAACAAAAAATGGGAGCCAACAACAATAATGAGGATGATACTAATAATAGCCCAACAAAATTTAGAATTATTTACCCCCTTTCGCCTTAGTAAAGTGCTACAGCTCTTTCACGCCAAGCGGTGACGCACCTGCAGGGCAGGCACGTTAGAACCATCTGAAACCACCATGAAGAAAAGTCTCCTGAGAGACAAACACCTTATCAATTAAGCAAGCGTTGGGAGCATCCTAAAAAAGCCTCCCCTCCAAATATCCCTAGAGGTTCTCCCTTTACTAACCAGAAAACCCATCGACCTCTGGGGAATTGCGTTGAACACACCAGTTCTCGTGTGATTACTGAAGTTGAGTAACGCAGCCCAAGTTAGTGCCGACATGGGTAGTTGGTTTAACGTTGGGCGCTGCTAATTTCCCCTCTCCTACAACCCCCACTCCTACTTCCTTCTAACCTGCGAGCAGCCTCCATAAGGTTCGGCCCGTTATGACTGCTTGGCCAGTTCCCCAACCCGTTGGGAGCGGCGAATTGCGTTGGATACACCAGTTCTCGTCTGATCACTGAAATTAAGCAGCGCAACCCCAGCTAGTACTGACATGGGTGGCCGCTTGGGAAAACTGGGTACCACTAATACCCAAACATCGTCGCATTAGTGTAGTGTCTTTGCAGTCTCTGCATAAGAATTATGCTGTGGACGGGGCTCTAATGACCTTGTAGTTGAAGGGCCCTAAAACACCAACAAACAACAACAACAACTCGATGGTCTCTGCTCTGAGCGCGAAAAAAGACGTCAAGGAGGAGGAAGACTTTAATAATTCCTTCCGTCCGAACCACCCTGAATGGGATCTACTGCGTCCACCGAACAGTTAAAGAACCCTCCTTTGATGAAACAATATACAAGTACAGGTAGGGAGGGGGCGAGCTTTTCCGAGCAGGTAATCCACAAAGACCTCAAATGTGCCTTCCGTCCGTCTATTCCGAAATGGGACAATAACGCCAATGCACCTACTGCGTGATATGCATTACGATGTAATGTCCATTGTGCAGTAAAAGAACCTTCATTTGAAAAACAAAATATTCAAGTAGATCAACAAAATTCCCATGTGAAGTTTACTCTCGCCCTCAAGCGTCGGCAAATAGCCTCAAAGGCAATAGAAGACTGACGTTAAATAGCGTCATTTAACGTTCGGAGGAGTGGAAGGGTGCCACTACTGAAAGTGAATATATTATTTATCATCTTAAAGGTGACCCCCCACAGCATCTAACAGGTAAGACAAACTCAATTCTTACAAAATAAAATTTTAAAAGATGTGTCCCGTCGATGTCATCCACCCCGTCCAATTTCACTACCTTCGCAACAACAACAACAACAACACCAAAAAGAGACTAGCCCTGACAACATTATCAACTAAACTACACCATACGTTTTCACCAAGAAATTCCTTAAAGCATCGTTTCCCTTTTCTCATGTGCATTTCCACGTGATCAGGTATGCGCATATCACGCATGGGAAGCTTCATCTGCGGAACATAAAGATGAGCTTGGTGGGAATAAGTGCGCCAAGATACAAGAGACAGCCTGAGAGATATCTTTTCAAGTCCAACAAAGTTGCTGCTCCTCACCCATCACCGCCACCTCTCCCCCGCGGACACCTCTATATATATTCATGACACAATTCATTACGATGCAATGAATGCATGCATTGCAGTTTTGCATGTGTAAGGGAGTTGAAAAGAGGAAAGGAGGGCGGTCCACACACCGATGTGCTTCACTGCTCTTCCAAGTGCTGCTTGCTCATGCCACACCACATCCAAGGAGAGGAAAAAATAAAACTTTTCTTCAACATTCAACTTCAGATTTTGCCTTTTCCCCACTTCGGCTCTTCAGGGCTGCTCAGTTTACTCACACGTTTGACATCATAGAAACCACACATAGTAATGATTTTACTTCCTATTCGTCGACATGGGGCCTCGATTCGGGACCGGAATAGGCTCACCTCCTATGGCAGGATCGGATGCCTATTTTTTGTCCTATTTGGACACATACGCGATCTTGTAGACGGTAGTTTTACACAGCCGGTTGCCGACCTATTGTCCCAACCCTTATACTTATTTATCATCACTCTACAGTATTTTCCTTTATTGGGGTACTTTCCTCCACCGACGACAGGAGTGAGTCCCTGCACCCGGATGTGCAAAAGGTGTAGGAGCGTCTGGGTGTAACAAAGGGTTCTCTTACGTACACACCACACGGGGCACCGACTTTACATTACATCATATTCGATGGAACGCGCACTGGAGGCTTCTCCATCTTAATCTGGTTTCGAAGCCTGGTGCAGCCAAGTTGCGTTGGACACACCAGTTCCCGTGAGATCACTGAAATTAAGAAGCGCAAGCCCATGTCAATACCAACATGGATGGTTGGTAAAGAACGTTGGGTGCGGCAAATTTCCCCTCTCCTTCGTCCTCTTCACCTACCACCTCATCTCCCGCGAGCAGCCTCCTTAGGGTTCGTCCTGTTATGGCTGCTTAGCTTACTCCTCAACCCATAAAACTAATCCAGAGTCCAGAACCTGGAACCAGTGACGCAATAGTCATACATGTTTTCTCTTCCACTGAATATCCTTAGAAAATGTAACCACTGGGCCTACTTTCACACCTTCTCTTAAACTACAAGAAAGATGTAAACAGGCGGAATGAGTTTGTCTGGGACCTAGAGGACTAAAAGCCGTGGATTACGCTAAGATACACGCCAAAGGCCCACCATTACCACCACAGTCTGCCCGCGGAAAAAAAAAGGGTCAACCAAGCAAAGGAATGCATTATTTTCTGACATAAAACGGATGCTGAATACTGCTAGCTATTGTGCATGGCATTCCTTTCAAGCCCCTTTAAACCAAATAACGGCAACCAGGCAACTTCATCCCAAAGGAATTTAACAATTCCAAGGCAACAGCGTCAGTCTTGTGGTGGCAAGTAAATGCAGCCTCTGGCATCCGAAGAATGACCCAGTTTCGTACTACGCAAAGAGTAGGACTGCCTTAGTTAGAAAAATCCGCAGGGGTCAAGACGAGCAACGGCAGCAGTCGGAGGAAGAGGAACAGCTATTAAAAATCAACAAACGTTCAAAAAAAAAAACCTTCTTCCTCTCTTTAGGCAACTTCTGTTAAATTTCCAACAACTTAAAAAGAGGAGTGCCGGGGAGGAGGGGGATACACCAAAAAATACCTCTTCTTTAGTAAACATGCTCACAAGCAGGGCCACAAAATCCAACATTATAGAAGCAGTAACAGTTAGTAGTAGTTGTAATTTCTTTTCAGTAAACGATTCTAAATAGGAGGGTGCGCGACAGAGGCACAAGGGAGGGAGGAAGGAAAGAAGAAGAAGAAGAAGGGTTGAAGAGGAACGAGCACGTGAAGAAAGAACACTTCCCAGTACCAATTCCCATCAGATTAACAAAACCACAAATTTAAAAGATCCTCATCATTTGATCTGGTTTTTAATTTTGCATCATGTTTTCTAAGTGCTTTTACTCATCCTCTTAAGCATTTCTATCAAGTCCTTATCAGTAACGAGGAGGACAACCATTTTGGGATGATGCCGACGCTGATGATGATGACGGAGAAGAAAAAAAAAGAAGAAGAAAGGTACAATGGTCCCTCCTTCTCCTTCCTCCATCTCACAAAACACAATAGAAAGCCATACATACATATAAACTGAGGATCCCCAATAGACTTTTTACCTCTTTTTCTTCTTTTCAACCACAAAGGCAATTCCTTTCCCATTTTGCACCCATTCCCCTCTCCTACTCACTCTATAAGAAGTCATTGTGTCTTAAAACAATAGAGCCCTCAATGAACTCTATATGCGCCTGAAACTTACGATGGCGAGAGAGAAAACAAGTACCATAAGTATAAAAACGCCGAAAAAAAAGAGAGAGAGAGAGAAGGGGAGAGGAAGACAACGACGGTGACGACTCTAATGCTGATGATGGCGAACAAACAAAAAAGATACGAGAGGGAAGTGAAGATGGAGGAAGAAGGAGGAGGATGAGGAAGATGAAAAGACTAAAGAATCATTGCCTTAAATTTAATCCAAACAACAAGCAATGACTTTTGTTAAAAATGCGAAAAACCAACCGAGGGATGATAAAGATGATGCCAATGCAGAAGAGAGAGAGAGAGAGAGCGCGCGCAAAAAAAACATTAAATATTGGAGAAGAGGATGGAGAGAGGCAGAAGACGACAAAAAGGAGAGAAGCAGAGGTGGTTGGGGCGGGGGAAACAAATAAGGGAAGAAGGACGTCGTCGTCATCATCTTGATGAAATCCACCATGACTTTCCACCGTTTATGAGCGAGGGCCCGAGTGACGGAGAGAGAGAAAGGGCCACTGAGAGGAGGAAGTGCCAACAGAAATAATAATAATAAAACGAAAGTAATCGATAAGTGCAAGACTATGATGCAAAGAAAATTGCAATGATATTAGTAGCAGCACACAAACAGGCAGGCAGGCATGCAGGCAATGGCATTTTTCTGTTTTGTGGCGTACAGCAGTGCAAACAGTAGTTGAAACTCTTCAACTAAGATCTCAAAAAACAACACAATCACCAAATAAATAATACTGCGAGAGAGAAGAAAAAAAAAACAACGTTTCTTTCAATTCAAAGCCACCAACACAAATAGGTGCGGTTGCAAGTGGCAGTATTTTAGGAAGTCGCCTTCGTTCAACAGTACAAAAGAACCACTAGTATCGGTAAATAAGTTGACCACGGGTTATTAAATAGCGGTTACACCATCGTTTCCCTTCTATTCTCCCTTCAAAAAGACGTCGAGTCTAACTCAGACATTGATAAACAAACCGCAATTGGAATTTCAAGAAAGCTTATGAACTCTTATACCACAAAAGGGTTAGTAACAGCATGCTCGCATTTCACTAGTTCATTTTCAAATCCTCATTCCAACTTTAACTGAAAGGATCTCGAATGGGACGGTAACAATCACCTCATATCTTACACATAAATATTTCGTCTTTCTTTCAATTTCAGCATAACGGGCGGTTCATTTTATACCTTTCCTGAAACCTCCCCCCCCAAACACACACATACCTGGCGTAGAGGGACACGACTAATATACAGTGAACCCAAAAGATAATGACGTTCTACAAGTTTTTCTAGTTTATTTTAACTCTCAGACCCACAGTTACTTCGTCTGTTACCTACGTAACAGTGAGGATGACAGGAGACCCATCTTGATGGCACAGAGGTAGCGTGCTGAACTACAGCAATATTGGTACCAAATTCGAATGAGAGCGGCTTATTGTGTTGGACACACCAGTTCTCGTCTGATCACTGAAGTTAAGCAACGCAACCCCAGTTAGTACTAACATGGGTGGCCGCTTGGGAAAACTGGGTACCGCTAGTATCTAAAAATCGTCGCATTAGTGTAGTCTCTGCATCAGAACTACGCAGTGGACGGGGCTCTAATGACCTTGTAGTTGAAGGGCCCTAAAACACCAACAAACAACAACAACCAAATTCGATCCGGAACCTGTTTTGGAGGGAGGAAGGGAGAGGGAGAGGGAGAGAGAGAGAGAGAGAGAGAGAGGGGGAGGTGCCCAGTGAGCCTTCCGGTCGAATGATAAGTCGGCGGTAAACTTTCCAGGTGAATTTGTTGTTTGTTGGAGTTTAAGGTCCCGTCAACTACAAGGTCATTAGAGACCTGTCCATCTCATAGTTCTAATGCATAGACTGCACAGAGACTACACTAATGCGACGATTATTGGGTATTAGCAGTACCCAGCTTTCCCGAGCGACCACCCATGTCAGTACTAACTGGGCTTGCGTTGCTTAACTTCAGTGATCAGACGAGAACTGGTGTGTCCAACGCAACTCGCCGCTCCCTTCCAGGTGAAGGAGATTGTCCCAAGAAAATAAAAATAGGCCAACGCTAAATAATCATAGGAGTTGTAAGATTAGGTTGGAAGCCGGCTAAAAGCAACTGCAACTCCTAACCCTTTTCCCGCCTATGGTAGGGTCGGGTACCCATCTTGTCCCTCTGAATGGGCATAGGGCGATATATTGATCATAGTTTTTTTTTTGCAGCCGGTTGCCGGCCAAAGCTGCACCCCTACGTTTATTTATCGTCGATCTAGTGTTCGTTGGGGAATGAAGGCACACTCTCGGGAAGAAAGCACTTCTCATCCGAAAGAAGGCATACTCGCGGCCCCTCTCTCTGGCCCGAAAGATGCCGACCCACCTCGGTCCAGTATCGAACCTAGAACTACTGACGGCAGTTGCCGAGTGTGCTAACCACTACGCCACCGCGGCGGGTAGGTTGGAAGCCGGCTGCAAAAAAAAAAAAAAAATAGTGGCCAACAGATCGCTCACGTATTGCAATGGGATATGGGGGCAAGAAATCGTAATGGGCAAAGGGATAAAGGATATAAGAAAGAGAGGATGACAGGAGGGAAAGGTGGAGGAGAAAGAGTATGCTACACATTGATCTTTTCCTTTCTCGACGATGTTGCCATGTTTACAGTTGTCTGTCAATTCGGAAGGAAAGATGCCACAATAACAATGTCTGGCATCGTCAACTTTACCGGAAAAGGAGGTCTTAATAACCTCCCGTCCACCCTAATGACATTACAATATTATTCAAAACATCCATTGTGGAAAACAAATACCTTAATACCCAGAAGCGCTGTGCCTCCAAAGGTTTGCTATGGAGACTGACGAAAAACCAATCGGAACACAGAGCACCTCGAGAGTGCGTGTTTCTGAGAATGGTGCGACACACTGCACTCCGTATTTCTTCTGTTCTTGACAACAGATTATATCTTGAAGTTCCTGGAAAAAGCATTTCTGACCCAAGACGACCAGTTTCAAAAAACAACAATGTATAAGAGGATCAAAAACCGCAAGAAAAAAAAAAAAGCCGACGGAGTGCAACTCAAATAACCATAGAAATATAAAAACATTGTGGTTAAGTAAACACAGTCCCGAAAGGTCAAACTCCCAATTATTGGATTATAGTAATGGTCATTTAAAAATTATGAATTCAATAACCAGCCGTTATATGCCACCAATTACAATTATTGCATCTGTAAGAGGTTAGACAATGGTTACAGGATCAATCCTACTATTGTTTTCAAACGAGAAGGTGCGCCTTTCGTTGGATAGGAAGAAAAGTCCTGGTCCCTTGCGTGGGGCATAGGATGTCATCACTACACGTACAAAAAAACATTTCTCCTCCCGGAGATCAAATTCACAACCAGCTGTAGCATTAGGGCGACAGCCGCCTAGAAATAAAAATCTCTCCTGCGTGCTTCCAATTCCACCAAGGCAAATCTGGCAAGATATAGAAAAAAAAGTGCTTGCCTTCCACTTCTCACGTTTGATTCCAGGCTACCTGAGGGCCAGGTTGTACCAACCGCGGATTGTCTTCGGCAAAACGGGGATGCGAGGGAAGCAAACTCCAAGTGCATCTTCTGGCAGACAGGAAATGAAGCCGTGGTTTTTTTTTTTACAAGAGGGAGAAAATGGTTCATTGTAGCTCGTTGGTGTTTTAGGGCCCTTCAACTACAAGGTCATTAGAACCCCGTCCTGCGTAGTTCTAATGGAGAGACTGCATAGACACTACACAAGTGCGACAATTTTTGAGCATTAGCAGTACCCAGTTTTCTCAAGTGGCCACCCATGTCAGTACTAGATGGGGCTGCGTTGGTTAACTTCAGTGATCAGACGAGAAAATGGTTCATATCGGCAAAACTCGCCTCCTGGCGTTGGTAAATGACTTCGCACCTAAGTAGGTAGGTAGGTAGTCCACCCTTTCAGAAGGAACAAAACCAAATCTCTTTTTCCAAAGCACTGGAAAGGAAGCCTCTGAGCTGAGCGTCTGACATTAAATAGCAAGGTTCTAAAAAACACTTTTCTCAACCAGGATAACATTATTAACGTCAGTCCTGAAGCCTTGAATGGCATCAAGTGACTCAAGGGCAAAAAAAAAGGAGGAGAAGAAAGGGAAAAGAAGGCCCATAAATAAGACCAGCTACCGCGCTTCAATCCGATTCTTGGATCATTGAAGTCCCCCTCTATGAGTTAAGGAGGCGAAATATTAATCTTATTATCCACATGCAAATCACTGATGATGAGCTTCTCTCACACTTAAAAACACCAAAACTTGCAACGGCCCATTAATGCCTAGTGACACTTTCTAGGGCCTCGCCACTTTCCTTAGATCACCCTGCAAAGGATGGGAGGGGGAAGAGAGAGAGACATCTTTCTATCTCTTTGCCTTTCTCGCTGGATTTCCAACAACCAACCAATCAAAAGTAGAGTTCTCCTCCCATGAATCTGGTCATAAAAATATACAATCCATTTAACAACCCTGAAGAAGAGAGAGTGACACCTCACCGCTCTCTGTAGCCTTCTCCTGTCACCCCACCCTACTCGGTTCAAGACCCTACTCCCTTGCTGCTTTTTCTTCTCTCTCCTCTACTGAACCTTACCCCCACAGGCACACAACACCACGCCCAAACACAGCGTAATCCTTTTTTATTAGACAGACACTTTAAGGATAATGAATTGAAGATAATGGATAATTTTATTTGGGACTCTGCAGAACCAAACAGGCAATACTGCTTAGTGATTTCCCAGGCCTTATTCAAACAACAGTGGTAGGTAGCCAGGCAGGCAGACAAACACACACACATACAAAGACTTGTATGGACAATCTGGGCTACCGAAGTGGTCCATTTTAAGAACTACCCTAAATGTACACATCTCTTTAATCATCACACTAACGGCAAAAATGCATTTTTTGATGGCACAAGGCACTCTCTCTCTCTCCCCCTATACTAGCCACTGTCCAAATCCCCCCCCCCCCCAAATAGCATCAATCCTACAAGACAACGACTGGTACACAGACCGACCCCCAGAGTCAGCAGATCTCAACAGCACCTCGTATTTCTGTTCCATGTCCTGGCCTGACCTGTGACCCCCCCCCCCGACTACTGCTACATCCTCCAAAATGGTATTTGTTCTTCACTATCTCCTTGAAAGGATGGACCGTCATGTTCCCTGGTTAAAGGCAATTACCTAATTGACTCTAACTAACGTGGGTTCCAATAATCACATGAGAGAGTGGAGGAGAGGAATGAGACAAAGACTAGAACGAGGTAGCCCAATAACAGATTTCCAAAAACAACGGTTGGAAAGATGAAAGTAGATTGCCTAGAAATTCAGCAAAAAAGTGTCGAATGGACCATTAGAGATGGGTGTAACCCTCTCCTTCCATTAAACGATCAGAAACACGCGGACAAGGCTCAGTTTAACGATTCCAGCCTTTTATACCTCTAAGTCACCCTCATTGATGATATCCGAAAAATACGTCTATCGTAAATGTCACAGGAATTTACATTTTAGGCAACTAGACAGACAATGAATTTGTCGAAAAATGCCAACTCTAAACACAGACAGACAGAGAAGAGGAGGTACAAAACGGAGGAGATTAACCCCCCATCCTAACTATTCTCCACACCTTAAAAAAAAAGCAATGAGAACAATTCAACTAAAATTACATTCATCGATGTGATTGGAAGTGGAAAGGGAATGGAAAGAAAGATGAGGAGGAGAAGAAGAAGATGAAGAGAAAGATGAAAGGGTTAAGAAAAAACAACCTCAAACAGCTTTAGCATGCACTTTGCTGCATATCTGAAATGCCTCAAAGACTTGCCTTGACAAAATCGACTGCCATAAATTAGACAGCAAGAAAACCGAAATTACAGGCAGAAAACGCCATTGAACGAAAGCAAACTGGGCGAAATAATTAAGAACTGTAACTCGCTGATGCAAATGACAGCTCTCACGACGGCATTAATTAGACACAGTTTACTAGCAGCCTTATTCTTCTCACAGGTGAGGGAAGTACAAGAAAAAGAAAATTTTCTTATATAAAAAAATTATATATTAATAACTTAAAATAAAACGTGTGCAGGGCCAATCTTCAAGTATGGAAATAATGCTTTAGACTGATTTGACATTACCAACACTCAATAAATTGTTTGGAATAAAAATGCTTTATCAAACGCTTTCTTTTAATAATCCAAATTAATGCGTAAAGGAACGTCCTCATGACTAGTTTCTAGTTTGTTGGTGTTTTAGGGCCCTTCAACTACAAGGTCATTAGAGCCCCGTCCACAGTATAGTTCTTATGCAGAGACTGCACAGGCACAACACTAATGCGACGATTTTTGGGTATTAGCAGTACCCAGTTTTCCCAAGCGACCACCCATGTCAGTACTAGCTGGGGTTGCTCTGCTTAACTTCAGTGATCAGACCAGAACTGGTGTGTCCAACGCAATTCGCCGCTCCCAACGTCCTCATGACGGTTCAGCAGTAAAATATTCAGGTCCTTGTATCAGCAGCTAGCCATGAAAAGTCACCGTCCAACAGTCCAAAGGGAGAGTTTCTAATGTCCTCCCCTTCATGTCCAGATGGGCCCTAATGACCATTGAAGTTGATGGGCCCTAAAACACAAACAATTCATGTCCAATATCCTCGTCATCCATTATGTCTCCTTCCTTTCCTTATCTACTGTATTTCCACTTTGAAATAATCGCACCTCACCCTGCATCACAGGCCGACATAGGATTAGGTGTGGTGTAGAATACTGCGCTAAATAATGCCAGCCTCTAGGTTCCAAAGGCTGAGTATCTGATAACTGAAGAGACAGCAAGTGAGCCCTGTCACCTGAGAACTTCGCCGATTGTCACATTTCTTTTTCAGCAGAGAAAGAGTTACAGCCTACGTTGTTTAAGCCACTCTAACCCCATCTTCAACCATCTTGGTCCATCCTCCTGCACCTTCTCCAAATCGCTAATAAAAAGCAAGCAACTTTTGACCCCTTTTCCGCCTAGGGCAGGGTAGGGTATTCATCTAGTCTAGTCCCTCTGAATGGACACAAGGGTGATATATTAGACAGTGGTTTTCCGCAACCAGGCTGCCGACCAAACCTGCAACTCCTATGCATATTTATCGTCGGTCTACTGTTCGTTGGGGCACTCCACCGACGCAGCCAGGGTGCGAGCTCCTACACCTGGAAATTTTGTCTCATCTACCCGTTTGCATCGTAGAGAGGGTTCCTTTACGTGCAAACGTCATCGTACACCACATTGGACCTCGGTTTTACTTCTCTTCAGAAGGAAAGCGCACTCGGGGCTTTTCTCTCGTCCGAAAGAAGCCAACCGACCTCGATCCAGTATCGAACCTAGAACCACTGGCGCAGAAAATTGAGCCCGCTACCTTTTGCGCCACCGAGGCGGGTCAAATCCTTAATGAGAAGCATCTGGAGAAATTAGGGGAAAGAAAAAGCCACACTGAGAAGAAATCAATCGTGTCGCACGTTCAATTCAACTTATAAACATTTCACATAATAATAAGGAGAAACAAGTCGACATATAATATCTTCTGTCAGGGAAACACAACAAGGACCCTTTAAAAAAACCAAGCCCTTGAAAAAAATCTCATCCTGATATCACGAAAACAATAAAGTTGAGAGAGAGAGAGAGAGCAGTACTAAACAGTGGAGAGGGGAAATACGATCAGTCGAGCACATGACACGATTAAGAAAATCCTTTTCAAAAACTTCTTAATGAGACATCAGAGAAATATGTCCACCACATACATGAGACAATGCGAACAGAGGCGAACAAGACACAAACTCACATCCTTCCAGATGAAGGACAGGCGGATAAAGAAGAAGAAAAGATGAAGGGCCGGGAGTTGCGGGGGGGGGGGAAGAGGGGCAGGATGCCTTATTAGGACAATAAAGGCTGAGAGAGGTGGGTGAGGAGAGGCGAGCATTAAATAGCAATGTCAGTAAAAACAACAATAATAATACTACTTATCTGACCTGCAGTCAATAAAAGCTGATGAGAGGCCCCTCGTGTCCAATGAAGTGTCAGAAGAGAGAGGAAATCGGGTGAAGGTGGTAAAGGAGAGGTGGCACAATCCCCTAGATATAAATCCTAAAATTTTTTTCATTTCTCCCTGTCGCTGCCGACCTCCATAATCAACCTTTTTTGTATGCAGAAACAAGCAGCCTGAAATAGCTACCAAATTCAGGAGCTCCTTCCTATTAACTGTCCCATACGAGCACCAACGAAAAAACAAAAAAGTTCCTCGCCAGGTAACATGAAATCATCATCATACCCTTATCCCGTCTGTGGCAGGGCTTCGGGTCTGCGGGTTCAGGCCTCCCACGTCTGTTTTGGTCTCCCCCTGCCCCGAGTGCCTCCAATCACCTGCATTCCTGTAATGAACCTAACAAGCTCCTCTGTTCCTCTTCTCATTACATGTCCATACCATTTCAATCTGCTCGGCCTCACTTTTTCGGCCATGTCCCCCACTTCCAAGCTAACTCTAATATAGGGGGGCCTACTCATTCCTAATTCTATCAGCTCTAGACACCCCACTCTCTGCAGTCCCTAAGTTGCACTGAGGGACCCATTCTCCTACTCCTGTCAGCAGCTTGTCAATAACCAGAATGAAAAGGTATGGGCTTAGTGCTGAACCTTGGTGGAAGCCCTACTCCAACCTTCACTGGGAAGTCTCCAGTATTTCCCCAAGGAGTCCTTAAACTGGCTTAGGAACCGTCATACATATCCTGCACTATCCCAATAAGCCCTTCTTCTACGCCATCTTTCTTTGCTGCCCTATGTTTTTCTATCATCTGCCTGACAATGAAAATTGGTTCCATTTTGGACCTACTTTGCACGCATGAACCCAAACTGATATACCTCTATCGTTGCCACTGTCTTGGAGATGACCTTTGCCCTTCAGAGGTAGTACTATCCAACTCTCACGCCATGCAGAAGGCATCCTATTTCCGCTAACTATCCTATTGAAAAGTTTCTCTAACCACCTGATTGCTAGGCTACTCCACATTTCAATGGGAGCTGTTTGGGCCCACTGCTTTTCGACCTTTCATCCTCCGAAGGGCCCTGACTACTGCCTTCTCCGTTTGCCAGGTAATAATATGCGCCTACGTACCCCTGACATCTTACTTAGCCCTTGAAAGATACACAAAACCTACTCCGCTTAATGATCAAACATCAGGATTTACAGATACTCAAATCTATTATGACAACCGAAAAAGAAACGGAACCTAGTGGATTTGTGCCTATGACAACAAGGAACCTCCCGTCAGGTCAAAAGTCACGTCCACGGCGATGCTGATGACTGATCTCGTCTGCTTATGACAGTGGTGGAGAGAAAAATGTTATAATTTGTAGCCAACTCATGAGATGACAATAGTGCTCCCCTTTCCATTCGCGAAGACAAAAACGCCTCTCTTCCCCCTTTTCATAAGGGCTAAAGCTACTCATGCAACATACAAACGTCCACTACTAGTCAAGTGCTCAATCCCACTTCAACCTCCTAAGTCACACCCCAACTATAAACATACAAAAAAAAAAAAAAAGAAGACGACGACGACAATGACGACTTCGCGGCCATTGCCGTTATAACGGCAACCATTACGTCTCATGTCGCAGTTTATTTTCCTTTCTCAGTCTTTAGTTAATACACCTTTTGACCAATAAATGGACGCACGTAATCACTCCAACAAGATTTTTCTTCAAGCACACAAGAATGCAGCAGCACGCTGCACTATCTCTGTAGAACAGAAATCAAAGTCAAGTGCCGCAATCATACTTAACCCTTAATGGCCGGCCAACGCGATTAGGGCCAATTGAAAGAGAACTGGACACACACACAAAACCAAAAGTAGGGAAAAACGACAAAGAAAGATGCGAAAGAGAGAGAGAGAGAGAGAGAGAGGAAGAGGAAACCATCTTAAGGGTGCTGCTAGATAACATCTTAAGAGAACTTCATGATGAGAACCCCAATTCATTTAGGTTGCCCATTACGATCGAAAATCCTACCAGTCATCAACATTTTTCTGCAGTCACTCACCAGTCAAATACCAACAAAGTCTGGAATATGGAACAGACCATTTTACAATGCGGAACCTCTAGCACACACACACACACACAATCAGTAACTTTCTAGTTCTGGATTCTGGATTAATTTAATGGGTTGGAGAGTTAACCAAGCAGCCATAACAGGACGAACCCTTAGGAGGCTGCTCGCAAGAGATGAGGAGTTAGGTAGTGGACAAAGAAGAGGGGAATTTGCGGCACCCAACATTCTTTACCAACCACCCATGTGTGTACTAACGTGGGCTTGCGCTGCTTAACTTCAGTGATCTCACGAAAACTGGTGTGTCCAACGCAACGCGTTTGCTCCAGAAGTTTTTTTTTAAACTGGACGTATATAGGCTCAAGAGTTAGCGGGCTCGATTACTGCATCGATTGGTTCCAGGTTCGATTAGATGAGTTCTTTCGGGCGAGAGAGAAAGATCCAAGAGCGTCTTCCGTCGGATAGGAAGTAAAGGTGTGCGTGGTACAAGTTAAAGACCCTCTCAACAATGCAACGGGTAGAAGAGGCAAAATTCCCAGGTGTAGGAGCTCGCTTCCCTGGCTTCGGTGGAGTGCCCCAACGAGCAGTAGACCGACGATAAAAAAAGCACAGGGGTTGCAGCTTTGGTCGGCAGCCAGGTGTGTGAAGGGGACATGAATGAAGAGGTATTGGACTTAGTGCTGAACCTTGGCGTAATCCAACCTTCACTGGAAGGCCTCCAGTATTTCCGCAAGGAGTCCTTACCCTGGCTATCGAACGATGGCATCATACATATCCTGCATTATCCGAATAAACCTTTCTTCTACCCATTTTTTTGCGTAATGCCTCCCAAACTACCTGCCGTGGAACACGGTCATACGCCTTCTCCAAATCAATCAAGACTGAATAGAGATCTTTCTTTGCTGCCCTATGCTTTTCTATCATCAGCCTGAGAACGAAAATTGATTCCCAAAATTATTCCAACCGCCCCTCGCCCTTTAGCACAAGGTTGCAACCATGCAGAGTTTTACTGCCACCGTCGTCAAGAAGCATGCATTTCCTGCCTGAAATGTTTCTTAGAAACCATTGTCGACTGACTCCGTTTCTTTCTTCACACATTCTTATAATCACTGAAAAGGCCTGCCCTAGCTTCTGTCTCGTTGTTTTTCTGCTTCTCCTTCATGTCTTTGAAGCGAAGATTTTGAGTAACAACAGCACATTTACAGAAGAAATGCGAAGAAGACAGACACCCTCAGTACACACACATTGTGGCGGGGAAAAAAGAGAAAAGGAGAGAGATGAGAGAGAGAGAGACGACTTGCGAGTTTATAACATGGTTGATTTACAATTTAATATCTCAATTTCATTCAATCTGTGCCGCGGCTTAAGCTGCTATCATGCAAAGAGATAGATCCAAGACAGTTCTTTTTCCCGTATCCATATTTCCTTAAACCCCCTCTCTCCCTTTTCTGTTACCCCTGCCTTTATTTCGCCTACTTTTCGACATTACCCTGAATTTTTTTTTATGTTTAAAATTCCAGCCAAAAGTGTGAGTGGAAGAAAATATAACGAGGGGTTTACCAGAGAAGAGGGAGCTGGTGAGACACAGACGGGACAAAAGGGGGAAGGAGAGAGAGAGAGAGAGAGAGACGAGGGGGACGGACAAACGCAGATGAGTAAAAAAAAAAAGCTAAGGCGCTAAAAAAAAAGTAGAGCGCTATATGACAACCGACATTTCTACAGTAAAGGTCCTCATTTCCATAAATGCATTATGGATCAATGAAAGACACCTACATATCAAGACTTTTCACACAACAAATTTAAAAGTCAAACTTCAATCTTTTAACAGCAAAAATGAACGGATAACAAAAGAATAAAAGTCGCCTCCACACTTCCGGTTTCTCCCAGCAACTTCAACAACAATACGTTACACCTTTCGCAAATACGATTGATGCAATTTTCTTTCGGTTTTGTATGTGCCTTCAATCTTTAAAATGAAAATAGTAGTCGTCAGGTGGGGGCTTCAGGTTTGTCCCCCGCAGAAAAATAAAACGAAGGTTTACTTCCCGCCGCCAAAAGGGAGACACAAATGCTTACCTCAAGCGCATCTTCCGGAAAGGGCAGGAAGTGAGGTCCAGTTCCTACTATACGTGATGTGTTCCATCATACCACCTCTACATTAAGGCCCGGTGCACACATGCGATTTTTGCTCGCGCGGCCTCGCAATTGCGGCATGAGATACATTAGTTGTAATGGGGGAGTGCACACATACCTGCGGCTCCAAAAACCAGAGTTGCGTCTAGAAATGCCCGCAGTTCCCTACGAAACCGCCGCGGCGCCCGGCTCGCACATGCGATCACGTAGTACCTCGTGGTCTATTGAGCGATACACACATCCGCGCGGTTTCTTTGCGCGATTTCATAGTTTTCAGATTTGGTAGGCAAAAAAGGGCACGCCTTCTGGGCTGTTGCTAAGGCCCGGTGCACACTTGCGATTTTTACTCGCGCGGCGCCCGCAATTGCGGCATGAGATACATTAGTTGCAATGGGGGAGCCGCAGCGGCGCCGCAGGTATGTGTGCACTCCCTCAATGCAACTAATGTATCTCATGCCGCAATTGCGAGGCCGCGCGATTAAAAATCGCAAGTGTGCACCGGGCCTAAAATGTGTACCGGCGACATTTCACCGCATGTGTGCATTGAATTGCTGCGGTGTCCCTGCGGCACCCGCGCGAGCAAAAATCGCATGTGGCCAACATTATTGCCAGCATCAGGCCAACATCAGGCCAACATTATTGCCAGACCATGATAATATCCGATTGGCAGGGTCCATCAATGGTGATGGGCACCCTAAGCACCCTCTACCACCTGAGCTATTCAGGTCAGCCCCAACAACGTATTAAGCACATAAACTAATGTAAGCAAACAAAGGGGAGGGGGAAAGGGGTGCATCAATTAAATTACAAGTCATTAGCGGTAAGAACGAGGAAAAGGGGAGGGGTATTACTGCTGAAAGGGAAGGAGTGCAGCAGAGGTTAAAAATCGCTTCCGACCCACGGACGGCGAGTCACCGGCCATCATTTACGTGTCCATCTCTATTATTAAAAAAACCAACAGAGGTGGAGAGGACAGGCAGGTGAGGTGGCAAAAATGGTCACTTTCGCTAGAGATCCTCTCCCCTTCCGTTACAAGTAGTATCAGATACCATGTCCACTTGCGTTTAGAATTAGCCCATCGGCCGGCCATTTGCAGAAAAGGGCGGTCATCGACAGATCACGACAACCTTATGTTCCGTGAAGCAAGGACAATTTACATTCGTTTTAACATTTGTTGGGTTTTGAATAATAAATCACTTACGCGGTAACAAGCTATGAGAATCGACCCATGGGGGCGGGAGATGGACGATGAGGAACAGGAGAAGGTTGAGGGAGAACAGTAAAAAAAATGCGGCAACGGCAAGAAAGTAACACCAGCGTCAAAGCAGAGGACGGCTTCCTTCCGTCTCACGAGTTTTGACCTTTAGAAATGTCGGTCGAACTTGACATTATCTAACAGCCACCGTCTGCAGGTGTAGTTGGTTCTCTCATCCGGTCACCTGTGACGGATGTGCGTGTTTGTGAGCATGTGCATACTTTACCACAGCAAAGAGGTGGGTATGAGGAGAGGAGGAGGGGGTTACGGTGGAGGAAAGAGGAGGGAAAGGATTATAAAACACACAAAAGCGACATACGTATTATATACTACTGGACAATGGTCAATCCAGTAACAACAACAACCCCCAACGAATCTCCTACAATCAGATTTTCAAGGCTCGAGTCTGAGACAGAGGAAATGTCAGCAAACCTTCACCTTAGAACTTTTTTAAAAAAATCCCAGCAGCACTAACCCCTTCCCCGCTTATGGCAAGGTTGAGACCTTGGTCGGGCGGGACAAGAGGTAGGTTCGCCCAAAGCAGGATGAGAAGAAAATCCGTGACTCCGTGTGGCGGTTGCACGAAGTGAACTGTGGTGACATTTCCAGGTTTAGCAGCTCGTCTCATGGCATCTGGGAACACTATTGTCCCCATGCTAGCAACCACCAACCCTTTTTCCCGCTTATAGCAGGGTGGGGTACCCAAATTTGTCCCTTGTGACAATGAGCGACCTGTTTTAAAGCGCCAGCTGTCACCCTAACGCTGCAATTCAAACGCTTACTTATTTTCGATACATTGAGGTCCTTTTCTTCCATGGAGGGCCGAGTCTCCTTGTAAACCTGGAAACGTATATGTTGCCTTCTCCACGGCAGTAAGGGGCATTTTGCGAGCAGGCGATACCATGGTTTGACTGCCTAGTCGACGAAAGGCGCACTGGGGCTTTCTCACTCTCTCCGAAAGTCCAGTAACGAACCTATGATTCACGCGGCGTTCAACTATCAAGTCCTTTATTGCTCCAGCTACTATGTAGGGCCTTTCATTGTTTCATTCGGGACAATGGGAGCGGCTTATTGTGGTGGGCACAACAGTTCTCGTCTGATCACTGAAGTTAAGCAACGCAACCCCAGTTGGTACTGACATGGGCGACCACTTAGGAAAACTGGGTACTGCTAATACCCAAAAATCGTCGCAGTAGTGTAGTGTATTGTCTGCGGAGTCTCTGCAGTAGAACTACGCAGTGGACGAGGCTCTAATGTCCTTGTAGTTGAAGGGCCCTAAAACACCAACGAACCAACCAAAATCATTCGGGACAAAAGGAGCTCTGCGCTCTTGGTGGATGTTTCAGGTTTAAAATAAACCACCACCAACCTTATCCAGAGGTTCGAATCTGCGCTCACCGTGAGCACCAAATTCAAGGCTTGTGAGAGAGACAGAGAGAGACACAGAGAGAGAGAGAGAGAGACACACACACACAGAGAGACACAGAGAGAGAGAGAGAGAGAGACAGAGAGAGAATTCGGTGAACAACGGCAAAAAAATAACTAAGACGACAAACTTCTTGAAGAAAGTAGTAAGACGGCAAAAACAGGGCGGAGTTCAAACAGCAATCACGCCTTATGAAAGAAACGTTATCATAGATTGTTAGATATCACTAACATCGTTATCATAATAATGATGACGATGGCGATGATGATAATGATGATGATATCGTCATCATCATCCACTCGCGCAATCTCTCTCTCTCGCTCTTGATCTTCCTCCATCTTTTCCAAGTGCACCAAAGAGGAAATGCCAGGCTATCAAGAGTCGTAATCAGACTGCAGAAAAGGGGGTTTCAAGTAGGGTGAGAGGAATGATGGAGAGAGAGAGAGAGCAGATAGGCGGCAGGCAAGAGTTGCATGAATCACACAGAGAAAGAAATATCCCTATCATAAAAACACACTCTCGATTAAAAAGAGAGCGACGAGAGAAAGAGAGATGTGAACGTGAAGGATTCAAAATTGGGTTGAAGAAGAAGAAGAAGTAGAAAAGTAGAAAGAGGAAAAGTGCTATTGCAAAAGATGGTCAAATGATGGTTGCCTTGTCAAGTATCATTTTTCTGGAAAATTGCAAAGAGTCCGTTAGAAACGTGATTTGCAAAGCACTTAACCAACAAAAGAGGACGAAAATTACCAGCTCAGTAACCAACAACTACATAACATCCACATGTACTTTCTTCTTCAAAATATCGTCTATCTTATCACAGAGTTCAAGCGAGGGAGACAGGAAGGTGGCGTGCAAGACGATGAGAAAGGAAACAAAAGATTGGGGAACAGGGGCAAAGTGAGGAAGGCGGGGGAGGGACGAAACGTCGACAACAATAAGGCCAAAGCAAAATATGATAGTAGTGGTGGTGGTGGTGAAAAACTGATTATATCGGTTGTTAGGACAGTAATATCTAAAAACTTCTCTACCGAGAACCATTCAAGGACGAAGAGGAGGAGGAGGAGGAGGAGGAGAAGTAACCAGGGAGAGATTTAAGGACCAAAGCAGATGGACAAAGGATGACACGGAAAAACAGGACAAAAAAAAATCCGACGGTTCCTTCACACTCCTCACGTGAAAATTATCATCATCTTTCTCAGAAACGAGACAACTCGTACAATTTTTCCCCTACGAATAACAACGGCTAACAACACTTTTACAATCGTCATTCCAACCCATTTTCCCACCCAGTGCAGAGGGTCGGCTACCCATTTGTCACATCAGTGAACTGTTGGGACAGTGTTTTTAACCTAGCTGCCTACCTAATGCTGCAAACATCAATTGCCCTCACATGACAAATGGTTTTTTGACGGGGTCGTGGCGACATCGTACCCCACACCACACGGAGTCACAGATTTACTTCTCTCTCGCGGTCAAGAAATTCATCCTGTAACCATGGACACCCCTGGGAGCGGCGAATTGCGTTGGACACACCAGTTCTCGTCTGATCACTGAAGTTACACGGCGCAACCCCAGCTAGTACTGACATGGGTGGCCGCTTGGGAAAGCTATGTACTGCTAATACCCAAAAATCGTCCCAGTAGTGTAGTGTCTGCGCAGTCTCTGCATAAGGACTATGCTGTGGACGGGGTTCTAATGACCTTTATAGTTGACTCCCCAGGAGCCATCTGAAACAAACTCGTTTCAACCCTTCCAGATCTACTTGTAATTCCACCCAAATTAGAGTTCAAGACACTTTTTCTTCCCGATGTGGCGATAAGGGACCCACCCGCCGCGGTGGCGTAGTGGTTAGCACGCTTGGCAACTGCGCCAGTAATTCTAGGTTCGCTTGGTTCTTTTGGGCGAGAGATAGGCCGCGAGTGTGCCTTCTTTCGGATGAGAAGTAAAACCGAGGTCCCGTGTGGGTATACGATGGCACTTGCACGTAAAAGAACCCTCTCTACTATGCAACGGGTAGATGAGGCAAAATTTCCAGGTGAAGGAGCTCGGTAGCATTCCCCAACGAACACTAGACCGACCATCAATAAGCGTAGTGGTGTAGCTTTGGTCGGTAACCGGCTGCAGAAAAAAACTATGACCAATATATCGCCCGGTGTCCATTCAGAGAAACAAATAGGTAATCGACCCTGCCATAGGCGGGGGAAGGGTTCGGAGTTGCTTTGTGGTGACGTGACCCATCATGCGAACCTGCGCAGCAAACACGTCGCTTAACTAAAGAATCGGTCGTCCCCATCCCAAAACAATTTTAAAATCTCAACCAACAGTCACAACTTGCAAAGCTTCTGTCCCATCCATTGATGACAAAGAATCTGAACAGCGCGCGCTTCTTTTTAGCTGAAAACTAACCCTTTCTACCAAAGTGATTTAGAATGAGGTCATCATTGCAATGACACAATTCCGTCAAGTTGAGCATCAGGAAAAAAAAAGAAAGAGTTAAGGCTACATAAGAAGACAATGATGAAATCAACAAGAAAAAGTAGTGACAGTTTTCTAAGGCATAGACATTTTAAGGAAGAAATATAGGGTAACAATCAAAATCCATTATGCATCTAAAGAGATGGGTGCTGAGAAAGAGAGAGAGGGTTTCCAGAAGAGGAGAGAGACTGAGGAAAGATGGGGGGCAGAGGGTTCAAGTCAAAGGCGGAGAGAGAGAGAGAGAGAGGAAAGGAGTCTACGTCGATGACATAGAAAGGTCATAAAACGGAAATGGAGGGTCATTATTTTTAATATCAGCTTTCACTACTCCAGAAAACGTCTCAACTCAGAATGAATGACATCTTTGAGCACTGAATTTTCCAACATGGCTGCCAGTGTCTCTCTCCCACGAAATATCATCACCATCATCTTCTTCATCTTAGGGGTCTATCATCTCCATAATGACAATTCCAGAGAGAGGGACATGTTATTGGACCAACAGGAAAAAAAAAGACAGCGAGAGCCAAAGGAGGATCTTCACTATGCAGTGACTAACACATGAAGTCTCTGTCTCTCTCTCCATCTCTCTTTCTCCTCACCCTCGCTCTCTCTCTCTCTATCTTAGTTAATTCTCATCGTCCCATTTCAGCGTTCGCCTCCCTCCCTTCCTTGCCAACATCACCACAATTCTCCTAGCCATAAATATCTTACTCTCTCTCTCTCTCTACTAAAAAACTTTCATTCAACATCACTAAGTTATCAAAGGACATTAAACGGCGATAAAAGCATATCCTAGCCACAATCACAGACAATCTCTCAAAAAAAGACCTGGTGCAATCTCAGCTACACATTACGGAAACCCCGGGCATCACCAAACTTTATCAATTGCACCAAGTGAAAAGTTTTACTACGGTTGAAGGAAAACGAGGAAGAAAACATTACGATGATGCATTTTCAAAACTCCACAGAGAAAATTACACGGCGGTCATCCCCCCAAGGAGGAGACAGAGTAAGATAGAAGAGAAATGAATCCGGCGTACGAGTGGACCGAGTTCAACTTCATCGGCACCTTGAAGGATATTCGTCCATAGTGCCTCACGTAAAGAAAAGTGTTCAGGGTCCGTCGAGGGTGGGAGCGGTGAATGGCGTTGGACACACCAGTTCTCGTCTGATCACTGAAGTTAAGCAGCGCAACCCCAGCTAGTACTGACATGGGCGGCCACTTGGGAAAACTGGGTACTGCTAATACCCAAAAATCGTCGCATTAGTGTAGCGTCTGGGCAGTTTCTGCATAAGAACTATGCTGTGGACGGGGCTCTAATGACCTTTGCAGTTGAAGGGCCCTAAAACACCAACAGACGACAACAACAACAATCCGTCAAGGGACAGATGGACATCGTACTTCAACCCAAAAAAATGACTGCTTATTGCATCCTCTTCGACGGTAGATAGGTTACTCTGGGGGGGGGGGGAGGTGCTTAAAAAATTCATTAGTGGGACCTCATAATATCTACGAAAACTGAAGTTCTCAAGACAAATTTCAAAAATTTGAAAGTGCAGCCAGGATCGCCCTAAACGCGAGACGTCGGTTTGAGGTGTTGTCCGAAACATCGACATCCTGATTTCCCAAATAACAAAAGGTGCATTTTAGGTCTTACCTTCCTCTAACCAGAGAGCAAACACCAACATCAACCAGAGACGAAGAGGCAAGCGACTCTACCATAGAGGATGTGTGAGGGTATGGGTTTAAGATGAAAGAAATCCAGAGTGTCCCGCAGAAGGAAGAACAAAATAAAGGAAAACTATCCAAGGATGAAGGGAGGGGTAGCAAAAATTTGAGACAGAGACAGAGAGAGTCGAAAATTTATGAATCTGTCTTTTTTTTCGGGTCTAAAAGAAGAGAAAGGAGGGAAGCAGGGAACAGGAGGAAGAGGGGGAGCGTGTGCCACGAAATTCACGAAAAAAAATCTGATAAAGGAATAACATTTGGCAACATCGTAAAAGGGCGGGAGAGTTTGCCAGATGACAATGGCTAAATCATATCCAGGCATGAATTTCAAATATCGATTCTGAAAGATGGAAGAATGGCGCCAATGCACCATTTGGATGCCGATAAAAACCACCAATAATATCTTGGCATATCGGAAGACTTTTAGAAACCTCGATCCATAAAAAATCATTTCCCCCTGCAACGAAAAAAGTAATGGATCCTGTTTTCATGAAGTGACCAAAGTGCCGCCAATTGAAAAGAAGGACGATCGTAAATCCAGGGTAGACGAGAATTAGAAAAAAAAAAGAGAGGAAAAAGGTCGAATTTTGGAAATGCCCATCTAAGAAGAAAAAAATAATAACCAGTCGACCCCCCCCATAAAGTGCATCATCACACCAGCAAATTCTACACGCCTTCAAGGCGAAATCACAGGCCGAACATCCAACTCAAAGCAGGACTAGTACTAATAAAATTGCGACCGCTTAGGATTGAATTATGCTTGTCCCACTTCTTCCTGTTGAGGAGATTAAGCGGGGGAGAGAGAGAGAGGAATTACGGACTTGTCCTCCCCCTGGGTTGAAGCTGACCACCGAGTTCAATACCCACTCATGCAGACCTATACCGTCGCGACAATGCTTGAAGAACTGAGGGTCTATACCATGTCCTTACTGTATATTCCGTCCCAATGCCAACAAAAGGGGCAGGAAACTTCCGGAATTTCATTTCGTCCACGAAAAATGGGACATTTTATTAGTTCAGGAGGAATATCAATAATGCCAGGCTACTTCCTAGCTACATAAAATACCGAGTCATATCGTCCATCTTTCACTTCTATCCGGTTTCTCTCTTCTGCACATCAGTAGCAAAATTGGAACTGCTTTCTCTCATGAGCTCATGACCACAGGTTCAATCCCGAGCAAGACAAGCTCTAGCAAGTAATACTGAGATTCAAGTGCGCCTCCTGTCGGATAAGAAGCAGAAACGCCGGGCTGTCTTTCAGGATGTGTGTGATACCGCCAAGACAAACCCTTTCCAAATGGAAACAAAAATGCACGGTGGATGTCCCAGGTAGTGGGTCAGGTGGTCAGGTAGCGTTATTAACAGATATCAGAGTTAAACAGGCCGACGCGACGTTAAAAAATAAAATACACTGAACATGATTGCCACTCCGTGCGCTGCTCTACACATTTCCCGTGTAGAAAGGGTCCTTTGACTTGCAAAATGGGTTACATTCACACAATCCACCGTGGGACCAACAAGCCTCTAAGTGACCTATCAAGGTGGGTTTTCTCAAAAGAATAGGGCCTTACAAAAAATTTAAAACCAGTAGCACAAGGTTTTCACTGCATTTTGACCTCTAACTCATATTACGGGGAATAAAGGATACTTTTAAACAACATCCACCCATAAGGGGTGCTAGGATCACATCCATTCCCATCTAAGATTATCACACCAGTGAAAGGGAGAGAGAGTGTGTGTGGGCTCAGAAAAATATATTTTCCACCCTTCTATCCAAAAGAAAGGGTAGCACCTCACCGAACAATGGGGAGGGAGACTCTCCAGTTTAGTGAGAGCAGTGTGAGATACGAAACCTACAATGATCCAAATACGGCTCAGAGACGCACAGTTTATAATAAAAATCAGTATCAAAAGAAACAACAAACGCAAAACGCGGACTGTGGCGGATGTGATAATGTACCAGAGAGTCAAAAAGGAAGAGGAGATAGCTTCCAGAAAGGAGTTTCAATGAAATAAAAATGAAATTCACGGGGCTGAGGGATGGAGGAAAAAAACTGAAAAAAAGAAGTTGGAAATGGAGAAAACAGAGGAATAAAGGAAAAGCGGAAAAAGCGGTTGAAAATACCATAACATTTTCAGAAAAATTTGGAGGACACATGACAAAATAAAAAAACACAGAAAGGAAGAACTGCACTCTCAAAAGGCTTGCCTCTTCAAAGTTGGCATGACACTTTCTGTAGGTATATATCTTACTTGTCTTTCTTCCTGTCCTCTTCTTCAAATATAGAAGAAGAAAACTAAAGACTTCATACAAGATAAGGGACGAAGCAACAAGAGGTGTTGAGTGGCTGAGTGAAAGGAGCAGGGAGAGGGCAGGTGAACGACACTCATCCAAGTCCAGGGGTCTTGTTCACTCATGCCAACTAAAATCTGTCAACTTCTTTTTAAACATACATCTATATAGTCGTCCATCAAGTCACCAGAATATGAATTACCCCATTTTTTTTTTTGCACAGCACGTCAGTTCCTTAAAGGCTATCAAAGACAACGCCATCCATCTGCTGTTTACTCTCCGCTCCATCCCCCTAAGCCTCAATGACAGTCCGTCTCGTCATCACTTCATCTAACTTGACAGGGGTCACACTCGGACAACATTCTCATCTTATATAAATGCGTTTCATGTCCATCTTTTTACCGCCAATGAATCTTCAGAGGTCGGAAGTGAGATTGCTCTACACATCATGACCCATCAAGGATTATCGTCATCAGCAGCTCCTGCTTTTATTTTCACAGCCTGAATGTGTGCCTATGTTGCACCGTGTGTACACAACTAACATATACAAAAGCACGCAACTGACCACCACCAGCAACGCCTGGCGGCACCACCTATAACTAATCCGGCGTTCGGTGCTTGTCTGCCTGCGGGATCTCATCCGCGTGCATCATTCTGGCATGTAGAGGTCGGTGCCTTGTTTTGACCTTGTCGCCAGACATGATGGCAGCTAAAAAAAAAAAGGAGCCGTTAGACAGCTTGGAGTCCGCGCACCTCTCTTTCTCCTAGCCTTAAAAGTGGGTAGCTCTGCCTACAGCATCGACTCAGCCAGACGCCAGTTCTTTATTCCAGACCCATAGCATTTAAGAGTCATTATTGCTACTCAGCACAAAAGAGCTTGGGGGGGGGGGTCCTCTTCCCTTCCGCCTCATGGAATAACAATCCAGTCTGAGAACTTTGAGCCCCAAGAGATGGAGTGAGCCCGTTCAGAGAAGCTCCGGACGCACTTACGAAGATATCACAGAATATTAAGAACGGGGCGAGAAAGCGAAAAAAAGGCGTGAATGAAGAAAGATGAGCATAATGTGGAGGCGGCCGGATTTCGTCCACCGGCAGAGGAGCAGTTCCCTAAATCAATGACTACTTCCCACGGGAAATGACAATTTCGAGAGGGAATTTCTCTGCTATTAATTATCTCCCCGCCCTCCCTCCACGTCCCTATTTCTGTATCCCAGTCATTTTTCTCCGCCAGGAAATTAAACTATAAGTGGGTCATTTTATCACGAGTTATACATCATTATTAAAATTGGCGGAATGACGGAGGGCGGGAGGGAGAGAAGGCTAAAAAGATTCGTGCGCCACGAACCACGATTTCAACTAGATACCGAGTCTATCTCTGGTGTCAATCTGCCATTAATCGAATAATTTCCTCCACCGACTCCCCCCCCCCTCAGCCTTCACCCCTTTTGCGTGAACGCGGAACCTGCCATCATCATATTCCTAAAGCACTTTGCAGTTCCTCTCTTAACAGTATCCTCCAGTAGTGCATCTGCAGTTTAGAAAAACAGGACGAAATATAACAGCTGATCGACTGGCCACTAGGCTTTTGCTCCAGTAACCACATACTGTACTCAGAGAAACAGACATCACCAGCATTTGGTGAAATACTGAAACAAGCTGACGTATTCTAACACCATGCAAAAACCCTGAGTGAATTCTGTCTGGGACTTATTGGCACCTAATAATGTTAGGCACCAAACTTCCTGACAAACCATCACAGTGTTAAAATGTTACGTCTGCCATAGGCGCCAAAGTTCCTAGTTAAGCCCCAGTATTTAAACAATAACTAGAAACAAAGCTTTTTTTTTTACCACATCTGCACTTACAGCACAATATTTACCTTGGCATTTTAACACTAACGTAATAATTAGTAAAAAAAAAAATTTATGATAACTTTTAACAATTACTTAACCAGTTATACAACACAGGAGAGCTCTGAACCGAAACAAACACAAATAGTACAGAGACGGAGGGGGGAAGGAGAATAATCTGGGAGCGGTAAATTGCGTTGGACACACCAGTTCTCTCGTCTGATCACTGAAGTTAAGCAACGCAATCCCAGCTGGTAGTGACATGGGTGGCCGCTTGGAAAAACTGGGTACCGCTAATACCCAAACATCGTCGCATTTTAGTGTAGTGTCTGTGCAGTCTCTGCCTTAGAACTACACTGTGGACGGGGCTCGAAATGACCTTGTAATTGAAGGGCCCTAAAACACCAACAAACAAACAAGGGGAATAATCTCATCTCTAACCAACAAGAAACAAGATAGAAAAATCAAAAATACGTGCAAAGAGCTCAAATGGCTTTAAAAATATGATGAAGACCACGGGCTTAGAGGCCATAATTTAAGTAATAAAGGACCATGCACAAAGATATCGATATGAGAGAAATCCGAGCAGCAAACTCTAAAAACAATACAAAAAAATACTCTCCATTTTTTTCAAAACTTAATTCATTCAGTAGAAAAGGTTTCAAAGAGTACAGATTGAAACACAAAATGTAAAATCTAATGATATTTAGCAAATAAGGTAAAAAGCGAGAGGGAGAAAGGAAAGGGCCCATAAGACGCTCGCATTTTAGGAGTTTATCTCATTTTCCACCGTTCCCTCAATCTCCCAATCCAGTCTTTGTCCTTCTTCCACCTGGGGCAATAGATATGGCACTCCTGAAGCACGGTATTATCCACATTCTCATATCTAATATGGCGACGAAATGAGAGAGAGGAGTTTACGCAGAGGAAGGTGAAGAAAAGGAAAAGGAGAGGGAAAAAAAATCAGCCCAAAAAAAGAGGAAAAAGATGGACTAGCACAGTAAGCTACACCACGAATATGAGACTACCACCACCACCACACATTAGGCAATAGCATATCTACTGCTCTATACAATGAATATGATTTTGTCAGTTTCGCATTCTTCACGCATAATACACACACGTCAGTGGACAGAAAACCAATATTTAAGTCGATTTTTATCAGCTTTTTCTTTTCCTACCCCCAACTGCTGGCGCGAGAGCACACCACATACATATTCCCCTCCCCTCATCATCCCTCATCCAAAATGTCATATCTTGCCAAAGATATAAAAAAGGCCAGTCGATTCTTTCGCGTTAGGAATTTCTTTTTTCGGTTACATATTCTTTTTTTTTATCTTGAATGCCCAGGCAACCCCAGGCTCAGAGAAACAAGATCTTGCTCCACTAAGCAGCATGGGACGCCCATCATCATCTTCTCAAGAAAAACAGCCACAGACACACAAAAAATTGCAGAAATTCCTGAAGATCATTCGGGATGCCAACAGAAATTAAATCACAAAGGTGGCTGCCTGGCTGGTTGACTGGCCCTAATCTTGGTGGAGAGGAATGAGAGACGATATAGAATAGTTTTTTAGCAAGTGTCCCGTGTAGGTTTCAAAGAAAGAATACTGATCTAAGGTACCCCTAAAAGGGGGTATACCAGTAGGCCAACTGCATCCAGCCATGTAACATCCCCTCTCAACAATCCATTCACGAATTTTCGGTGTTCCGTTTCATTATTCTGCTTCTGCTTCGAAATTCTAGATACCCAACCCTACCACAGGCAGGAAAAGGCTTTCCCAAAACAGTTTTGCTATTATTAGGTCAGCTCTGCAAAACCATCATCCAACATTTATTTAACTCCTGTTCCTGCTTCGAAATCCAGGATTCGTTGATATCCAACCGTCATAAGTTTGATGAAGAGGACCGAGTTGAGACGAGAGAGGTACAACCGAAATAAAAAAAAAAATATTACTGTATGTAGATCTAGCGAGGACATTTTAGTCCACACAGTTTTAAGGCCTTGGCAATGAGTGGTCCTTACAGAGCTTCTCATTCTCTTCCTCTTACGAATTCTACTTACACATTACGGGCCTTTTCGAAACGCTTCCGTAACACAAATGCCGATTCTTAAATGGGGCAAGAAGTAAATGAATAGCTCTGAGCAGCAGTACACTCACTCGATGGACTACCTATTACTCAAATGTCAGGATCATTTGTCCCGGTAACAGATGGCAACCTCATATAACGCATAATAATTACTCGTACCAAGTGGTGCAATATAGAGACGGCCCAGCGTGAGATGGATGAGAAAAATAGAGGAGTAAGAGGTGAAAGGGCCGAGGGAGAGGAGAAAGAGAAGATCCATACACAAGCCCTAATTACCAGAATGACACATAATGATCTCCCGAGTACATCATCCTTATTGTTACGATCCCTATTTCCGTTTTGTCGACACCCCACACCGTCCCATTCTACAAAAGAAAATCTTTCCAACGAGTGGGACAGGAGCTACTGGGGAAAGAGGGAGAGAGATGGGTGAATCTAAACAATATCCAGTCATTGCCACCGCTGCCTCTGCTGTAATAAAAAAATAGGGAAAGGGAGAGGGAAGGGGGGGGGGGGTCATTTTTTTTAGCTCCACTGTACATACAACAAAAGATCTTCCAGTGTCCAAATATTCAACAACCCATTTTATTTTCGAGTTCCGTTCAATTCTTAAACGATAATGCAGGACACCGATTGATTTTCTACTTGCTCTCCACGTACCTATCATCCTTCCTTCCTCTCTCGATTGCCCCCCCCCACACCCAATTCATTTCCGCTTTTTTCTTCTTTTCTCGCCATTTTCCACTCCACTATCCTGCTGCTGCGGCTCCCCTCACTCACACAAATATATCGGCTTTTAAGTAGTCCCCCATGTCAATTTCATTCCCTCTCCCCTCCCTTCTTGACCCATTAGCATTTGAATCCTCTCACTCTCCTATTTTTTTTTGCTTCCCCCGCCTCCCTTTTCACATCACCTGAGTCAACTCAATCAAATTTTCATCAACAGACGAATTGCTCGAATTCATTTGGCATCAGGTTTTCCTATTCAAATATTAAACGCATTTCAAATTAAGTCCACTGCCAGGGTTGATCTGCTTGGTTGGCATAACAATTGCAAATGGAGTGCAACTGGGAGTAAAAATGGACGACAGAGATGGGGGAGGGGAGAAGCGGAGGAAGGGGGGACGACGACGACAACAACAACAAAAACGCAAGAGGAATGGAGTGGAGTGGAAAGGGAAGGGGATGAGGAGAAATTGCAAGCAACTGGCGAGTGAGTAAATGCGAGAAACCAAATTGTTCTGGGATGGGGGAATGGGGGAGAGAGAGAGAGAGAAGAGGAAGGAAATCGTTCAAGAGATGAGGGGCAAGAAAAAAAAAAGACTCGTAAGGGAAAAGTGAAGAAAACGTAGTTCATGAAATATCCAGGATGGCACGCCATAGAAGATCAATAAACAACTACTGCGATCAGATGGTAACGAATTGAACGATATTGAAATAAGAGGAGAGTCGTTCCAGGAAAAAAAAACACATTCCAAGATGTGTTAGGGAGAGGTTGATTTTCAAATGACCCCAGAGAGCCCCACCGAAAGATCGGGATATCCGAGACCGATAGAAGCAAATACCTGTACGGGACAGTTGAAGAAAGACAGAAAGCGAGACAGAACTCAGGGCTCGGGCCCTCAAACCATGTTTTCCTTAACATGTCTGGTCATCAGACTGACCTATGAAGAATTTAACCATGACAACAGAGACACCTAGAACCAGTCACCAATGAGAGACTATGCAGTTCAATTTGAGAAGCAGTCGTCGGCCACACCTTTGGAGGAAACACGATGTCGTTCACAGATTAGCCAAGACGTGACACAAGAGTCTAAAGAAAATTAAGAAATCTTAAACGTGATCAAGAAACGGTATTTTGGATTGCAAGGCAGTTAGAAAATAACGAGGGATGAAAGGGGTGAGAGAGAGAGAGAAAAAAAACCAAAAGGAGTGGTCAGTCGGCCTGCCGCATTCCGCACATGTCTGCATGAGTGTCAAACGAACAGCAGTAGTAGACAGTAAGGCATTTTTACCGATCAAACGCCTTTCTTTCTTCAAACCAATAACCTACTGACCACTGGCGACAACGACATGCTTATCTTTTATAATAAATTTAACGCAAAGAAGACTGAATAGGAAACGGTTAAAAAAAAGGGGGGGGAGAAGGGGGTAGGGGGTGAAGCCAGACACGGGACAGTTGAAACGACAAACAAGCAGGAAAATTACTGCACCACTTTGCTAGCAGACTTTATCAATAAGTCAAATCACAAAACTGATTAAAAACAAGTGACATTAAATTCGTTATTATTGAACTTAATTACGAAGAAGGGTGGGAAATACACCGCAAAACACGACAAGCGCTGCTTTTAATGACCACGTCTGGGGGAGAGTGCAGCTAACTATTCGGTTGTGACGTCATGCCACATCTCAGTCACGCACAGTTACCGTTCCAGCACGTGTCCATAAAACAGGAGACGAGGAGGAGGAGGAGGAGGGCACAACAAAACATCTACCCCCCCCCCCCATTTTCTGTCATATCAACGGAGTCCGTCGCAACTTTGACATACTTATTTGTAGCACGCCAACATTTAAAATGCGAAACAGTATCCTGTCCATCGTTCTACCATCGAAAGGACGACGAAATCATGACATTTATGAACTGGTGCCAAGGATCGAACTGGACGGCCCACCAAGGAAAGTCCGGCATCCCTTTTGGAACAGTCCGTCTCTGAATGGTCCCTAAAAGGAGGAGGAGGAGTGGGGAAAACTTCTTTACATTCCGCGCTTGGGACCTCTTCACAGAGAGCAATCGAGAGTTGCAAAACTGAACAGACACCCGGTGAAAAGCACTACATTACAGCCTAAGGCTATCGAAATCTCAACAGGAAGTGAGTGGGTGGTGGAGGTCAGACGCCAAAAAAAAGCAGGAGAACAGTGAGACAGGTAGTGTCAGATCACGTTTCTGAGAGAAGGTGGTGTGCAGGTGATCAAAAATCAAATTTCAACAATGGACTGTCATATTTAATCGCCTCAGTCTCAAGGGTTAGTTATGGATGACAGGTGAAAGTCGGCTGCTGCTGCTGCTACACCTGGAAATTTCGCCAATCCTCAGAAAAAGGGTTAATATACACACGCATGCCAAAAAAAGCAACTACTAACCCTATTCCCGTCTATGGCAGGGCAGGGTATCCATCTTTGCCCCTCCGAATGGACATATGGGCTATCTGTTGGTCGGTATTTTTACGCAACTAGCTGCCGATCAAAACTGCAACCATTATGCTCATTGTTCGTTGGGGCACTCCACCGACGCCAGGGGACAGCTTCCTACACATAGAAATTTTGACTCATCTGCCTTTTGCCTAGTAAAGAGGGCTCTTTTTCGTTCAGCAGTGACATCATACAACCCACGGGGCCATGGCTTTACTACCCATCAGACTGCAAGAGCACTCGGAGTCTCTTTCTCGCCCGACTCACGCCAACCAACCAGTATCGAACCTGAAACCACTAACGCAGTAGTCGACCACACTTCCTCTGCGCCACCGAGGCGGGTATTTACATGCTTGCTACGTCCAAACAAACAAAAAAAAATCAGTACACCACAATTCTAATCCCCGTCTAATTTTAGGAGGCAAACTCTCATACTTACGAGATCTACACACACTATTCCACGTGGAAAGGGTACACTACATGACTTTGCCCTTCCCTTCCCCATCGCCCGACGAAAGACACACAGGCTGCTCTCGCTCGAACCTCCAACAACCACGGGCTCGTCCTAAAGAAGAGTTCGTCCTCAGGCCGGTTGAAGAGAGTAAAGCCCAGCGCAAAATGAGACGCAGCATCCGCAGGTGACGCAGGGTGACTCACTATAAATTTCTGTGGCTCACATGATAGTATGTAGTTGCGCATGTTAAGTCGCAGGGTGACGTGACTCAGTGCCTGCGCCACATGACCCCGCGGAGCGCAGTGCCAATGCCGCAGTTTCCTGCGTGAAGTTGGCGTAACACTAACAAAAAGCGGTGCGAAGCAGAGAAGTTCTCTTGTTATTTGATGCAAGTATGGTGAAAAACTGCGATTCAATGTGTGGTGATTGCTTGCTAGCAGAATTTCGCAAGGCAGCTACACCCTGCGTCTCATTTTCCGCCTTGCCTAAGAAAACACACACACACGCAGCGAGAGAGAGAGAAGTTCACATCAGAATTAACCCCTTCTAAGCCAAACCCTCTTACAATTATCTTTCAGTCCACTTTAACATTGTTATTAATCGACCACTGAAATCGAGCTCTTCATCACGACCTTCTCTTCAGGTCAAAGATGTCAGGCAACCATAATCTAGATAGCGTACACGTTCACAACACCTACACTACAAATTTCGGGGGCGAGAGAGAGAAAGAAATAACAGAGAAGGTGGAACGTTTTGTAACTACAATACCGAAAAGGTTAACAAAACACTGATTATAACTAACCTCGTACTGCAAAAGAGATAATGACTACCTTCTTCCTTCCAAGTGTAGCATGGGTACACCTTGTCAAAACTGAAGCACAGTTAAAAAGTATTGTGTTTGCTTTTTTCAAAAGAGACTGGCTCGCTCTCTTTCTTTTTCATCACTTTCTTTGACAAAACTCCTAAGATCTCATTAACATGAGATGACAAAAAAATTGTTTTGACGGGAGGGGGAGGGGAGATGGGAAGGGTTGGATAGTGAATGTTTATATGTGTGTTTGAAACCTAGTCAGGATGAGTAGGTGATGAGAAAACGTAGGGAGAGGGGGGGGTATAATCGAGAAGAAGTGTTGGCATCAGCAGCCAGAGAAAGAGAGAGAGAGAGAGGGGGGGAGAGGCAGAAAGCTAAAGGAGAGAGGGAGGTGTACCAAAAAGGAAGGGGTCAGGACTTCATTTCTTATCTAATCCTCGCAACGACTGCTTCTCCAAAATCTCATTACTCATTATACTTCTCTACTCTGCCAGTTTTACTTTCAAAAAAAAGACACAGGAGGGGGGGGGGGGGGGGGGGGGGGGGTCGGTGGAGGATCAACAACAACAACAAAAAAAAATTCCTGAAGAAAGAGAGAGGCAGAATGATGCTTAAATTTCACCTCTCCAAATTGTATACAGATCTAAGGAGAGAAACTAAGGTTGACACACTGAATGCCTCCAGATTTCTTGCCTCTGTTATTGAGTGAAGAGAGAAGGGAGGGAGAGAGAGAGAGAGAGAGAGAGAGAGAGAGACCCTTGTATCTTAAAGCAGCAATAAGAAGTTGGATGCTACTGGTAAAGAAGTATATATGCACATACCCTTCTAAACGAACACATAAAAAAAAACCAAACCGTCTCCCCTCCACGATACAAGTGGTATGCAAAATTGTGAAAAATTGCTTCTGACAAGTGTCTTGAAATCCCTAAGTCGTATATGAATGAGTAAATGTGCACACTGCACGACTCTCCGTATCCAGATCCACATCAAACAACACCAACATTAAATTACTTTCTCAATTCATAATAACTCCTCTTATATCAGTATTATATACATAAAAAATAAAGATGAGGAGGAGGTAAAGAAAGAAACGGGAAAAAAGAGAGAGGCAGAATAAAGCCAAAAAAGCAACTAGCAACCACTAACCCTTTTCCTCCTATGGTAGAGTTAGAGGCACCCATCTACGACCCTCTGGATGGGGAACGGTGAATTGCGTTGGACACACCAGTTCTCGTCTGATCATTGAAGTTAAGCAACGCAACTCCAGCTAGTACTGATATGGGAGGCCGCTTAGGAAAACTGGATACCGCTAGTATTCAAAAATCGTCGCATTAGTGAAGTGTCTGTGCAGATTCTGCATCAGAACTACACAGCGGACGAGGCTCTCATGACCTTGTAGTTGAAGGGCCCTAAAACACCAACAAACAAACAAACAACAACAAACCCTCTGGATGGGAGCGGCTTATTGCGTTGGAGACTCCAGTTTTCGTCCGATCACTGAAATTATGCAACACAACCCCAGCTAGTACTGACATGGGTGGCGGCTTGGGAAAACTGAGTACTGCTAATATCCTACGATCGTCGCATTAGTGTAGTGTCTGTGCAGTCTCTGCACTAGAATTTGGCAGTGGACGGGGCTTTAATGACCTTGTAGTTGAAGGGCCTTAAACACCAACGGAATAAAACCTTTGGATGGACACATGGGCGATCAGTTGGACGATATTTTTACGCTGTCGGCTGTCGACCAAAGCCGCAACCTATATCCTTATTTATCGTCGGCCTACTGTTCGTTGGGGCACTCCAGGGAAGAGCTCCCACACCCAGGAATTTGGATTCATCCACCCGTTGCATAGATAGTAGAGATGGATCTTTTACGTACAAATGACATCACACACCTGCTCCTGCACCTGCTTTACTTCCCATCCGACGGAAGGTGCACCACGGGACCTCTCTCCCTCTCTCTCTCGCTCGAAAAAAAGTCAACCCAACTCGATCCAGTGTCGAACCTGGAACCACGGAGGCATTATTCGAGCACGCTACTTCCTGCGCCACTGAGGCGGGTAGAATGAAGTCGAAGAAGAAAAAATACCACAGAAAGGCATGTGGCAACGCAAGCAAAATTCAAGTGCTGACTGACCAAATTCGTAAAAAATGGCTACATAACTCAAATTAATGGGACGTCATCTGCCTCTCAATTCCATATCCCAGTTCTAACCGCTTGTCCCATTCAGTCGCCAGATGGCAGACGAATCAGCCCCATAAAAATGAGCTTTACAGTAATGGAAATCACAACGGGCCTAGGACGGTATTACCTTTACCTGCCCGGCCGCTTTGTGAACGCCTCTTAACAGCCCCTGTGGGACACGTGGACAATTTGCTGAACGGCATGTTTACACATCCAGCTTCCAACCTAATGCTGCAACTCCCATATAATGAGTATTTCTTCCCTGGCGTCAGCCTCTACCGTTCGTTCGCTGCAACCTACCCTGAAAATCAAATTCGGGAACTTCTCACTCTCCCAGTGCATAACAACAATAAAGTCAATTCAAGGATTCTAAGGCTGCCTTAACATTTGCAGTATCCAATAAAAAAAAATCTAGGCAACGATGCAGAAACTGCATCTTGGAGTAAAAACGAACAAACATAAACAACAGAAACACCGCAAAAAATGGCGACGCAAATAAGACAGGCAGGTGACCAACAGTGCACATCATCTCACTTTCTGTACTGGAGTGAGGTGCCAGTTTTAAATTTCAATTATCCTAGTTAAACGGAAATTAAACTGATTTTCCTAAAGTCCTTTTCATGAATATTTACAGATATGAGTCCATAGCGTCGTCGGTCGATGTCAAGGTCGTTGGACGAAAAACTCGACAACAGATGCATAATGTTTCCACGGGACAATTGAATTTCACACGAAGAAAATAGGCCGAACAAAAAAAGGACCAACCAAGTGCACTTACGCAACCATGCTTACTATATCCCTGCACGTCCGTACGGCGTTACTAGCAGTATTGGGCCATCGACAGCCTCCAAAAGGTGATGCCGTCGCTACCACGGGCTACCACGTCGTCAGAGTTATTTATTTTAATTCCAGCTTTTTTCCGCCTATGGTAGCATCGGGGAGCGGCTGTATTGCGTTGGACACACCAGTTCTCGTCTGATCACTGACGTTAAGCAACGCAATCGCCAGCTAGTATGTACTATCGCATGGGTGACCGATTGGGAACACTGAGTATTGCAAATACCCCAAATAGCTGTGACTGCGTAGTGTCTGTGTAGTCTCTGCATTAGAACTACCCAGTGGACGGGGGTACCCGTCTTGTCCCTCTGAATGGACACAAGGGCGATATATTGGTCATAGTTTTTCTGTAGCCGGTTGCCGGCCAAAGCTGTAACCCCTACGCTTATTTATCGTCGGTCTAGTGTTCGTTGGGGAATTCTACCGACGCAAGGGGGGGGGGGGGAAGCGAGCTCCTACACCTGGAAATTTTGCCTCATCTACCCGTTGCATAGTAGAGAGGGTTCTTTGACGTGCAAGTGTCATCGTACACCCACACGGGACCTCGGTTTTACTTCTCATCCGAAAGAAGGCACACTCGCGGCCTTTCTCTCTCTCTCTTTAGTCCGAAAGAAGCCAACCCACCTCGGTCCAGTATCGAACGTAGAACTACTGACACAGTTGCCGAGCGTGCTAACCACTACGCCACCGCGGCGGGTCATTAGGTTGGCAGCCGGCTGCGTAAAAACACCATCCAACAGATCGCCCACGCGTCTCAACGGGACAAAAAAGAGGTACCCGACCCTGCTATAGGTTTTGTTTGTTGGTGTTTTAGGGCTCTTCAACTACAACGTCATTAGAGCCCCGTCCACAGTATAGTTCTCATGCAGAGACTGCACAGACACTACACTAATGCGACGATTTTCGGCCAAGAGAGACGAACCTTCATGCTTTGAGGAGCCATTTCCATTTCTGCCCCCCTGGATTCCTCCAGAAAGGCTGAACGCCGCAATCCTCTTACTAGCTTCTTGCGAGATGCAGGGATGTATTACCTCCTTGTTTGTTTGTTGATGTTTTAGGGCCCTTCAACTACAAGGTCATTAGAGGCCCGTCCACTGTGTAGTTCTGATGCAGAAACTGCACAGACACTACACTAATGCGACGATTTTTGGATACTAGCAGTACCCAGCTTTCCCAAGCGGCCACCCATGTCAGTACAAGCCGGGGTGCGTTGCTTAACTTCAGTGACCAGACGAGAACTGGTGTGTCCAACGCAATTCGCCGCTCCCGTGCTATAGGTGGGAGAAGAGTTAATACGGAGTTGCGTGTCCGGTTTTGTTTTCGAGAGTTGAAAAGAAAGTACTGGTGATAAGATGCTCTAAAACTGGGAATCGATCTTAAAACTCTTTGAATGTCATTCCTCTTTGCATTCGAGCGCGGAGTCGCTCTAATGCAAAGAGGTCAATCACAACAATAACAAACAGTTACAATATATAGAAGAAGAATCTAATCAAATATTGATTTTGAAATACAGAGTGAGAGGTGTAGGAGGAGGAGGGAAGAAGTAGGTAAAGTTCATGAACCTTAAAACATACATTCACGAATCAACTGCAAGTGTAAACAGTAATCTGTAAGGAAGAGGGGGGGGGCCCAGAAGAGGAAAAGCAAGTAGAGAAATAAAAGGGAAATAAGCAACGTTATACAAACTGCCATAGATGAGCATCAATCGCAAAACCAAATGCGAAATAAATCACGCGTGCGATCAACACACGCTACATAAACGCAACAGTCAACTACAAACACAATAAACACAAAATATCAAAATTTTCAAACCTAACCTACCACTGCCACACACACAATGACAACCGAAGTCATTAGGGAGGAAAGTTATCAAAACAACTAAGATGAAATGTCTAGACTTCAAAATGTAATTAGACAAATAGCGATCATTTCGATTTACGTAAGCCTCACTCTCACAACAAGCGCCGAAAATGAATGTGGTAAGAAATACAAAATATTGATACGAGGCAAAGAAGATGGAGTTAAGAGAAAATGAAGGAGAGAAAATAGTGGAATGAAAATGTCATATTTAATAAGGAATGATGATTAAGACGTCTTACCTACCCCCTCTGAAATCATGCAAATTTTCTGAGTGGACAGATGACGACGCCATTTGCAAGACAACCTCGTTTTCTCCATGACTTTAATTACTTCTGAATTATTCTCTCTCTATTGATATTTAATTGTCATCATGCGTCAACCATATTTCTGACACATTTACTTATATTATCTATTAATTAATCATCATCACCAAATAGCCCTTCTCCCTTCCCCCTTACAAAAAAAAATAGATACACATTGTTCAACTTTATCATCACACATCAAAATGGCGGTTTAGAACGACAAAGGAGCATTCCAAAAATTTTTCCCAAGAGATCATAGAGCGCATGCGCATCATGACGTCAGAAAGCAATGATTATGACGCCATTTACGGATGAAAGCCAAAGTATAAATGGGATAGAGTGTCTAAGTTGCCAATCTTGAGGATATACTAGTACACTTTCTTCCCCCTTCTCCTCCCCTGTGAAGATGGAGGGGTGGGCTATTTTACATACAAATGACAGCTTATATAGGTCACAAAGACAGAACCCCTTTCTTTTTCCCCCTTTCAAGTGGACGGACAGGTGCACCTTTTCTATCATCCGAAGAAAGGGTCATTACACCTCGGTCAGGATCGATCCTGCTAACACCGAGTTCAGACAGACCTTAACGGTCGTAAAAGGCCATCACCAGAACTGTCAGGCAGACAATGGAATGGCCAAATGCCCAATCAACACAGTTACGAACTCTTCGGTACCTCATATGGTAGATCGCTCTGCAACTCAATGGACACAAATTCATCCCTGACCGACATCAGTAGTCAGTAGTTTAAAGTCCAACATGGACAGAGACCTTTACTGCGCCAGTGGTTCCAGACTCAATACTGGATCCGATTCTGTGTGGTGTACGATAATAGTTGCACGCTAAAGAACCCTTTCTACTATACAACGTGTAGATGAGGCAAAATTAATAGGGGTAGGAGCTCGCCCCCCCCTGGTGTCGGTGGAGTGCCCCAAGAAACAGTAAATTGACGATTAATAGACATAGGGGTTGCAGCTTTAGTCCGCAGTCGGCTGCGGAAAAACGCCGTCCAATATAATCACCCTTGTGTCCATTCAGAGGGATAACATGGGTACACGACCCTGCCATAGGCGAGAAATGGGTTAAAAGCTGTTGCTACCCGTTGAATAGTAGAGAGGGTTCTTTTACGTGAAAATAACACCGTACACCCCACAATAGGGCACCAGCTTTACTTCCCATCCAACAGAAGGTACACTCGAGACCACGCGCGGATCCAGGATGGGGTATTTGGGGATGCAACCCCCCCCCCTACGCACATATAAACTTATATTCGCATAATATGTGAGGTTTAGCTCCACCCCCCCTGACGAAAATCCTGGATCCGCCACTGCTCGAGGCGTCCCTTGTTGTTGTTTGTTGACGTTTCAGGGCACTTTAACTACAAAGGTCATTAGAGCCCCGTCCACTGTGTAGTTCTGACGCAGAGACTGCACAGACACTACACTAATGCGACGATTTTTGGGGTATTAGCAGTACCCAGTTTTCCTAAGCGGTCACCCATGACAGTACTAGCTGGGGTTGCGCTGCTGAACTTCAGTGATCAGACGAGAACTGGTGTGTCCAACGCAATTCGCCGCCCCCCCTCGATTCCATCCCGTCCCTGGAACCACTGATGCAGTAGTCGAGCACGCTACCTTCCGCACTACCGAGGTGCACTTCTGTTGTCCTTCAGGAAGTAAAAAAAATCGTGGCTACTGTCACCTGCCAGTAGTCCACAAACCTAACACCACTGAAACACAGCAGTTCGTCCGCCATAGTAGGTCTACGTTGTCATGGTAACTTAACAGATGTATCGCGAGTAGAGTAGAAGATGACAGGACATTTGGGATGAGAAAGAAGTCTTTCTGAATCGACAAAGTCACATTTTTACGAGAGTGGTTGCCCACGTTAACCTCACCATTACTTAAAAATACACTGAATAACATTTTAAACTTTAATGAATGAAGTGGCGGTATTAATTAAAGCAACTCCTAACCCTTTTCCCGCCTATGGCAGGGTCGGGTACCCATTTGTCCCTCTGAATGGACACAGGGTGATATATTGGTCATAGTATTTTTCTGCAGCCGGTTGCCGGCCGAAGCTGCACCCCTACGCTTATTTATCGTCGGTCTAGTGTTCGTTTGGGAATGCTACCGACGCCAGGGGGGGGGGCGAGCTCCTACACCTGGAAATTTTTGTCTCATCTACCCGTTGCGTAGTAGAGAGGGTTCTTTTACGTGCAAGTGCCATCGTACACCCACACGGGACCTCGGTTTTACTTCTCATCCGAAAGAAGGCACACTCGCCGCCTCTCTCTCTCTCTCTCTCTCTCTCTCTCTCTCGCCCGAAAGAAGCCGACCCACCACGGTCCAGTATCGGACCTAGAACTACTGGCGTAGTTGCTGAGCGTGCTAACCACTACGCCACCGCGGCGGGTCGAAGTGGCGGTATTAATTGGTAAACGCTAAATTTATACATTAAAAAAAGGGAAGACGAAAAGACGAAAACCGAAAAATAAGAAAGCGACACAGAAATGGGGGCAAAAAAGATGAAGAGGTGGAGAAAATCTTTAAAAATTTAGTGTTAAAAGGATTAAAAAGGACCCGCCGTGGTTAGCTCACTCGGCAACTACGCCAGTAGTTCTAGGTTCGATACTGGACCACGGTGGGTCGGCTTCTTTCGGGCGAGAGAGAAGCCGCGAGTGTGCCTTCTTTCGTCTACGCAACGGGTAGATGAGGCAAAAATTTCCAGGTGTAGGAGATCGCCCCCTAGCGTCGGTAGCATTCCCCAACGAACACTAGACCGACGGTAAATAAGCGTAGGGGTGCAGCTTTGGCCGGCAACCGACTGCAGAAAAAAACTATGTCCAATATATCACCCTGTGTCCATTCAGAGGGACAAATGGGTACCCGACCCTGCCAAAGGCGGGAAAAGGGTTAGGAGTTGCTAGTTGCTTTGTTAAAAGGATTAAAAAACAATTTTAGTTTCATATAAGAAATCAATAACAAGAACAGATTTAAAAAAAATCCCTCAGAGGACCTGATGTGGTGATCAAACCTATGAAAACAAAGCTTGAAATTTTTGCAACGTCTTTCAGCATTTCTTGGCAAAATATCTTTACAGAGATTAAAAGGGTTAGTGGGGAGAGGGGTATATATAGGGGTGGAGGGAGAGGGAGAGAGAGAGAGAGAAGGGGAAATATAAATACACACTCCTACACTACTATTGTACGATTAAAACTGGAAAGAGAAACGAATTAAGGAGTCTTTCAAAATTATTGCGGTTAAGATGTTGAGCTAAGATAACTTCAGTAATGGGTGCCACTCCATTGTACACACTTCAAGACCGCAACCACCATTCCGGGCTCCATGAATCCAACATCTCTAAAAAAAAAAAAAAACTCTTGCTTCTCATCCCTCTTTTCCTAACCCTCCCCCATCTGCCCCCGTCATTCACCAACTTCCATTAAAAATGATTTTATCAAAATCGACTTTAATTATGCGGATTCAAAATCACCCCCATCCCTTCCATCCATCGCCCTATCTGCAAACAACGTGCCCAATGAAATTTCTCTTGAAAGCACGTCGTCGAGCCAAGGGCTCCACTAGATTTCAGAGATCTATTTTAGTGATATGGATGCTTGAAAAAAAAAACGTCTTAACTGCAATGAAGAAGGGGTTGAAAGGGAGGGGGGTAGTAAAAGATACGCAACAACAACAAAAATCTTCCTGCTGCAGACACAAATTTTGCGCAGGTGATCTAAAAACGGTTGCTAAAACAGTAAAGAAAAACAAGAAACCATAGGTGGCGCTCGCATTACACTACTACAAAGAAACTGCACCAAGGAACTCAGTCCGCCCCGGGACCGGCAGTGGTGTAACTAACAGGAGTGTCTAGAGAGGCGCGCTGCGGCTTCTTCAGGGGTGGAGGGGGGAGGAAGAATTGCGCCTACACTCAGTGTATCTGCTAAAAATAAAAAAGGCCAATAAAAGGTTCCTTCAGCAAGCCAACAATAAGGGGAGGGCGCCAGTTGTACAGTTTGTATCCTAAGTACACCACTGGACCGGATCTAACGTCCCACAGCTCACATCAAAGGATACAGCTAAAAGTGCCGCATACAATGAGACGCGAACCCTTTATCATTACCATCACGACTAACCCTTTTCCCAGGGTCACTTGTCATGAGCTTTAGGATGGTCATTTTATATAATCGGCTGCCAACCTAATTTACTTTATTCACGGGGGCACTTTCTTTCCGCCTGGAGGCCAGTTCCTATACCTGGCAATGTTACCAAACTACACCTATATCTTACCCTCAATGTGAGAAGGGCTGACATCGCACACGTCCCACACGGGACGAACGGCTTATTGCGTTGCACATACCAGTTCTCGTCTGATCACTGAAGTTAAGCAACGCAACCCCAGTTAGTACTAACATGAGTGGCCGCTTGGGAAAACTGGGTACCGTTAATGCCCAATAATCGTCGCATTAGTGTAGTGTCTGTGCAGTCTCTGCATCAGAACTCTAATGACCTTGTGGTTGAAGGGGTCTAAAACACCAACAAACAAACCCATACGGGACCACGATTTTAATTTCCAAACGACGGAAGGTGCGCTGGTTCAGGATCGGACCTGAAACGCTATTTCTGCGTCACCCAAAAGAACCTTTTGTTACCCTCCAAAAAAAAGGAAACTCAACTATTACAAGACTAAATCGGCTTCTAATCAACACGAATGCAAATCTGAACTAAATCTGGGGGGATAATGAGCTTATTGGCCCTAAGAAACTTTGTACTCAGACTCGAAAGAGTTTTTGAAGGGAGAAGGTGAAAGGTGGCGATTATCATCGCCAGGAATTTATCGATCGGCACACTTTTTCCGTATAGAAAAGGGTAACTTAAAAGCAGGTCCTATCCGACAACTATCCTGTCCATTGCCTGTCCCTTTCAGACCCAAATATACACCAGCCACATCAGCTAAGACTGTGTCAGGACTCCTGCTCAACAAAAACCTAATTTTCCGTCTATGAGAGGGTTGGTACCAACTCAAAAGGGAAAGCAGCAAGAATCAAGAGGGGATAGAAACGGACAGAGGAGAGAGAGAGAAAATGAATTCATGAATGATCTGGTGGGTTATCTACTGGATAACGGTTGATATTGGCTGGATTCCGAACGCCGAAATGCACTATCCCTTTTAGTCTCCCCTTAAACCGACATGCAGAAAATATAACTGACCGACCTCTGCCGCGAGGCCAAATGGGTAACGATCCTATATGTACTTTGAGCTGATCTAAACCAATTGTGCTACCGAGGGTCGCATCATACTTGTAGAGAGAGAGAGAGATCTTGGTCAGAATGATGCTAAAGAGAAGAGAGGAGGAAAGCAGAGAAGCTATTCAGAGAGTGGGTACATCAACAACCCCTCAAGTGCCAAATGAGTTTAAGTTATCAAATTATCCAGTAGTGCTTTCCAACAACCATTTTCCAGAATCGCTTCCACACACACGCCATTTTAAGAGCGACTTGTCTAGGGAGATAATGGAAAATCAAATGAAGTCATCATAGCTTTGATGCTCTTAAGTCTCCCGAGACCTGACAACAGCCATGGAATATTAATGACAATCGTTGTCATATAGTAATATAGATATCTCCAGGTGGAAAGAAAATCATAAAGATCCTCCACCAATACGTCAGTAAACCCTTTCTTCTATAACGCAATCGTTTGGCACAATCCCTAAAAAATCTATTTATAACTAGGTACAGTCGTCGGTCTTCAACGTCCCGCGCGTGACGTTTGACACACAACTCGTATCTTGCAACCCAACTATTCACTCTTTTTCTTCAAATTCACTTATCAATTCAACGCGAGTTAATTGAATTTCAAATCCTAAACAATATGCAACATTCTAACCCCTTTTTGCGCCTAAATCAGGGTCAGAAACCCATTTGTTCCACCGCAACCTCTGAAACACTTGGGTTAACTGTTGGACAGTATTTTTACTCAGTCGTCTGCTACAACCCCTTGTTTGTTTAACGTCGGCATTTCTTTTTAATCAAACGCTTGGTCAAGTTTGGTGCACGTTCCCCACCACCGACCCCAGGTGAAGGACGACCTGCTACACCGGAAAATTCTGGCTATCTACTACACGTACATTGTATCCCCTCCCCTTTGCAGAATGGGTTATGTCACATGCAGGAGTGACATCGCACATGGCCACAGCGTTACTTACCCATTCCACATGGAAGGTGCACTTGTGACTTCCTCCCTCTACCACTCGGACAAGAAGCCAACGGTTTCGGCCACGATCGATCCAGCACCCATGGCCTTGAAGAAATTCAAATCTCTCAAGTGTCCCAGGTGAGAGAGCGCACAATTCATTCTTGCGAGTATAACTGCCCTCGGTGAAGTTCTAGGACAAATTATATCTTATTGAGCCTAGATAACTAGATAACCCCTGCAACTAGTTAGGGGGGGGGTTACTACATTCCATCGTCAGTAGTCGCCTCATCGTCCAGCAGTTTGACCATCAGTTCCCTTCATCTCCTTACTTTCGAGACCGGATTAAGGTTGAGACTTTGGAGCATAATGTACACCTCATTTACGTAGAGGACGGCAAGCGTCAACGGGTGAATATGGCCTTACAGGTGTGCCCTCAACCCCTTAACGCCAACAAAAAAACATTAGGCCAATAATTTGATAAAGGATAGTTGACAACATCAACGAGATTAAGGTAGCGTGTAATCTTATTTGTTGGCTAGTTGTTTATCGGACGACTGCCTTTCATCAGCTGCGAACACCCCTCACCCAACAGAGTAGGGAGCGGCTGTATTGAGTTGAACACACCAGTTCTCGTCTGATCACTGAAGTTAAGCAACGCAACCCAAGCTAGTACTAACATGGGTGGCTGCTTGGGAGAACTGGGTACCGCTAATATCCAAAAATCGTCGCATTAGCGTAGTGCCTGTGCAGTCTCTGCATAAGAACTATACTGTGGACGGGGCTCTAATGACCTTGTAGTTGAAGGGCCCTAAAACACCAACAGTAGTGGGTGAGTGCTCCCACCCACACATGAAAATACTTTCGACTTTTACTAGACAAACAAGGTTCTTTCCTTGATCCAAAGCCGAATTTGAAAGGTAGGAAGTCTTCAGGAAACAGCAGGCTTGATATCCAATCCATTCCTAAACGGGCCTTCCTCTTGACCACTATACAGCATATTGAAACTGGACAAGATTCAATTATTTAAATATTCGATAAATAGATTAACCTCAACAGCCAGTAACAGGTCAACATTAAACCAGCTCTAGGACAGGCCCGTATGAAGAACAGGTGCCAAATAGCAGCCTAGAGAAACAGATGACCAATGGGACTTTTATTGCTTCAATCAATAAGGCTAAATTTGTGATGGTCAATGGATAAAGTGTGGGAAGAGAGAGAGACAAGCTAACAACGTTACTACCAGCAGGTTCATTTTAAGGCACTAGGAGTCCCATTTAACGACCTGTCAAATGCTTTAAAAAGGTACAATTTGATTCCTCCCAAATTTTTTCCATTGCTCCTTTTTGAAACAAAAAAAGTGGTGAAAAAAACCAAATGAAACACATAAAACTATCTAGCGATTCTGATAATAGTAGCTGATCATAAACGAGAATATTACTCAAAAATCTGAGCACGTACAAGGGCAAGACGAGGTGTGGGGGAGAGGGAGAGAAAGCCCGAAAAAAAGCACCTATGAAGCTATGCACACTTCAAGACAGGAAGCCAAGAGCGAGGAGTGAAAAAAATCACAAAATAGCGGAATCGACCACAGGTCTCATCTCATTACTCGGTAATCCAGCAGAAAACTGCCGATAAAAATTGGTTCGTAACTCTACCAACACTCTTCAACATATCAATTAGGCGAGGGGAGGAGAGGTGCGATGAGGTCCATTTTAAATTGAAAAAAAAACTCAATATCTGAATCTAGTGTAGCATTTGCCATCTTTAATCAAAATGGGAGCGGCGAAACTATGGTACACTTTCAGTCAAGCATCACCAGATGGCGCGGGTCACACACTCACGTCAAGTATAGTTTGTGCTAATGCGCTAGCAACTGCAATGACGTCTGAAAACAACGCAATTTGAACACTTCATTTTTGACGTCAGTCGCATAAGAAGAGACAGAAAGAGCCCAGCCCGTCCGACGTCACTCAAGCATTTTAAATCCATAAAAACGACTTGCATCAAGCGCTATTAAAAGTAAATTTAGGGTAACCTTACACCCAATCTTTCACCCATCAAAAAATGTAGTACTGGAGGAGCTTGAGCACTATCAGCCAGGGGCGGATCTAGGTTGCTCGAGCCCTAGGGCTTATTAAAAGTGATTAAAATTCAATGAATAATAGTATAAATAATCATTATTATTAACATTAACTATTTTTACTATATGATAAGTGCTCATTTTTAATCAAAAATTATTAAAAGTTTACTCCATTTTTGTGGGGCCCCTTGACATTTGGGGGCCCAGGGCTTAAGCCCTATTAGTCCCTATGTAGATCCGCCCCTGCTATCAGCTGTTAAAAATTGTAAGAAAAGTCAGTGCAGCCTTTGAGTTTCGGTCCCAGCCGAAACCAGGTGTTTTACTGAGAGGAGGAGGAGGAGGAAAAGGGCACTAGGGCATTGCAGCATTAGATCAGTAATACAACGGTCATTACAGCCCCGTCCACTGCGAAGTTCTAATGCAGAGACTGTGCACAAACTACGCTGTTACGACGATTTGGGTTTCAGCAGTACCCGGTGTTCCCAAGTGGTCACCTATGCTAGCACTAGATGGGGTTGCGTTGAATCATTGAAATCATGACCTTGAGATCATTGACGCATTAGTCCAGCAAACTACGTCTACCCCACAGAGGAGTGTCCGACATCGAAGTGGACCTTAGGTCACGTGCCAATTCTGCCTGGTGGTAAACGCAGTCCAGAAACTGTAAAACCACCGTTCAGCAGATAACTCACGAGCTTCCGGCATTTTTCAATATCTACTCTCCATAGTATCCGTGCCATCGGCCCCATCTACTTCCGCTACAAACTCCTGGATTCATGGGTGTTTCCACCCTACCACACGAGAATTTGCCGACACCAAATGATAAGGAGAGGGGGAGAACGCACTTGGGACTTCCCATCATCCAAGGCTAAAGAAGATGGGACTTGTGTATGGACAGGGGACATCGCCAACCCACATTTAAATATCAGGTGGATCGCATGTGCATGCGTGATGCCCGAATCATGATCTCTTATGCAATTCACGGACTCAGTAGCAATCATGCCTAGGATAGAACCCAACATCTGCGATTTACTCGCTAAGCAAACTAGCTACCGAGTTAACGAAGTTAATCAAACCTAATTAACCAAAAAAAAGAGCATCAGTTAATAAGAGACAAAGAAAATGTCAAGGAATCTAGAAGAGCCCTGGCCGACGTAATTCGGCAGAATTTAATCATACCAGCGGTCAGTAGTTGTTGTTATCAGTATTAATGACCACGGTCAACACATGGTATCAAAACTTTTGTCTACCAAAACTTCTGCTGACCACAAATCATACAAAGACGAACATCCAAACAAAAAAAAATCATTAAGACAAACTCGTAAGAAAAAGAGGACTAGAGGGGAGAAGAGTAAACCATCGTCTTCCCCATCCCTTCTTGAAGTGACCAGTATTCTTCTTTAGGACATTTTTATTATCATCTTCTTCATCAGAAACAGTGATAGTATTACTGGTAGATAGGTTTCATTTCCAAAATGTCTCCAGAGATCGAACCTTGGAGAAACCAATCATTTCGTCACTAGGGCCAAAAGCAAGTTTTCTACAACAGTCTTTGCAGAGTGCATCAAGCACGTTCTTGTCTAATGCCAAAGGGGTGAAGAAAGAGGCGGGAAAGTTGTGGTAAGATCGGAAAGACGGTGTATAAGGCGTGGAATCAGAAGGGACGAGGGGACGAAGGAACGGAAGGAGAGGCCAAAGGGGAGAGAAAGTCCAAGGAAGAAGAAGAAGAAGAAAAAGACATCTCAAGAAATTGATAATCGGTCACTTCAAATCCTTGAAGCATTTCTCATCTCGTTTTCGGACTGCAGGCGCCAAGGGCACGCCAAGTATAATACAAACCAAGACAAGAGCTGCACAGCATCCTCTTTCTCTCTTTCCCTCTCATGGGATCAGTCCTCTAACTTCTTCAACAAAAATCAAATTAACGATGACGAATTCCAGTGAGGATCCAACATTACTGAAGAGATCGGCGATAATTCCTTCATGGATGCATCCATCCTACCAGAAACTTGGTGATACCACAAGATTTATGGATGCCACTCTTGAACATCAACGAATAATGCCCACAAATCTGGACCACATAACTAATCCTAGAAGAAGAAGAAGACACCCCCACATCCTTTCGCCCTCACCTTTTAAAACAGTTTCATTTCCCCAAACCGAACACAATATTTTTAAGAAAATAAAATGGCGGAAGGGGTTAAGCATTTCAGAAAATGGCGTCCTCGTCTTCAATGATCATTTCTCGAATGCTTTTGAAAAATTTCACACAGCTAGAATTGCTTTGGGAAGTGAAGGAAGGGCACTGACAATTTCATGCAGGGTGGAAGAAGAAAATGAAAAAGGTTGACCAGTGCGTGGAAATTGAACTTCGACTAGAGTTGATCCTGCGATCTATCAACTCTAGGTCCAAAATATCTTCTACTTATACTGACTGACAGTTGAATTTCAGTACCCTGGAATTTCTGGTCCTTGTACAGGCAAAAAGTTCCACCAAGAATCCTCCTGAGTTCCTTCAGTCCTGAATGAGATGTACGTTGCACCCCCCCCCCCTATACAAGAAGATACCTTTTCTACCCGGAAAACATTATACGAGTAAATCGGTAAATGTGGCCCACCGTGACTTACAGCCCTGCAAAGCTGGGTGTCAGTTTGGTCACTAAGTTATTTATTTAAATCCGTTATCAAGTCTGAAACAAATACGAAAGACACCATATTGGATGACATCGTTCGAGTCCCAATGGCCATTAAATTTGAATTGGTGCCTTGAACATCTCCTACAATATTTACTTATACCTTTGAGAACAGCTGTCTAACCTCATTACTGTGGCAGGTTCGATTCCCAACCAGGCTATATTTTAAGTTAAACAAGGGATTACTGCGGTAGGGTGGGGAGAAGAGATATTCTTTTTTGTGTGTGTGTGTGTGTGTGTGACTACTTTCCATCATATGAGATAAATGGTGGACACATCTGTTGTCCACTTTGGTATATTTTCTTTCTTTTAGACCCCCCAAACATTTTGAAATAGATCTTTCGGGGCTTGTTGAATAGCAAGAGCAAAGGGTAGGAGAGAGAGCGGAGGGGAAGCGAATGGGATCACATAGCCCCTTCCACAGTATCATTTTTATATTTTGAATTATAAAGATTTTTGTTGGTTACCCCTAGCCATCATCTTCCACCCTTTCATGTTATTTTTGAAAAAAAAATGTTACGAATAAATATGAGCTTAGTGAAAAATGGAGATTGTATGAATTTCGTAAATCTACAACGACAGCAACAACCCCTTCTCCAAGTTAATTTTCTCTCTCTCTTCTTGCTTCAGGGGCCCTTACATATATAGAGTAGCAACTTCAGGGGCATTGTTTTTGATGCTGTACATTTTGTGTGTCATAAATCAAAGTTACAATCAATTTTTGCTGTCACCTCTTCTTTCGTTTTATCCAAAAAAAAAACGCCACCGACATCACAACGATTCGCAGCAAAGTTGAAGAGGGCTTTGCATCTTTGCATCTTCTTCTTCTTCCTCCTCCTCAACATTCATCTTCACCATCAGCCACTTTAGAGGTGGTACCCCCATCACCCTCAACGCTATCAGCCCCCCCCCACACTACTACCTTCTTATTTATTTTGCAATCCAACAAAGTTGATCTTTTCATCTCTGAGCAAAATTGCACATAAATCCATCGTACATCAATAAACATTATCCTATTTCACCTGCAATTTTATTTTTTAAGTGACACCATTATTACGCCACTCTCACATAACCAGGATCCATCCCTGACACCCTCTCACTTTCTATTGCAACAGTGTGATTCCCAAAGCGGGTGCTAAGTACAAAGAGGGACTTTGAAGGTAAGCGCATAAAGGACCTTCTTTGATTTAGTGGGTCATTTGACGATGGTTTTTCCGCACCAGGATCCATCCCTGACATCCTCTCTCTCTTTTTTGATCAGTGTGATTCCCAAAGTGGGATGTCGGTGGCAGGTGAACAACATAAAGGGCCGGATTTGATAGTGGGCCATTTAACAACGGTTTATCTGTTCCGTCAGTGAGAGAGGGGGGAGGGGTAAAAAGCAGAAAGAGAAGAGGGAGAAGCTCTATTGAAAATCGAGCCGGTGTATATTTTCACAGTGAACAATAGAGGTATCGTCAGTACCGGATTTAGATATTGAGAGGCCCTAGGCTATTTCAATTTTGAGGCCCTTTCCTTAAGTTTTGAAGCCCGCTAAATATTGAGGTCCTATTCACCATGAACAAAAGGGGTATCGCACACGCCACACAGTGGGTTTCTTTCACTCTTGTCCTAATAAGGAAAAACATGGAAACGCGCTTAGAACCAGGAGTATCCAGGGCAAAATAGAAGAGTATTTCGTAGATAGGTGTCAGGGCTGGATTGCTGGATTGATTTCATGGGTTGGGGATTAAGCCAAGCAGCCATAACAGGATGAACCCTTAAGAGGCTGCTCGCGGGAGAAGAGGAGGAAGGTGAGAGGAAGAATGAGAGGGGAAATTTGCAGCACCCAACGTTCTCTACCAACCACCCAAGTTGGTACTAACGTGGCCTTGCGCTGCTTAACTTCAGTGATCTCACGAGCACTGGTGTGTCCAACGCAACTTGGCTGCACAGGGCGGCGAGAGAGGACTATTATAGATATTGGATGTTCACTATCCATTGCTAAGATTTTGATCATCGCCCCATCTAGGAACCGAGCCTGCTGCATCCACTCACAAACGGTGAGAATGTATTACCACATTTCTTTGTGGGGCACCAGTGGAACCATCCCACAGTAGTGGCGGAAGATTTACTACTTCAAAGACATGGTAGAGAATAGTCTTGGTGCAGAAAATTCATGGCTATCATGATAAGTGTCAGCAATGGGACATTCAAGTCCAAAATTATACGACGAGAAAGAGAGACATCGACATCCAGACAAAAGACAGCCCCTTGATGCAGTTTATTTACAATTTCTGAAAAATTATAGCAGCTTCAATTTCTTACACAATCTCATCTCCCCCCCCCCCCCCCCAAAAAAAAAAAACGAGAAAGAGGGAAGGTAGAGGAGGGTGGGGTAATAGGTCTGAATCATTTCATGTTCCACCTTAACAATTTCTTTAAAAGCCCCAATACAGATATATTTGGATATGGTAATGTTTTGGAGCTTCCATTAGGAAGAGTCCCAAGACGACAAAGAAACCAAGAAAGATAACGAGGAAAGGAGGGAGGGCATGCAAGTGGAGAGGGGAGGAGGGGGTAAAGAAAAGATAATTCGACCCTATTATCTCATCCGTCTAAGGTCAAGTGATTAAAATGTCAAATGAAATGGTTTGGAAAGCAATTGGTCCAATCGATGTCTCTCTCATTTCACGACGACGATGTTCTTTGCGTTACCGGCCATCATTTTGTACCCCCAATATTGGCCCTTGGAGAAATGCAAAATGAAGAGGACAACACATACATACACACACACACTCTCAATCTAATTCCACGCATCGTAATTAAATCCATGAATGGATACAGTTAAGATGTGATTTTTCCCTCTAATATGGTCTCGACACCCTTAATTAGGTGAAAATTTATGCCAATGGATACCAGTTAGTCTTCAGTGTGAGGGTCTGGAATGGGACAAGAGGAGACTAAGGGAGGAGAAAGGGTAGGTAGAGGGACGAAGAGGAAAATGAGATGCATTCCAATTAAGCCGCGGATCTCCTAAAGAAACCTGAGGTAGCAGAGGGTACTTCCTGTAGCAGAAGACGACGAAAAGAGGAAGGGGTAAGGTGAGGGGGTTGCGGGACGGCAACGGGAAAGGGAGGATACAGGATCAAAACTACATCATCCAAAGGTGAGAGAGTCCCTATGATATTAGATTAGCTGAAATGGGAGGGGGGGGAAGAAGATAGGAGCAGTGAAAGGGTTATTAGAGAACAAGAGTGGGGGAGAAGATTGGGATGGAGAGAGAGAGATAAGGATGGTTCAAAATCACGGGATAACAACGAAATCAACAAAATATAGTTGCGTTCAAAACCGCCAGCACCGCCACTACCACCACCACTAACAACAACAACAACAACAACAACAAGCAGTCAAACAATCAAAAACAATTCTCAGCAATCGATAAAAACATTGCGCGAGCGCGCGGTTCTCAAAGAGTTACTGTAATCGCCAAAACCGAATTAAGGGCTTAATGAATTATTAATCCACTACCAAAAGATTTCCCCCAGCGCCCAATCCACAAAACTACATACACACCGACCAACCGACCGACAGACGTAATTTGCAATATCAAAAGGGGGATAGACGAAGGTAAAGAGAGAAAGAGAAAGGGGGAAGAGGTGGGGGAGAGTGAAACGGGACACATCAAGTGAGCGAAACCAACAAGATCTGCGGTTTACAAATTGAAAAGTAGACGAAAATCACAACAATCTGTGGCAGGAGCAAATAAATATGATCTTTGTCAGTGACACCCAGTGCCACCTCTCGTTCGATTCCAGAAGATCAACTCCGTAAAACAAAGCAAAAGCAACTACTAACCCTTTCCTCGCCTATGGCAGGGGCCGACACCCATTTTTGCTTCTCTGGAACACTAAGACGACTTGATTGTTTGTTGGTGTTTAAGGTCCCGTCAACTACGAGGTCATTAGAGACCTGTCCACAGCATAGTTCTAATGCATAGACTGCACAGACACTACACTAATGCGACGATTATATTGGGTATTAGCAGTAGCGACCCGAGCGACCACCCATGTCAGTACTAACTGGGCTTGCGTTGCTTAACTTCAGTGATCAGACGAGAACTGGTGCGTCCAACGCAACTCGCCGTTCTCTTGGACGACTTGATGAACGGTATTTTTACACAGTCGGCTGCCGACCTAAGCTGCTGGTTTTGACCCCAATTAATATTTAACGCCGGCCTACTACTGTTTATTAAGGCACTCGACCGACGTCGGGGGGGGGGCGCGGGGCTAGCTCATACACTTGGAAGGGTTGCCTGATGTACTCGTGGCATAGCAGTAAGGAGTCCTTTACGTGCAACTGACACCGTACCCGTACTACGGGAAGTAATCCGAAGAAAGGCTCACTCAGGGTCTCTCTCTTTCTCGCCCGAAAGAAGTCAACCCACTTCGATCCAGTATCGATCCTGGAGTAGTCGACCATGCTACCTCTGTGCTACCGAGGCTCTGGCTGGTGTTGGGACGGATGGGAAATCAGAGGGATCTTACCACATTTTCACCAATTTCCGTCCTAAACAAGTTTCTTTCTCGGGCAATGATGACATCATATATACCTCTAACTGGGAAAGAGCCCCAACTTTACAAATGATGACCTCGAGGGGGTTCCCTCTCGCCCCTACCTTCTTCCTTCCCTCTCGACGAAAAAGACACCCCCCCCTTCAATTGAGCCTGTGCACCATGAGCACAAGAGATAAGTACGACTCCTAATTCCTAAAGCTATCTTTACAGGCTCGAGCACATTAGATATTTCCGTCGGTACCCCAGTCCAAAGTATACCCCCTCTGCCATCCTCCCTAACCTAGACTGGGTCACGGCGGTGATATTTTTTCGGGGCGAATGATAAACGAAACAACAACAACAACACCGAAAGACGTACGAATGAACACCTACCATTTCTGGGACAGAGAATGAAACCAAGCAGTTCCACGTTCAACACTGGGGCTAGACAAGAATAAACTCATCCATCACTACCCAGGCCTGTCACTACCACTTCTAATACCCCCCAGAGGTCGTATGCAATGAAGCCCCTTTCTTGTAAAAGAGATGGAGACACCAATATCGTTTCTCACTAACGTTAGCGATTCTAAATTCACCGATTCATGGAGAGGTACACTTCAGGGTCAAACAATTGACCCATAAACTTGCAAGTCCACACCACAATTTATATCCATCATCCCAATCTGTGCACGACTACGAAGGGGCAAATTCTAGAGGGCTACTTGAGTTCATAATAGGAAGGTTCGATCCTTTCTCTTTCTCCTCTTGGCTGATGGTTCCCTCTCCATCTTTGAGGACGGGTGTAGGAGAGATAAAGGACGTGGAAATGCCCCAGGATACCTGCCCATCCAGAAACCTTAAAAAGCTGTTTTTAAAGATCCTGAGAATTTCAATCACATTGAACCTTTGCGAGACGCATTAATAAAGTAATCCACCGCAGAGATGACTCCTCTAGAAGATTGAAAGACAGAGAGGGGAAGGAGGAAGTGGACATTGCTGAAAACAACTTTAACCTTAGCTGCTGTCCAGTCAGGCCAAAAGGGTTATTAAGTCAATAAATAAACTCTCCTGTTTATTCATTCAACTCCTAACAAACCATTTCTCCATTCCAACTAACTCATCTGTCATCACAGAGTGTCCTCCTCCTCTTCCTTCTCCTACTAAACTTTTTCCTTTCCTTTCGGCTCGTTGTCCGTCGGTTATTTCCGGTTAATGAATATTTAGTGGACAAAGAAGAATACAAGTTCATTTTTCAAAAAAAAAAAAAAAAAGTCGTCTATATAAGTAGTTAGGGCAAGCAGGCAGGGAGGTAGGTAGGCAGACAGGTAAATATCTATAGTATTATACTGTATATGGCAGTAGCACGGTGCATCCATCACCAGAAGCAGAAGAAGAAGAAGAAAATAATTCCAGCAATTTTGCCAGCTGTTTTTTATATTTATTTTGATTTCTGTCTACTTGCCTCGAATTTGAATTTTACCAGAGAAGATTATTTAAATACCTCCTCCTTCTTCTTCTTCTTCTTCTTCTGCTTCTTCTTCGCAGAAAATTGAAAAAAAGTATGATAGAAAAGAGAGAATACACAAATTGGAAAGTGGACTACCACAATCACCTTCACTCTCACTCTGCACATCTTAGATATATACAGAAAATACTCAACACAAAGAAATTATTGCCCCAACTCCCCTAAAAAAAAAGGAAAAGGGAGGGGCAAGACAAGAAGAAGAAGAAGAGGATAAGGAGAGGAAATCGGACCGCAGAAGAAGAAAAGGCAGAAGGAAGGAAAGGGGGGGAGAGAAAAAAAAAAGGTAAAAATTCAAATTGTTTGATGAGAAGAAATATGCTGATGTAATATGCGTGACGGTGAACCATTGCACAACAGTTTTATCAAATGAATGGTGGCACCTCTACGAAAACCTCATTTTTTTGCTATTTTGTAATGCGTTATATAAATAAATAATATAAATAGTCTTGACGTTATTTCTGGATAGAGTCTCGCATCCCTCACATATATACAGAGAGAGAGAGAGAAGAAAAAATAAAGAAAACTTTATGAATAATACAAAATCACTTTTTATGCATGCATCAGAAATATGTTGGCATCGAAGATGTATGCATATATGATACGGTGGTGGTGAGGAAAGGGAACTTAAGGGGTACAGGGAGGGCGGGCCAGGGAGAAATGCAGTAAGAGAGAGATGGAGGAGGAGAGGAGAGGACGGAAATAGGGATAAATTCCATCAAAGTCCCGCTTGTGACAGGATGATGGTCGTCACTGTTGCCCTCAAAACAACAAACAAAAACGCACAAAAACACCTGGCTCACGACACACACATTCTTCTAATAAAGGTGGTGTACTAGGTGAGCCTCCTCTCTCACTCTCTTTTATCCATTTCTGTCAAAATATTGGAAGACGACACACGAACCAATAATCACTAAAACACACCTCAGAAGCAACATCAGCAATAGTAGTAGTAGTATCTCTTTTGGTAGCGTACTTAACTCTTGAGTTCAGGTTCGATCCTGATCGATTAAGTCGTCTGTCTGCATTGCAGGTCAGTAGACCAGGGAAGGATAAAGAGAGAGGGATTAAGGCAGGGCGGAAACAGTTCCCTGAGGTGAGATAATTTAATTTTTCATCGTTGACCCGCCTCTCGACCTGAGTCTCCACGAGAGGGGAAAAGGGAGAGAAAGACTGACTACATTCGAGGATTTTGCCGATCTACACATCCAGTGCCGGATTTACCACTAGGCTAAGTAAGCTGAAGCCTAGGCCCTCAACATTTAGCGGGCTTCAAAACTTAAGAAAAGGGGGCCTCAAAAATTGAAATAGCCTCGGGCAGTGGCGTCACTAGGGGGTGCGAGAGGTGCGGGCCGCACCGGGTGACCCCACTCGCAACACTGTTGGGCGAACCAAAACAGAAGAAGGAACAAAGCGGCTTTTTTCGGGAAAGGGAGGTGACACCAAGGCGTCACCGCCCCGGGTACACCACTGGCCTGGGGCCTCTCAATATCTAAATCCGGCACTGCGTGTAGTAGAGGGGTCTTTAAAGCAGGAGCGTTACTCTACACAGTCCACACGAGCGGGTGCTGGCGTTATGCCTCCCAAATCTCTGCTTCTCATCACCCCAGAAGTAGCACGTTTGACATTTACAGGCAAGTTTGATTCTGGTGGAGGAACAAGAAAGGAATGTTTCGGAAGACAGAGTGGGAGAGGGGCTGCAAGGGGGTCCTTTATCAAGTGGCCCACATTAGCCAACAAGAATTGAACCTGATCTCCATGACTTAACAGTCAAACACGCTAACTGCCAAGATGAGGCCAACCATAAACACGACGTTAGTGGTTCGTCTTCAAAGGGAAGACGGAAGAGAAGAAACTCCAACTGGACATTACGTCCCAGATCGGAATTAAAGTCAGTGCTGGTCCACTGTCCATTTGTTGTTGTTTGTTGGTGTTTTAGGGCTCTTATACTAACAAAGGTCATTAGAGCTCCGTCCACAGCATAGTTCTGATGCAAAGACTGCACAGACACTACACTAATGCGACGATTTTTGGGTATTTTGGGCGGTACCCAGTTTTCCCAAGCGGCCACCCATGTCAGTACTAGCTAGGATTGCGCTGCTTAACTTCAGTGATCAGACGAGAACTGGTGTGTCCAACGCAATTCGCCGCTCCCCAATGTCCATAAAATAACCATTTCTATGTGAAAAATGAATAATTCGCTACTAGATCAGACGAATCCCCACATATAGGTGTTCGAAATGGACAGAAAACGATTCCAGAGTGGACAAATTCCGTATTTGGTCAAGTCCACTACCATTTAATCATTTCTGTGAAATTTGTTTAATTTTGGCAGTGAATAAAGAAATAACTAACGCAGTCTGAAAATCAACAGAAGCACATTTTCTTGGTCAACAGCCTGACTCATAAGTTCCGTTTCGCCTGGTCAAACAGCGATGTGCCCAGCACAAAAAAAATGAAGAAGAGATGTCAGCAATTAATAAAACGTCCATACCGTGGTCATTCCAGAGAGAGAGAGAGAGAGAGAGAGAGAGAAAGTAACTGAATCCACACGAGACAGGATACGCTAGAGGCTATAGAGGAGACATCTCTACCACACGTTTAAAAAACGAGTTAAATTTCAAATTTCTTCACAGTGTGGTCAATGCGGTGGTTCAAATGTCTGCAATTGGTCAGCCACAAGAAAATATAAACAACGCACACTAAAAAGAAGCAATTGAGAGAAAAATGGACACTCGGTAATCAGAAGGGACAGTGCAGTAGCAACAAACAGACGCAGACTAAACACACAGACACAAAGGAAAGGTGGTAGTGGGAGGACAACTAAGAGCAAGAATAAAATCAACTGGGCAGCAAAAGGAGCAGCTGTGGTGGTGGTGATGGGTGGTGGTGATGCAGTAGTAGCCAGTGAAACTTCGGCCAATTTATTAGATGGACGTCTAAAGAAAGTAAATCGCCCTCAGGTGCCCGCATGTCTAATAACCAACCAGTCATTCATTCTACCATTGCCGCAAGATTTAAGGCTCACATGTCGAAAGGAATGAATGCTGCTCGTGCTAAAAGAACCGGTCATCCAGAAAGGCCACCACCACCTACAAGATGGATAGAGGATGACTTGAGGGCCATCACCCAAACTCGTTACTAGAAAGTGCATCGAGAACAAACAAAGGGCGCAAGAGGGGGATGATGAGAACGAACAGTTCAGGGACGCTAAAAACATCACTTTTCTCTTTGAGTTAACATTGGTGAGGGGTGCACAGGTTCGCTCCTAGTCGACGGGCTAAACACTTAACAAGCAGATCCCCCCCCCACTGAATTCAGGGAATATAAGTCCCTATAAAAAAAAGGAGAGGGTCAACAAAAGGACCTTCTCCTCAGTAGGGCGGATGATAAGATAACCGATTTTTTTCATGGACCGAAAACAAACTTCAACTGCGTCTCCCTGCTCAGACAAGGAAGGAAATTTGGGAGCCATGGCCTGGAACAAGGACACGACGTCTTCCCACTTAAAGGACCCTTCCAAGCACTTTTTGCGTACAGAGAAACGTCATTCACACCGTGCGTTCCGTGCCTTTGCTTACGTGCACAATATTTAAGCGACTGCTGGAATCTCTTAAAAACCCTTCCGAGTGCAGCTCTTCAGAAGCATCTGGCTGGTCCTGGTAGCTCAGTGCACAGGTTCAATCCAACTATTCGAACATGAAGAAAACCATTACGTATGTGCGTGCAGTGATCGACGCTGCCACTGCTCGACATCATCATCATCATGCCCTAATCCCGCTTGTGACAGGGTTCTAGCCCTCCACTCCTGCCTATCTCCTACCAGGCCCCCGTCTCCCCACACACACTAGCATATCCTTACGGACAACATGCTCCCACATCTGCTTCAGCCTCCCCCTGCCCCGGGTGCTTTCAACCACCAGCATTCCTGTAATGGACCTAACGAGGTCGTCCTCCTCCTCCCCTCTTCTCATAATTCTCCTACGCTTTAGAGTACTAACTAATTCCCCTGTTAGTCCGGTAAGGGTCCCCACATTCCACGTCCCTAATCCAAGATTAGCTCCTTTTCTTGATGAGACTGCTCTGACTTGGGGCACTCCAGCCAGGCGTCTGGAACCCGCAGGAACACTGGACGGGTCGTCTGTGGGGGGGGCGGGGATGCGGGCCTACCCCACAAACCACTGCTCGAAAAAGAACCTTGTCTATACGGAAAACGGGGAAACATGGCAAAATTCCCATAACTTGCAGCTCAGTCAAGGGAAATGGAAGCGGCAAATTGCGTTGGACACACCAGTTCTCGTCTGATCACTGAAGTTAAGCAGCGCAACCCCAGCTAGTACTGACATGGGTGGCCGCTTGGGAAAACTGGGTACTGCTAATACCCAAAAATCGTCGCATTAGTGTAGTGTCTGTGCAGTCTCTGCATAAGAAATATGCTGTGGACGGGGCTCTAATGTCCTTTGTAGTTGAAGGGCCCTAAAACAACAACAAAGTCAAGAGAAGGAGGCAGAGACAACTTTTAGAGCTGACCAATACTGTATTCGCTCCGGCATGTTAACAAGTTCTCGGGGGTGGAGTGTGCACTTTCCTTTTTTTTTTCTTTTAGTCGCAAAATCAGTAAACACTTTTTTAGCAGACAGGAAGTACGAGGAGAAAAGAAGAGAGAGATAGAGACGGGTTAACCCAATAACCAATCAATCAAAGGGCGCTCTCTTGATTTAAAACGTAGTAGTCTATGAACTTTATCGCCAAAACTAACTGCAAAAGTGACAATCAAGGTGATTATGGAGCTACTTCTGCTGCTGCTACTATACATTCTAGTAGCAGTTGCTCGGACTGTCGCCTCTGGCTGTGAAACAGTTGGTCAAGAGCCTATTTAATGAAATACATCATCAGTAGCAGCAGTAACAGAAGCGAGAGCGAAGGAGGGAGGAAGAGGAGGACAGAGAGAGACAAGAGATGGACAAGGAGGAAAGAGAGGAGAAGAAAAGGAGGGTAAAAAATGGACTAGAGAGAAAGAGAGATAGCAGTCTTAAATTAATCAACTGTCGATACCAGTAACTGGTACAGTTTTGTGATGAAACAGCAGCAGTAACAACATAGAAAAACTTCACAATCCATTCACCAAACTTAAGTTCGTTAGATGCGATTCGATGGATCTGGTAATTGTCCACTAAGAAATAAGGGTCAAGCGTAAAATTGAATTCAGTGGTCAGATAAATAAGGCATTAATACGCAAACTGATGCAAGGCCTTGATAACATGAACAAAGAAGACTGTGGATCATCAGCATATCATTCGTTTGTTGGTGTTTTAGGGCCCTTCAACTACAAGGTCATTAGAGCCCCGTCCACAGTGCAGTTCTGATGCAGAGACTGCACAGACACTACACCAATGTGACGATTATTGGGTATTAGCAGTACCCAGCTTTCCCGAGCGACCCCCACTGGGCTTGCGTTGCTTAACTTCAGTGATCAGACGAGAACTGGTGTGTCCAACGCAATTCGCCGCTCCCTGGATCATCAGCAACCCATCGTAGTCGTTGTATTGGTGTTTCAGGGCCCTTCAACTACAAAGGTCATTAGAGAGCCCCGTCCACTCATAGTTCTAATGCAGAGTCTGCATAGATACTATGCTGTTACGACGATTTTTGGGTGTTAGCAGGACCCAGTGTTCCCAAGCGACCACTCGTGTCAGTTGTTGTCGTTTGTTGGTGTTTTAGGGTCCTTCTACTACAAAGGTCATTAGAGCCCCGTCCACAGCATAGTTCTTATGCAGAGACTGCACAGACACTACGCTAATGCGACGATTTTTGGGTATTAGCAAGTACCCAGTTTTTCCCAAGCGGCCACCCACGTTTGTACTAGCTGGGATTGCGCTGCTTAACTTCAGTGATCAGTAGAGAACTGGTGTGTCCAACGCAATTCGCTGCTCCGCCACCCATGTCAGTAAGTACTAACTGGGGTCGCATTGCTTACCCTGAGTGATCAGTCGAGAAATGGTCCAACGCAATGCAAACCGCTCCCCACCAGCAACCGAGACGACGACGACAACAAATAAGAAATTTCTCAAGGAACGATATAAGAAAGAGAGAAAAAAACGATACTGGATCTTTAAAAAAGAAGGAAAACGTATCCGGCAGAGAAAGATCCAGCAATAGTGGTAGTAGCAGTATCAGTAGCAGTTGGTAAAGAAAAAAACGAAAATCCTTGAAAAAGAAGACAAATCCATAAGAAAAATCTCTTGTCAGGCAAATTGGAAATCAGAATCGATTCCAGATCCAACTAGATTGGTTGGTATGAACTTCTGCTGTTGCTGCTGCTCTTGCAGTAACAGTACTAGTATCCATTTTCCAGACAAAAAAAAAGTACCTAGAATCTTCAACTATCAATTGCATATATACATTCTTCTTCCTCTGCCCCGATCCATTCCATCCACATCCGCTCTGCAAGCCACGCCTCTTATCCGTTTCCACACACACACAAAGAAACGGTAGAAGAAGAAAGTAAAATCCATCTAAATTTCGGTTCCATAAGTGAACAATTTCATTCACCGTTACATTATAGTGCAATAATGCGAATGCCAAGCGCAACTCTGGTGGTGCGGCAGTGATTCCACCACTTCCCTACGAGATCCACGGACAGTGATCCACTACTACAGTATATCCATAATCACGAGTATCCATAATGGATTTGTTTCCTCCCACTCAAACTAACATCATTTGTTGAAATGTAACTACAAAACACATATCGGTGAAAGAAAGGGGAACAGTAGTAGTAGTAGTAGTAGCATCGTCGATGGAACTGGATTAGATGGTAGCCAGGTGTATGTACGTGCAGACAGTGAGAGAGGGGTGAAAGGGCGGACAGCAAAGATGTAGAGAAATGGGAAGGAAATTTGATGGAATGGTACAAAAAGAGGAAGAAAATCCAGGGGACACAGTAAGAGGAGGAGGGAGGGACGGAAGAATAAAAAATCTAGAGACTCCAGGACATCGATTTTGCCCCATATACACGCCATTCCAGGAAATAAAGTCGACGATGAGATGGATTTTATTAACCGTTTTTTATCTTTTTTTTTTTTTCTCTTTCTTCCCATTCTGCAAACGCTGGAATCTGGAGTTGATATTATTGTATTTAAGAGTTGACAATTTTCAAAGTACAAAAAATTTGCCAACAATTCTGCAGAGAGAGAGAGAGACTGAGGGTGGGGGAGAAAGAGTTGGTTGATCCACAATAACAAAACAACTTTAAAAGGGTTGAGAGAAAGGGTCATTCCATCATCAACAACAACCCACCAACCCATCCCCCTTCCCAGAATTGATGCTAACGTATAGGAGAGACAGAGGAAGATGTAATGGATCCATCACACATTACATACAGTTTTGACAAAAAAAAAACGGAGAGACAAACAAAAATCCACAGCAGTCAGGAAAGTGAAGGGTCCAAAACAGGGAGAAGGACAATTAGCTCATTAAGTAACTCCAAAGATTCCAAAATTAAATCCGGCAAGTCGAGAAAATTCTGCTTCGATCTCTCGCTTTCTGCAACAACTTCCAGAAATTATATCAACGCAATTTACCAGACAATTTCAAGACAGGAGAGAGAAAGAGAGGAGAGAAGCAAAGGAAAAAGAGAAAGAGAGACCATCATAGGATAAACTAAGCCGCTACTGCAACGTCTTTAACCCAATTACTTCCAAAATCAAGTTATCAAACACTAGTGCCCTTCCCCCTTCTCTTCACCTCTCACCCTCGCCTCTCTGTAATTTCTTAGACGTACCATTACTTCTTCTTGCAAATCAACTTGGAAAATCTTTGATGACTTCCTCAATGCTTTCAGCAACAGCAAGAAAAAAAACACACACAATCACGCTTCTTTGCCTTAATAATAAAAGAGTGATTGTCGGATCGATTCTGATCATGGGTTAGGTAGGACAAGAAGGAGACCCTCAAGCTCATCTTCCTATTGTGCTGACCGATCATCCCTTGCATATAAAAAAAACCCCTCCCTACAAGGTGAGTCGGCAATAATCTCAAATATGATTAGCTGTTATTGGATTACTTAAAGTCAGTCTGACCTCCTCTTAACCGACCCAGAAGAGGAGCGGCAAATTGCGTTGGACACACCAGTTCTCGTCTGATCACTGAAGTTAAGCAACGCAACCCCAGTTAGTAAGTACTGCTTGGGAAAACTGGATACCGCTAGTATCCAAAAATCGTCGCATTAGTGTAGTGTCTGTGCAGCCTCTGCATCAGAACTACACAGTGGACGGGGCTCTAATGACCTTGTAGTTGAGGGGCCCTAAAACACCAATAAACAAACAAACCCGAAGAAAGAAAGGATTGAACCTGGAGTTACCTCCTGAAAGTTTTATCCGTCCCATATTTTCCCAGCAGAAAAAAAAAGAAGGGGCACACACGTTTACTTGCATCTGTGACATGCATACGGAGGAGTACCAGTTTTCCTATATTCTCATCTGGGACAGGCTACATATTTGCGTCTCATTACCCACTGAAAAGCCCGAATTGAACCCTACCACAGTCAAAAACAGTGCACTGAGTTATTCATACGTAAGAAGTTGACCTCATAATCTATCCGAAAACGAGACATTTCTTGTGAAGATTCAGCACAAATTTTACTCCGAAGCACTGGTCAACTTGAGAAACGTCTTCCAGGAAATCCGGCTGTCCAGAACGATGCTAATCCCATGAGATCTAACAGCAGCAGCAGCAGCAACAACAACAACAACAACAGTAGCAGCAGGCAGAAAATTCTCGCCTACTTTACTGTCCACAACCCTTCTCTTCTCTCACCACCTCCTGTTGTCTCTTGAAAAAGTGTCTCACTCCTTTCTTCATCATCTCCTACTCCTCTTCTCTCCAAAAACCATGTCATCCCTCTTCTAACTGTGACCTGAATTTATGTGTCCCATAATAAATCCTATGATGTAAGTGGACAATGTTATGCTTCTATTGCTATTATAGTCTCTCGCTCTCTCTCTCTCTCCATGGGTCAGGTCAACTTCTTGAAATCCCAAAGACAGCATTTTGTCATGTATTTTCTTATACATAAAGGACATGACGACCATGGTCCAATGAGATCATTCCGAGTAGTAGCCAGTAAACTCACAGTCACAGAGACTGCTGTCATGAAATACCATCAAACTAAAGATTAACTTCAAGTGGATCACAGAAATGACCACTTGAATCACATGCTCCGTCTCACAAGACAACATTAGCATAAAAATAATATACTAACATTGCCTCTTCTTCTTCACCACCCTATCCTCCTCCTCTCTCCTCCCCCCCTCTCTCTCTCTCTCTTGATAAATTTTATTAGGATCATAAAAATTCTCAAAATGTGGCACGTAAGGGTCTTAAGAGGTCGGTGTCTTCAAAACTCTAACATGGTCAAAAAGAAGACGTCCACTCGCTAAACGAACAACTAGGAAAAATTAATTATTGATACTACCAAGATATATTGATCAAAATCACAAGTTGAAAATATAGGAGTAGTAGAGTTCACATCGTTGTGGAGTAGCGAAGGAGAGAAAAGGGAAGGCGATAAAGCAGTAGTGGTGGTTGTGGTGGTAAGGGGGGGGGTGCAAACCCATCCACCCCTTTGCCGCCACATTTTTCCAAGAAGCTAAATACCAAGGATGCATACTAACAAGATCAAATCTTAATATCTGCCTCCACATTAACATCAGGGCGAGGGCAGTGAATTTGGTTTATTTGGTTATACGTCAGCCTGCCAGATCTGCAAGGTTCAGAGAGGAAGGGAGGGGGGAAGGAGGGTGACCTCTGTCCCATTGGAGGACGGAAGTTTCACGTAACGTCTCTCACACTTTGAGGGGGCAGGAGGAGATAGAACGGAACCTGTGAACCATGAGTTGAACAGTCATCCTCATCGTACCCTTATTCCTCCTGTGGTAGGGTCGGGTCTGCGGGTTTCAGTCCTGCCCTGCCGCCTATCCCCCAACCACATCCCACACACCACCATATCATTACGCACAACCTGGTTCAGCCTCTGCTTTCATTTCTCCTTGCCCTGTGTTCTTCCTCCCCTCTTCTCATCCCATGCCCATACCTCCTCAGCGATGTCCTCTATCCTCAAACTACCCCTAATATATTCATTTGTAACTATTTACTCGGACACCCCACTCATGAATCATAACATTCGCATTTGTAATTTATTTTCGTGGTCCTTCCTCACTCCCCACATTCTGATCCATATAGCACAGCTGGCTTAACACCACTGCCCTGTAAAAGTTGCCTTTCAACTTTATTGGGACCTTCCGATCACATAGGACTCAACTTCATCCACTCCACATTTATCCTATGGGTCGCATCCCAATTGCTCTGGTACTTAAACTCTTGCACCTTTGTGCCACCTCACCTCCAGAAAGTACGTCAACATTACTTCCCTTTCCTTCCCAACTGAAAACTAAACACTCTGTCTTCTTCATGTTCATCTTCAGCCCCCCCCCCTTTGATATCCCTGTTCCAATATCATTCAGGGCCCTCTGTACTTTCCCTTTGGAGTCACTAAGTTTCTCATCACCGTCTCTTAAATACCATGCACTGGAGGTGCCCAAAACCATACTTCAGTCATCAGCAGCTCGCCCATAACCAGAATGGACTTAGTGCTAAACCTAGGTGCACCCCAACCTTCACTTGGAACATCAGCTGAAGAGTCCAACTACCGAAATAGCAGGCTGCCTATCAATAAAGTTTCCCATTACCATAGTCTCGAAACAAAAAAATTGCGAATAGAGAGAGAGAAGGGGTGGTGGAATGATGCTGAAGGACCAAAGACAAGGAGGGCAAGGGGTAGGGATAATAATAACAGACTCATCCTTTCTTTATTTGACAAGATGCCTCCCCCCCCTCGCCCTCCCTTTTGATCAAATAATTATAGACTGCCACAAACAGAAGCTCTGACACGCGATAGTCCAGAAGTTTGCACCGCAAGTTAGATATATAATTTAACGACTAATATATTAAAGATGGCAAAGACAAAAGAGAAATAAATAGTTACAAACGCACACATAAATACATCCAAATTAACTCTTTCCACCACCCTTTCATTCATTCAACTAGCACCTAATGAACTGACCACAAACTTTGAATCAAAAATTGCATACAAAACACACGAGGGAGTAACTGCATATAGAAGTGCAACAGTGTCGCCCTCTTCTTCTGAGCAGGCAAAATAGCCATCGCCATTAACTTTTAATCACCAACTGAATGGACATAGTACATTCGAAAAACCAACAATGGTCAATTTCTGCTCCTAGCATCTCCCTCCACACACACACACACACACTTCAGACCGATTCTTCCTCCCTTTTCAGAAGAATGTTACTCTTGACCAATGCTATTCTTCCTCATCTGCAACTGCTTCTTGTCTCACAAGTAACCACGTCCTGGTAAGGCCAAAATTTTGTACAGCAGCTCAAGACGGACGGAAGAAAGCAATTCAGATGAGTTTGAGTGGATGAGTTTGGTCTGATCACTTCTAATATCCAAAAATCGTCGCATTAGTGTAGTGCCTGCGCTGTCTCTGCATCAGAACTATGCAGTGGACAGGGCTCAAAAGACCTAGTAGAAGGGCCCTAAAACACCAACAAATCAAACCAATGATCCTATGGGTCACATCCAAATCTATTTCTTCAATACATCATCATCATCTCACCCTTCTCTCGCCCGTGGCGGGGTCGGTTCTGCAGGTTCTCATCATCCACTCCCTCCTATCCCCCACCATGTCCCCCTCCACCCCACACTTCTCCATGTGCCTCAGCACCACCTGCTCCCACGTCCGCTTTGGCCTTCCCCTACCTCTGGTGCCCCCGATCACATGCTAACCCATAATGGATCTAATAAGCCCCTCCTCCTCTCTCCTCATTACATGCCCATACCACCTCAACCGCCTCTCCCTCATCTTCTCTGCAACGTCTCCCACCCCCAGGCCCCCTCTAACGTAATCATTTCTTATTCTGTCGGTCCGTGACACCCCTATTTCTCCAATACAACAACAACAAAAAATATTTCGAAAACAAATCAAGGACAGTCAATAACACTCATTTCGAGCAATAGATGGCGCTTTAACATTCCCCACCTTACCACATGCAATACAGGCATCATGAATAGTATTGAAAATCGGCCGTATAAACTTCATTATCAGAGAAATATTTTCCAAACACAAATAGCAGTTTAGCCTCCAAATTACATTTATATCAGTTATTATCAACTCCTCCACTTTCTATATATTTTATCATTTTTTTAAAGAGAGAATGTGCAACGGCAGAGTACTTTGGTATCACAAGATAAACTCCATGTTGACGTCTCGCTTTGACTATTGTTTTGTTTGGCACACAAACCGGAAAAGCGCCTCTTTGAAGACGGTATCCAAACAGAGATACACATACGATCACATGATAATAAAATTACGTAATACATAAAATTCGTAGCAGAATATAATTATTGAGTGAAAGGGTTATGTTTGATTTGAACTAAATAATATCTTCACTTACATGTCCAAATTGTTCGAAATAATTTTTCACATCTTCTAACGTGGTTGGGGCAGACAAACCACCAACAAATATCTTCTTTGTTCGTGTTACCATCTATTTAAAAGACAAATCAAAAAATGACGTCATTAATTAATTCCTATCAAAGCCATTACACTACAATTTCAACATGTGCTCATTTACAAAAAAATCTGAAAGTGGAGATTTGCGACAAAAAAGAAAAGAGACAAGATCTCATGTTGTGGGACGGTAACAAAACCTTCCTTTATATTATATTATAAAATATCATATTTTCGCTTATGCCCCATCTCAGTGGTGCAGGAGGTAGGCGTGCTCGATTATTGCGTCAGTGGTGAGAGGTTCGATACTGGAAGTTTCTTTCGGATGAAAGAGAGAGAGAGAGAGAGGTCTCGAGTGCCCCTTCCGTTGGATGGGACGTGTGGTGTACGATGTCCTTTGCACTAAGAGAACTTTCTCTGGTATGCAACGAGCAGCTGAGGCAAAATTCCCAGGTGTCGGAGTTCGGTAGAGTGCCCCGACGATAAATAAGCATGTGGGGTTACACCTTTGGTTGTTGTTTGTTTGTGTTTTAGGGCCCTTCAACTACAAGGTCATTAGAGCCCCGTCCACAGTGTAGTTCTGATGCAGAGACTGCACAGACACTACACTAATGCGACGATTTTTGGATACTAGCGGTACCCAGTTTTCCCAAGCGGCCATCCATGTCAGTACTAGCTGGGGTTGCGTTGCTTAACTTCAGTGATCAGACGAGAACTGGTGTACAGCTTTGGTGTCGGCAGCGGACTGCATAAAAATACCGTCCAACAGATCACTCATGTGTCCATCCAGAAAGACATAGATGGGTTTTCGACCCAGCCATAGGCGGGTAAATGGTTAGTAATTGTTTGTCTACACGTCATACCCAATCCGGAACAATCCTTGCTTTTAATTACACAAAATAAAATAAACATAACTATTAATAACAGAAAAATCCCAATCCGCCATTATGCATATCTTCTGCCCTCAACAGAGCAATAACAAAAAGTTTTCTTGAATCGCCAATAGATGGCGTTATACCAAAGTCGCACCTTTTCGCCGACCTCGATTGTGACTGTCAGCAGCTGCAAAGGCAACCATCTTAATTTGATATATATTAATAAATATCAAGACGTAGCTAAGGCAATCACGTGATCTGACAGTCACTCTGATGTGTAGCATGCAATCTTATGTCTCTCCATCTTATAACAGCAAAAAATGTGTAATACACTCAGAAGTCGACTGCGCGTGCGTTTCACTGTCTTTGTATACGTTGTTCCCATTATTTGGGGCTCCAATCTTATTTTTTGTTTTGTTTCGTTGGTTTAGGGCCCTTCAACTACAAGGTCATTAGAGCCCCGTCCACTGCCTAGTTCTAATGCAGAGACTGCACAGACACTAAGCTAATGTGACGCTTTTTGAGTATTAGCGGTATCCAGTTTTCCCAAGCGGCCACCCATGTTAGTACTAGCTGGGGTTGTGTTGCTTAACTTCAGGGATCAGACGACAACTGGTGTGTCCAACGCAATACAGCCGGGCTCCCTTTGGTCCCATATCAGAAGAACAAGACGACCCCCCCCCCCCCCCCCCCCCGCCTCGGTGCTCGGCTACTGCGTGAGTTGGCTTCTTTCGGGCCCGAGAGGGGCCCCGAATGCGCCATTAATCGGATGGGAAACAAAGTCGGTGCCCTACCGTGTGGCGGAAAAGAATCCTCTCTACTATGCAACGAGTAGATTGGGCACAATTTCCAGGTGTAGGAACTCGGTGAAGTGCCCCAAAGACCAGTAAGCCGATGATAAATAAGCATAGGAATTGCAGCTTAGGTTACGTAAAGCATATACCGTTCAGAGGGACAAAGATGGCACCCTGCCATAGGCGGGAAAAGGGTTACCAGTTGCTTTTTATAAGGAGTGTTATTAAATCTGTCTCCTTGGTCCTGTTGAGTCCATGGTTGCATAGAGATGGCTTTTAGGTACTACGTCACCCAGTTCCTGAACAGATACGGGCACTTCCGCGCCTACCTTCGCAAGGTGGGAAAAGCGAACTCCGTGGAGTGCCTGATCTGTCCAGGGATGGATGACGACGTCCACCCACCGTCCCATTCTCCTCTGTAGCAGATAGGCCACCCGAAACACAGTGCTGGAGGCGCATCTGGGTCACTTCGACACCATCATCAACAACATTCTGGAACGAAGGACGACTGGGATGCCGTCTCCCAGCATGTCGAGGACATACTACGTGAAATGAAGTGCGAGATGAACCGAGGAGCTTCCCAGAAGCTCTCCCCGTTGAAGCCCTAAGGGTACACAAAAGGTCTAGCATACAGTAAGTCTGGGCTTCAGTGTCCAGAAGACAATGATAGTTGTGCACTCCGTGGCCTGGGAAAGAAATCCCTGATTCCATGTGGCGTGTAATCTACCCGTTGCATAGTAGAGAGGGTTCTTTGACGTGCAAATGACATCGTACACCGCAACACAGGACCTCGGTTTTACTTCTCATCCGAAGGAAGGTGCACTCGAGGTATCTGTCTCGGCCGAAGGAAACCAAACCACCTCGATTTAGTATCGAACCTAGAAACAGTGACGTAGTTATCGCGCACACTACCCACTGCGCCACCGAGGCAGGTCTCAATACAGCTATACAAGACGCAGAAGAAAGAAGCAAAGCAACTCCAACTCATAACCCTTTTCCCGCCTATGGCAGGGTCGGATACCCATCTTGTCCCTCTGAATGGACATAGGGCGATATATTGGTCATGGTTTTCTTTGAAGCCGGTCGCCGGACAAAGCTGCACCTCTACGCTTATTTATCGTCGGTCTAGTGTTCGTTGGGAATGCCACCGACGCCAGGGGGCGAGCTCCTACACCTGGAAATTTTACGTGCAAGTGCCATCGTACCATCGTGAAAGTGCCATCGCGCCGTTCTTTTACGTGCAAGTGCCATCGTACACCAACCCGGGACCTCAGTTCTACTTCTCATCCGAAAGAAGGCACACTCGCGGCCTCTCTCTCTCTCTCTCTCGCCCGAAAGAAGTCGACCTACCTCGGTCCAGTATCGAACCTAGAACTACTGATGCAGTTGCCGAGCGTGCACGGCGGCGGGTTAAAGAACAAGAAAAGATAATAAGAAAGTTAGAAAGAGAGGGGGAGAGAAGAGAGAGAGGGGGAGAGAAGAGAGAGAGAGAGAGAGAGAGCACGAGAGCCGTAGTGGCATCACAATAACAAAATGGTGGGTGCTCTGAATTGACCTATACACGCGTCCTGTATTATCTCGAGTGTTTCTGGAGATTATCTACAACTTAATAGACGTTGAAGAAAAAAGACCTGCCATGTTAGATTCACCATCACAATAATTACAATCAAATGAGCTTTGTGCTGAGATCCGAAGGAATCTACTGTCAAAAAAATCCATTAATTACTGGATCAATTCTCTCCCCCGTCTCTCTCTCTCTCATTCAGAAATAGAGAGAAAGCTAACATTGTTTTCCTCAGCTATAGATTTGATCTCTGCCTGCCTCTCTCCCTGTCTCCCCTCACTCCTTCACACCGACAATACACCCCTGTGTGCCCTCACAGCCACAACTCCATTGTTTAGCAGTTATTTCCATCCACGTGAATTCTTTCTCTTTCGGAAGAAGAAGATGATGATGATGATGCCCTCTATTCACTAAACAATACCTATTTAATTTAAATGAGCGTAAGATGTTTTGAGGTGACAGAGAAAGGGAAGAAGAAGAAAGAGGACCAAAGTGACGATGAAGATAACTGATGGGAAAAAAGGAGGGAGGGGTGTGCAAGACAGGGAGATACAGGAACAGGAAGTCTTCATATCAACCAATATCAAATTTAGATCATTACAATCAAGATGACGACTTAATTTCAATCATTCGCTAAACTGCAAAACAGAAAGAAAGAAAAAAAACAAATTAGGTCAAACCGAAAAGTAGAAAGACGGGGTCGAATCGAAGCAGTCGAAAAATCCACTAAACTAAATCAAGGCTGCTCATCGGTCGTACAATCTATTCATCATCATCATCATCATACCCTTATTCCGACTGTGGCAAGGTCGGGTCTGCGGGTTCTAGCCCTCCACTTCCGCCAATCTCCAACCAGGCCGCCATCCACCTTACACACTACCCTATCATTACGGACTGGCTCCTACGTCTAATTCGGTCTCCCCCTGCCCCGGGTGCTTCCGACCACCCGAATTCCTGAAGTGGACCTTATCGGGCTCCTCCTCCCCTCTTCTCATTACGTGCCCATACCATCTCAGCCTACTCTCCCTCATTTTTTTCTGCGATGTCCCCCCCCCCCCCCCCCAGGCTACCTCTACTATACTCATTCCTAATTCCATCAGCTCTCGACACCCCTCTCATACACCGCAGCATTCGCATCTCGGTTAACTTGCATGCTTGGTTACTCGCATCTCTGTTACACCTGCCCTGTAAAACTTCCCTTTCAACTTATTTGGGACCCTCCCTATCACACAGGACTCCATTTGCCTGTCTCCACTTCAACCATCCCCCATTGATTCTCTTCTCAGGGAGCTGCGAATTGCGTTGGACACACCAGTTCTCGACTGATCACTGAAGTTAAGCAGCGCAACCCCAGCTAGTACGGACATAGGTGGCCGCTTTGGAAAACTGGGTACTGCTAATACCCAAAAATCGTCGCATTAGTGTAGTGTCTGTGCAGTCTCTGCATTAGAACTACACAGTGAGAACATCACAACTATGCTGTGGACGGGGCTCTAATGACCTTTGTAGTTGAAGGGCCCTAAAACACCAACAAACAACAACAACAAACCCATTGATTCGATGGGTCACATCCAAGTCTATCTCCCCATTGCTTTGGATCGTTGATCCTAAGTAATGAGAGTACTGAGTGGTACTATCCCAACTCTCACGCCATCCAGAAGGCATTCTATCTTCACTAACAATCCTATTGAAAAGTTTCCATAGCCACCTAGCCTTAATGTGTAATTCGGCAAAATTCCAGGTGTAGGACCTAACCTTCCTGGTTTCGTTGGTGGATTGTTTGTTGTTTGTTGGTGTTTAAGGTCCCATCAACTACAAGGTCATTAGAGACCCGTCCACTGCATAGGTCTAATGCATAGACTGCACAGACACTATACTAATGCGACGATTATTGGGTATTAGCAGTACCCAGCTTTCCCGAGCGACCACCCATGTCAGTACTAACTGGGCTTGCGTTGCTTAACTTCAGTGATCAGACGAGAACTAGTGTGTCAAACGCAACTCGCCGCTCCCACTTCGTTGGTGGAGGAAAAGTACTTGAACGAAGAAACCAGACCGACGTTAAAAAATCACAGGGATTACAGCATTAAGTGGACAGCGGGCTGCGTCAAAAATACCGTGCAACGAGCCCGCCCGTGTGACCCCCAGTTCCACTGCTGGAGTGAAAGCACCGGAGTACTCGCGACCCTATCATAGGCAGAGAGAAAAGGGGTTTGTAATGATAAATGATGATGATGACGAGTGCAGTGCAGCACTACGCAATTGGTTGCGTAAAAACGTCGAAATGCTGCTACTGATGCAACCCATGCTGTTTTGCTTTTGGTGATAAACCAATTAATTTCCGCCCACCCCCGCATCTTAACAGAGATACAATTAATAATAACAACTTCCCACAAACATGGCGTATTAATTAATGATAGTTGTTCATGTGACAGATGAAGATATATATCCATGAGGTCAACCTCGTTCTTGATAGCCAAGTACAAGTCAAGCCACGGTCGGACGGACGAAAGACGGAAGAGGACACACACGTCGCCATTGATACACCCCCAAATAATGATAACCTTAAAGCTTCTTCAAGATTAAGATGTCAATGGAAATCGACGCAAATATACATCTTACAGATGACGAGTGACAATTTTAAGATAGGGTGACGGGTATGCGAGAGTAGTAGCACACATCCCATCACACATTTTTTAAAATAAACCCCCGTCTACAACACAGCAAAAGGATAAAGGTCAATCCAATGTCCTTTACGCGCCTACAGGTGAGAGAAACATCACAGTGACAATTATATTTCATTACTTATATAATTAGCATTGACTTACAACGCATATCATTTCAAAACAGGCTAAGAGACTTGACGTGTTAATTAACATCACAGTCTGCAGTTGGGGGAAGGGAGGAAAGGGTTGACTGCCACTACTAAAGGGTCGGGAGAGACGACAGGAGGAAGGGAGAGCCAAACTACATACCTCAAGAGACAGGCGCTTCCTGTATTTCATATTTCGAAAAGGAAACCAACCAACACTATCCGCCACAAAGGGCCTTGGGAGCGGCGCGTTGCGTTGGACACGCCAGCTCTCGTCTGATCACTGAAGTTAAGCAACGCAAGCCCAGTTAGTACTGACATGGGTGGTCGCTCGGGAAAGCTGGGTACTGCTAATACCCAATAATCGTCGCATTAGTGTAGTGTCTGTGCAGTATATGCATTAGAACTATACAGTGGACGGGTCTCTAATGACCTCGTAGTTGACGGGACCTTAAACTCCAACAAACAACAACAAAGGGCCTTCATTCCTTCCACCCATTTGCACAGCCCCCCAATACTTCTCTATTTAGTGTGAGTCCCACGCAGACCCGCCATAACCTAGGGTCGCAAGGATTGCATCGCATGCGGACGGCAGACATTTTCTCTCTCCTTTTTTACCAGTAATTAAATTTTTTTTTAGGTTCAGCAATTTGATGGTTACACTCGGACGGCCCTGGCTCTACAGTGAGATGTTTGTTTGTTGGCGTTTTAGGGCCCTTCAACTACAAGGTCATTAGAGCCCCGTCCATAGCATAGTTCTTTTGCAGAGACTGCACAAACACTACACTAATGCGATGATTTTGGGATATTAGCAGTACCCAGTTTTCCCAAGCGGCCACACATGTCAGTACTAGCTGGGGTTGCGCTGCTTAACTTCAGTGATCAGACGAGATCTGGTGTGTTCAACGCAATTCCCCGCTCCCCTAGGGTGAGATATTTGAGCTCTCTTGATTTTAAGGATGCCTCCGCACTCTCATTCCGTATCGATGGATCATTTGCTTTGAAATCCGTAGTTACAGATTCGATTCTGGTGGTGGGTTTCCTTTTGCAAGAGTTGAAAGAAGGAGGATTCGCCAGGTGTGCCTTCCGTCAGATTAGGGCGGGTAAAGCCGGTGTCCCAATGCGTGCTTAAAGTGTACAATGTCACCACTGCACGGAATGCCTTTTTCTATACGGAGAGCAAAACATGCGTGTAAATTGGGTAAAAATCCCAGGATGTCAGAGATGATCTTTCCCCACCTCTCCCCGGGCAGAAAGCGTTCCATTATATACCTCAAGTTGTTTTAGCATGCTACCCAACACAGAGGTGTATGTGGTTTCGCATCCCTTCGCCCAAGATCGGACCTACACCTAAAGAAATTTTTGATAGAGGAAATTGTCCTACGGTCACGTCGAAAATATCGCCATCCGGGGTCTACTTCTGACAACAAGTGAAGAGGGAAAACATGCAAATTGTTAAAGTATTTTCAGGTCGGAAACATTCACCTCGTAACCATGAGCCAAAAACAGTGGGGCAGGAAGGGGACTGAAACAGGAAGAGGAAATGGCCAATTTCGACTTCACAAAATACGAGAGAGAAAATACTCTAATTTGACTAGTGAAGCATTCATCTTCAGACTAAACATGTAACAAGTAGCACATGCAGTAGCGAGGGATGGGGGCACTTCGTTTACAAATGGTCAAGAGAAGGAAGGGAGGGCAGAGAGGGTGCGCGCGAGGAGCAGAAGTGGGTGCGGGAAAGAGAATACAAAAAAATTTATTGTCGAGTAAAAAGCAACATAAACGTCATTTTCACAATCGCAACAGGATTTTTGGCAAACTAACAGAACAAACATAACTATTAATTAACAACTGTCTCTTTTGTTATTTTCAACACAGGCCTGTCAAAAAGTTACCAAAAAATACTCAAAATGTAACGATTGGTGCAGAGCACGCAACGGAGGCCAACTTCATGTAGTAACAGGCCTAAAAGGGAACATAATGGTCTAACACTAACACGTTTTCATGTCCCCAACTGCGAAGGTGGCATAATGGGCTACGCATGTTTGTAAGCCCGAGTTCAAACCCCAAGGAGTCACTCGGGCTCCTTAAACGACTGATATCTATTTTGTCTCAATTGGGGAAACGGGAAGAGGTTGTTGTTGTTTGTTGGTGTTTTAGGGCCCTTTACCTACAAGGTCATTAGAGCCCCGTCCACTCTGTAGTTCTGATGCAGAAACTGCACAGACACTACACTAATGCGACCATTTTGGGATACTAGCGGTACCCAGTTTTCCCAAGCGGCCACCCATTCAGTACTAGCTGGGGTTGCGCTGGTTAACTTCAGTGATCAGATGAAGAACTGGTGTGTCCAACGCAAGAGCCCCAACCCTTTCTATACAAAGAAATGCGCAAATATTTTCAGGAGTAGAACCATCCCGCCTTTGGACGTTCTTTAAAGGCATTCAGAGTTGGCAGGCGGAAGTTAAATGACCAACTCTAACTGGACTGACAAGATGTAAGCTTGTTCAGATATAACATCACAATTGATTGTCCGCTATGTCTCAAAAGTGTCCATCTGTCTGACAGCCCAATACAAGTTAACCCGCCTCCACTGTGACCCACCTCTTCTTCCTCTCATTTCCACTGATTTTCCTGAAATTGCAAGGTTGACTTTTTGGAATTCCTAATCCGTCTACGCCAAAAACAAAAAAATATGAAACAAAAATACAGATGGACGCTGAAAGGGACGCTCAAATCCCTCAAATATTGCCAAATATTTACAAATTCCGTACCCCCTCTCTTCCTTACATGAAAAAAAAAACCCAACAACAACAATAACCTGAAAAATGTATTAATGGTATGATTAGGTGCCGCTTCGTTGAAGTGGACATCTACTAACCATCAACACCAGACGCCAGAGGCGATCTCCTGCACCAATAAATGCTGACGACTGCTTCAAATTCAGCTTTTATCTCATCACTTATCGCTCAATTTACTGATCAGCCACGTAGAAAGGTCCCTTGACGAGCAATAGTGACACACGGCAACATATCCTCACACGGGGGAAGAAGGGGGCATGATTTCCTATTCGAGAAGGAATGTGCCCTTAGTGATTTTGCCCCTTTCGGCCTGGAAGACTTCAAATACAAAGTCATTAGAGCGCCGTCCACTGCGTAGTTCTAATGCAGAGACTGCGCAGACACTACGTTGTCGGAGAAGATTGCTGGTTAATAGCGGTACCCAGTTTTCCCAAATGGCCACCCATGTCAGTAGTACCTGGAGTTGAGTCGCTTTACTTCAGTAATCAGACGAGAACTGGTGTGTCCAACGCAATAAGCCACTCCCACGCCTTATGAAAGCGGACCAAGATGCTCGCTATATGGGAAACAGGTGAAAAGCAATACCTTCCTTTGGTCCTCAAAAGCCAGACCTTACTTTGACAGAATTGGGAGGGAGGTTAAGGTTTGAACTCACAGGTTCAAAAGACCCCTGTTTCAGGTTGTTGGTGTTTTAGGGCCCTTCAACTAAAAAGGTCATTAGAGCCCCGTCCACAGCATAGTTCTTATGCAGAGACTACAACACAGACACTATACTAATGTGACGATTTTTGGGTATTAGCAGTACCCAGTTTTCCCAAGCGGCCACCCATGTCAGTACTAGCTAGGGTTGCGCTCCTTAACTTCAGTGATCAGACGAGAACTGGTGTGTCCAACGCAATTCACCGCTCCCACCCCTGCTTCAGTAGTCCAGTCAACTAACCACGTGGTACACTATTGTCATAGCACCAAACAATAGGACATTTTCCTGGAAGAAGAAGCACAAACAAGATACACGCATTTCGGGAGTATTGGGCGTTTGGGTGGCACATCCCGAAAAAGGGCATAATGATGTCATAACCACACAATTGGAAGAGAGCGAGCGAGCAAGTGAGAGAGGAGATCCCAAGGCGATTTTCAGAGCTGTCGCTACAAATTGGATATCATCATTTTCTGAAAGTTAGAGAGAAAACAGCGACTACATATATCGATTAATGAACGACAATGAGAAACACCGGCAACGACGCCACTCAAAAACCAACAGAGAAATCTCAAAGCTGATTTTGAAGGGTCAGGTACCGATTTTGCACCACTGCGACACATGGGCAATCTGTTGGACGATATTTTGACGCAGCTGGCTGCAAACCTAATATTGCAACCCCTCTCACTGCCTATTTATTCGTCGGCCTATCTTAGATTCGTTGGAGCGCTTCTCCACCATCGACAACAAAGGGCGGGGGGAAGGTGAAGAGCTCCTACACCGGAACATTTTGCCGATCAACACGTCCACGTTTACTGTTTGTTTGTTGGTGTTTTAGGGCCCTTCACCTACAAGGTCATTAGATCCCCGTCCACAGCATAGTTCTTATGCAGAGACTGCGCAGACACTACACTAATGCGACAATTTTTAGGTATTAGCAGTACCCAGTTTTCCCAAGCGGCCACCCATGTCAGTACTAGCTGGGGTTGCGCTGCTTAACTTCAGTGATCAGACGAGAATGGTGTGTCCAATGCAATAAGCCGCTCCCCAACATGTCCACGTAGAAAGGGTTCTTTTTCGTGCAGCAGTGACATTTTTACACACACCACACGGGGCAACAGATTTATTTTCCATCCGACAGAAGGCGCACTGGGAACCTCTATATCTCTCTCTCCCGAAAGAAGTCAAAATCACCAGGATTCAGCATCGAATACGGAACCCCTGACTCAGTAGTCGAGCGGTTAGTCCCTGGATAGTGAAAAGGAGAAAAAAAGGTTAATTTCCCTGGCTTCCTGATGTGCAATACACCCCAAGTCTCTTTCTCGCCTAACCTTAATATACTTCTGGTCCGCCTCAGTGACAAAGAGGTAGCGTGCTGGTTGCGTAGTGGCTCCAGGTTTGACCTAAGGCAGGTGGTTTTTCGTTCGGGCAAGAGAGTGATAGAGGCCCCGCGCAGTGCACCTTCCGTCGAATTGGAAATAAATCCGTGGTATGATGTGAGGAGTACGCAATGTCCCAAATTTCTAGGTGTAGGAACCTCTTGATGGCACCTCTGAAAGGCAAGTTCAATCCAGTCCGAGGTAGATAAACGGTTTTTAAGCGCGAAAGGAAGGGAGGAGACACCTGAAATGCGCTTGTCAGAAGGGTAAAGCCTTAGAGCACCTGTAAGAAACAAAACCCTTTCACCGCGTACCAACCGGTCAAACCAAACCCAGGTGAAGCCCCAACCCCCTACTAACTATATATTCTCAAACCGTAAGCCTCCCCTTCGCCTTTAAATCCAATTTTTTTATACCACGTTGGGATAAAACAATAATAAATCAAGAACGAGGGAAGGAACAACCAAATTTTAATTTGAGGAAGTACTACCTGTACGTGCGTTATATGAGAACCTACTATGAACAACAACAGCAGCGGATGTTCATTAATACCTAACACCTGTGTTAAACCTCTATAATTTAGAGTTATAATAAAACACACAACATTCCTGACAGGAACAACAAACCAGGGATCCTTTGTCTGCACCGCCCTGATTTGAATTAATCCACTATCATTATTGCAGGTAGAAAGAAAAGTGGAAATGGAATGAAATTGCTATCAAATATCTTCCGCCTAACAAGAATACAGATATAGACTGGCAATATGGCTGGACAGATGACCTTTCAGTAAAGGGTTAGTATGTGCTGTTCCGAAAGATTCCTGCTGAAGTATGCCGTCACAAGACCCTGAAACTAGAAGACGATCAACGCTTCTCGATTCCCCAATCCAGTGCCTGACACCAAGTGCTATACAAAAAAAGCGCCCTCTGGTTGAAAATCACTCGCATAATGTCTGTGAAGAAACAAACTGCTGTCATCTTCTCTACCATTCAGCGGGCTGGCGAGCCACAGACAGCTCCAACTCTGAAGGTAGAGCAAAAGACCAACACCAGGACAAGGACGAACTCCTACCACACCTTGGAATGTTGCTCCTCTGTAGACTTCTTCTTCGTATAGAAAAGGATGCACACAACTAGGAGAAACCAACAACGCCACCACCATAACTTACCTCAACCGGAAACCAAACATGTACGCCATTTTCACTGAGTACTAACCACAGGAGCCTTACAGAATGCCAGCGAGCGGCAAATTGCGTTGGACACACCAGTTCTCGTCTGATCACTGAAGTTAAGCAACGCAACCTCAGCTAGTACTGACATGGGTGGCCGTTTGGGAACACTGGGTACCGCTAATACCCAAAATTCGTCGCATTAGTGTAGTGTCTGTGCAGTCGCTGCATAAGAACTAAGCTGTGGACGGGGCTCTAATGACCTTGTAGTTGAAGGACCCTAAAACACCAACAAACAACAACAGAATCTCAGAGAGGAGAGAGGAGAGAGAGAGAGAGGAGAGAGAGAGAGGAGAGAGAGAG
>JAAFCE010005724.1:17378324-17522320 GCA_013389805.1 Trigoniulus corallinus | reverse complement strand
GAGAGAGGAGAGAGAGAGAGGAGAGAGAGAGAGGAGAGAGAGAGAGAGGAGAGAGAGAGAGGAGAGAGAGAGAGGAGAGAGAGAGAGTCGCTTACGGAGTTCTCTGCCTTATCAGAGGTCGCTGCCAGTAGTAACCAAAGTGTTTCTTGCAGACTAATCTCCTTTGGTTGGGACGAAGCTGATTTCCTAGTCCACTTCCTAGTTGACAGAGTCCCATGTCTGTGTGTGCGCGCGCGTTCGCGTCCCTCTATCGCATCCTCCCTCCAAAAATATTCCATACTTTATAAGCTAGAGATTATGACTGAAGGGAAAATATTCCAGTTGCTAGGAACACGTCAAGCCGGCAGTAATCCTGAGAACTTTTGCCTCTTTTTCTCTTCCTGTCTGCCAATAAATCAAAAACAACACCATTCATGTTTCCCGGATTAAAATACTGTATATAACCATAGTAATAGTATTAACTAGTATTACTACTATTATCAATAACCATAATAATAATAATAATAAAAATTAATCGCATTCAACACAATGTTACTATGACATGGAACAGAAAAATCTAAAACCCTTTCTCCACCTCATCGCCCTTCCTTCAAGGAAAAGCACCGAGTGTAGACATCAAATTCGTAACCGGAAACGAAGATCATTGATTCATGTTTGTCCGACCTCCTTCGAAGCACTTGACCCCAAAAGCGAACAAACACCACCAAAAGGAACAACAAAAGACAGAGGAGCCAGAGAAGGACGAGGGAGCAAAGAAGGAAGAACACACACCGGCAGGGTGACCAGGGCACTACTAAAATCTTCTGGCGGTTAGCCCAGTTAACAACAAAGTCTCACTAATGTGAAGGAGATTAAGCAACAAATGGAGGAGTGCCTGTGGTGAGAACAGCTGCACCCTTTACGAGTGTTTTCAAGGATTTGCAATGTAGTTCCTTTAATTTAAATAATTCAGAGGGCAGACAGAGAGGAACAATGTTGAATAAGCAGTAATGTGCAGCTTGTAGGTTCAATCCTGGTTGCCTCCATCAACAACAAAAAAAAAATAACCCTTGTGGGCTTCTCGGTCTTTATCCTTGAAATCAATGATTTGCCGGGTTCAATCCTCGCTAGTGAGAAACCCTAAATGCGCCTTCCGACAAATCATAAGTCAGGGGTTTCATCCAGATCAAAAAATCCTTTCTTGTACAGAAGAGAAGCGTCTAAATTATCACCGCTCCCAACCCCTCTTCTGACTTTAATAAGCAGGCTTTCACAGCTGGCATTCGGCTACCCATTATGCCACATCGGGACACATGGGCAATCAACTTGACAGCAGTTTTACTCAGCCGGTTGCCGACCTACTGCTGCAACCCTTTACATTTATTGGCGGGTCTGCTCTCTCGGAGCGATCTCCGACACCTGGAAATTTGGCCGACCCACACGTTCCGTGTAGAAAGGGTTCTTTCGCGTATAGCAGTGACGTCGCAGACACTTGTCATCCAAAGGAAGGTACTGGGGGCCCATGTCTCTCTAACCCAGTGGCATTCCGAAGGTATTCTGCGCCCGGGGACAAAGATCGAAATCTGCGGCCTCTGGCGCTCTCTAAACTTAATGCAAACCGCATTTTTGCACTCCCTGTCTTCTGAGCCCGGGGACATCTGTCCACCTTCGCCCCCCCCCCTCGGTACGCCTCTGCTCTCACCCGACAGAAGTCATGACCCTCGGCCGGCATTGTGAGGGCACATCTTAAGAACCATCTTGAAATGAATTGCTGGATTCATTTTATGGGTTGGGAAGTAAGCCAGGCAGCCAAAACAGGACGAACCCTTAGGAGGCTGCTCGCGGGAGATGAGGAGGTAGATGTAGAGGACGTAGGAGAGGGGAAATTTGCAGCACCCAACGTTCTTTACCAACCACCCATCTTGGCACTAACGTGGGCTTGCGCTGCTTAACTTCAGTGATCTCACGAGAACGGGTGTGTCCAACGCAACTTGGCTTAAGGTCCTTTGCAGCATAAAAGTTAAGATTTTGGCACTAGGGCTCGCCCCACTCTTTAGAGATACAATATAGTCAATTTTCTTAACAGGAAGTGACAAAATCGTGTCTACCAGTGAGAGACAGCGGCAACTAAGCCGAAAGAGAAAGGGAGGGATGATGGGAACGAATGGGCTCTATTCCGAGTGACTTGCAACAAGGGGGTGTGAGATGGGGTAAAAGCAGTGGAACTGGAGAAGGGCGAAACAAGAAGACATGCACACACAACGACGTCAGTAATTTATTATCCAAAAAACTCATTAATTTTTAAGGCCATCATTTTAGCGATAGATTATCAATTATTTGCATAGTTAATAAGCGGAAAGCAACGGAATTCTGTATCCATCCTCCCCCCCCCCCCCTCTCTCTCTCTCGGGTTCACAGCGAGGAAATGAGAGGAGAAAGGGGTAATCATATTTTGAGTAGCACTAGCAAGACACCAAATGTTACGTATGACATCATCGTTGGAGCCCTGTTTCTGCAATATTTTCCTTACACCCACACCATTCAAAATTTCTCATATCCACACTCCTGCCACCTTCAAAAATTCATCACTAGGGTGGGAACCCAATACCTAAATAATTCATGCATCCACCAACCCTTTCCTTATCGACCCTAGTGGGTGTGGGAGACAAACTCTTACACTTGAAAATTTTGCAGATCTATCCATTTCCGTTGTTCGAAAGGGTTACATTGCATCACACACACACGACGCGTGCACTACCTACCTGTTTCTCAATTGGGACGAATGCGTGCATTGAAATTTCCTTTCATTTTGTCATAAAATACAGCCTAGTCATAAACCTTCATTTCGCGGAATTCGTCCGAGTTACGCAGTCTGGTCAGAATCTAAATAACCAAACTCTGAGTTCACAAATCAGCTTGTCAGCTGCCCACTTAAAAGGCCTTCCAACTCTTTAACGCGGTGGTCAAGTTAAGAAATAAACTGGTGTTCAAAATTGAGTGAATACCAAACCAAGCAACTTCTAACCAGTGGCGTAGCCAGGTTTTAGCGCCAGAGGGAGCAGCGAGCATATTAAGAAGGTGCCATTTTTCAATCTTAGATAGGCGTCATTTTCTGCAGGGGGTGCCCCCCCTAGCTACGCCACTGCTTCTAACCCTTTTTCTTTCAGAGGGACAAGATTGGTACCCGATCTTGTCCCTCTGAATGGACACAAGAGTGATTTATTGAACGGCGTTTTTCCGAAGCCGGCAGCCGACATAAGCTGCAACCCCCCTATACTGCGTTATCGTCGGTCTACTGTTCGTTGGGCCACTCCACCGACGTCAGGAGACGAGCTCTTACACCTGGATATTTTGCCTCATCTACCCGTTGCATAGTAGATAGGGTTCTTTTACTTACAAATGCCATCGTGCACCTCAGGGGGCCTCGGTTTTACTTCTTATCCGAAAGAAGGAACATTATGGCTTCTCTCTCACCCGAAAGAAGCCAACCCACCCCGATCCAGTATCGAACCTGGAAGCAGGAATACCCATAACGTGTTATATAAAATTATGTCACATCGCATAGGAATTAGGGTACAATGTCCATCTTTAGATGATGGAATGTAGTGGAGAATCGTTGGTGGTTTGCAAGCAGGACAATCCAAAGTGCAGGTTGTAAAAGACCTATAATTTGCAGAAAATGTTTCAGGAGACTGGATCCATATAAAGAAGCTTCCAGCCAGGGCGCTAGAGGACTGCTACAGACACACACACACACACACTGTTGTGGGACCTGTTGTAGGGCATACAAGCCAGAAGAGTATCTCCAAAGATTCATCCGCCAAAAATTCGCCACTAACTCTTTTGCAACCCTAAACGAGCTGCATTCCCTGTTTTACTTCTCCCAATCTGGAAAACAGGCTGCACCTGGGAAGGAGGGGAGAGGGGGGAGGGGTCAGAAATTAAACCTTCAACTCATTTGTGTTGTTGGTTTTCAGACGGCGAGGGGGATGAGATCTGAGTTACCCTACCTCGATATCGGTCTTGATATTTATTTCTCTTAAAACTTTCTTCAAACATTAGAGAAAAACACATGCCCTTGTTCTATCGCATCACTGCCATTCCCTGGGTGCCGAACCTTCCTCCTTCGCCCCTTTGATGCATTATAAAACAAAATATTCAGTCCCTAAAGTAAATTCAAGGTAGAATTTCGAAGAAGAATAACAAAAGATGTAAAACTACGTTAGTATGTATATATTATTGAATGCATAATTCAAATTAACTGAAAACATGAACATGATTTCACGGTTTACTTGTGTCGGAATTGAAGCGTGTGAAAAATAGTAAAATTTCATATTAGTAGACCTGAGCAACCCATCAACTATATTTGGTGCTGAGATCTCCTTTCTTTTCACTCACAACCACAGGAGTGCCAGGGATGGAGGATGAGTAGGAGAGAGGTAAGTAAGCACACCTCTAAATTGTGACGAAGATGATACAGTGGTGGAGGGTAGACGGGGTGTTTTAATTCTCTTAAGACACAAGTCAAAAAACATTCCCCCTAGTCTCCCGTTTGGTTACATCCCACCAATATCATATCAATGCGGCCTACTTCTTAAAACAAGACAACAACAACCCTTTCCCTCTCCATAGTGACAAAAGGAAGACAGAGGACGTAGAGAGGAGGGGAGGAGGTATGGCCGAAATTGTATATTTTAGTGGGACGATGTCAATATACCTTCCTAGACCCACCTTAGTACCGCACCTCCAGGTTCGACCCGAGAGAGCGGCGAATTGCGTTGGACACACCAGTTCTCGTCTGATCACTGAAGTTAAGCAGTGCAACCCCAGCTAGTACTGACATGGGTGGTCGCTTGGGAAAACTGGGTACTGCTAATACCCAATAATCGTCTCATTAGTGTAGTGTCTGTGCAGTCTATGCATTAGAACTATGCAGTGGACGGGTCTCTAACGACCTTGTAGGTGACGGGACCTTAAACACCAACAAACAACAATCGACCCGAGAGGAGTGCGCCTGCCGTCGGATGGGAAGCAAAACTGTGACTACGTGGTGTTAGTAGTACACCATTTCTACATGGGACGCACTGATCAACAAAATTTCCAGGTGTAGGAGTTCGCCCCCACCTTGGTGTCAGTGGTGGAGAAGCGCTCCAATGAATCAAGATAGGCTGACGATAAATAAGCAATGAAGGGATGTAGTATTAGGTCTGCAACTAGAAGCATCAAAATACCGTCCAACTGATTACCCATGTGTCCCAAAGGGACAAAAATGGGCACCATCCTGCCATAGGCAGCAAAATGGGGGAAGAAGGTTAGTAATGATGATTATGATAATGAAGACAATATACCTTTCCAATACCCAAACTAATGAAAAAAAAAAAAACAACACCAGCACGAACAAAAAAAATATATATCCTTAAAGAGGCAACTTCAAGATGGCACTCTGATTTACCGTGACGAAAGGTCTGAACCATTTCCCTTAGATCCCTCAAGTCTATAAATTTAGGCTTCCAAGAGTAATCCATCATCACCGGGCACAAAAAATATTTGGCAGCTCTTTAGGCTTTCAGTTGCAGCAACAGCAGAAGAAGAAAGTGGAAAAGACAACAAGGCAGAGTTTAAATAGTCGGGGAGAAGAAAATGGATGGATCTATTCTCGCATGAATTGCAAAAGGGCGATGCATCCTACCACGCACGTCACACGAATAACAGGTGGATGGATGGTGACCCCCTACAGTCCTCCAACGGTAACCGTTTATAGAAAAAACATGAAGGGAGAGGAGGACGAGAGGGGGTCATCAGCAGGGTCACACACACAAAAAAATCTTCAAGGGGAAAAAACGGCCACGCGGCAAAGAATAACGCATGATTATCATAAAACTAATCACATCGTGAGAGCAATTTGGGACTGGTAAGAAGAAAGCATACTGGGCCGAGAGTATACGGGATAGAGTGCAGGGTGAAAGCGTGGGTGTGGGGGCCGGCCCAAGAATGAGGAACGAAAGCTTCAATCGATTTATCTCATCTTACCATATGATAGCAAATATCCCAAAACACCAAATAATACTCTACGTCAATTTCCATTCATCTTATACAGGAACAAGGGTATCTGTCCCTCTTAGGTCACATTTTCGACAGGACATGCCTGGTTCATTTTCATTTTTTGTGTGCCCGCCCCACTTTTGAGGGGAAAAAAAAGGTGGGATGACAACAGTTCAGTGATAACGTGCATGAGTGAGTGCGCTTTCAAGCGCTACTATTACAGAAGTTGGTACGTAATTTCGGATTCTGAAATGGAGGGTGGAGGAGATAGAGAGAGGGCTAGGCGGGGGATGATGCGATGACCGGAAACTGTAGGTAACATCCTTCAAGAGCTAGGGTAGCTGGCAACCCAGTTTCGTTCACATTCGAGGCATTTTTCGAGGGGTGATGGGAACTAATGACCCGTCTGTCAGACGAAAAATGGGAGCGGCGAGTTGCGTTGGACACACCAGTTCTCGTCTGATCACTGAAGTTAAGCAACGCAAGCCCAGTTAGTACAGTGAAACCTCTCTAATTGGTACACCTGCGGGACCTGGCCAAAGTGTACCCATCAGAGGGGTGTACCCATTAGAGGGGTATGGGACACTAATAATACTGTTGTTTAATTTATTCAGTTACTGTTTTTTTTTTAAATGAAAAAAATGCATTGTATAATATTATATTTCCCAAAATTGTTGACGTACACAAATTTAATTTTTACAAACAAATCAATGAAGGGTCGTCTGTCTAGAATCAAGCTATCCTCTTATTTTCCGCCTATGGCAGCGTCGGGTACCCATCCTGTCCCTCTGAATACATGCAAGGGTGATCTTTTGGACAGTGTTTTTCTGCAGCCAGTTGCTGACCAAGGCTGCAACCCCTATGCATATTTATAGTCTGTCTACTTTTGTTTGGGGTATTTCACCCATGCCTGGGGGAGGGCAAGCTCCTACACCTGGAAATTCTGCCTCATCCATAATTTGCATAGTAGAGTTCTTTTATGTGTAAATGCCATTGAACACCATATGGGATGGCAGTTATACTTCTCATCCAAAGGAAAGTGCACACGGAGCATCTATCTTGCAGAAAAGAAGGCAACTCACCTCGGTCGAGTATTGAGCCTAGAACCACTGCTGCAGTTACCAAGCACGATACCCACGTCACTGAGGCGGGATGTACTCATTACAGAGGGGGATTTCTGAAAAGTGGAGACATGTATTAGGTGTACCAATAAGAGGGGTGTAGCCATTAAAGAGGTGTACCGTTAAGAGGGGTAGTAATAGCATAAAGCCTATCTGTGAAAAATCGGTGCCTGAGAAATCTGTACCGATATGAGGGGTGTATGTACCCTTTAGAGGGGTGTACCCATATAGAGAGGTTTCACTGTACTGACATGGGTGGTCGCTCGGGAAACCTGGGTACTGCTAATACCCAATAATCGTCGCATTAGTGTAGTGTCTGTGCAGTCTATGCATTAGATCTATGCAGTGGACGGGTCTCTAATGACCTTGTAGTTGACGGGACCTTAAACAACAACAGACGAAAAATAAATCCAGCGCCCTACAGTGTCCAATTTCAAGACTGTTACAGAACCCTTTCTATACGGAAGATTCCTAGTTTGCTCCCCGAGGTCAGTAGACAAACTGATATTAAATAACCCACAATCCTCATGTTTTAACGAACTGTTCATTCTTATCTCTTTTGTTATGACTGGTTATATCTTGATCCAGTGCTTCTGTATTCCCCTTCCTCCCTCACCCCGTCCCCGTTCGTCGCGGGCCCCTTGATGCCAGTTCAACTTCTAGTCATACAACTTCTCATTGCCACTATATCGTCTCGCTATTTAGCCTTGTCCCACACTCCTCTTCGAAATATTCAAGCACATCACATACCCACTAAAAGTCTCTTCAATTTATTCTTCTCCTCTTTCCCCCTTTAAGCCCATTTTAGGCCAAATTCTTCCTCTGAATAGTCGTCCCTAACATCCTCACACCGTATCCTTCCTTCTATCGAGCCTCTGAATACCAACTACAGCACTAGGCTAGAGAGGAAAATGTCTTGTCCCAAAAGACAATTTTAAGCCGATAACGTCCAACACCAGAGGCGCTCTATTACGCATCGTTATTAGGACTGTGCTACTGCAGACGACAGCTCCCCATGACATCCACTCATAGAGATACTTAGGAAGGGGAGAGAGAGAGACACCCTGCAACAATATGCCACCTCTAGTACTCTTTATCCTCTTTATCGTCCTCCTATGTTACAGTCCCGAACATTCCCTCTACCCTCCACCTTCCCCTCTTTACTGATTTAATGAATACTAACCACCACATACTCCCCAATCCCAACCCTCATTTTACCCCCCTTCCCCTTAATTCTAAAATTTCTACCTTCACCAGAGGTCATCATCAAGTCTCACTTATGTCCCATACTCAAACGTTACTTTCCCATTCAGTCCCTACGACACAAAATCTCTTTTCCCCATTCGTTAACCCGCGCACCCTATTAAAAGGAGACTTCCCCTGTCCCCACTACTACTAATATCCTCAAATATAGTTCCTCTTCCCTTTACCCCCATCCCCCTCCGCTCCTCTTGACGATGATTACGCGTGTGAAGAAAATGGCTTCCGGCAAATGTTGGCTCCTCATTGCGCACTAGCGCCGCAAAGAATTAAAAGCCAGGGATCCAACCAGATTTCACTTCACAAAGAAGATATTAATTGCAAATTTGGATAAGAGGGTGGTGGCAGAGACACGCGGCATTTGAGCCCGTGAGCCTTTCTTCTTCTCTGCTCCCCTTTTCACTCCAGCTACTACTCTTCTTCCCTTCATTTCTGTGTCGAAAGAGACAGCAAGACGAACTGAGATGGAATCGGAGCAGACGTAGACGTTAACGCGTTAAGAACGAAGAGTAGTGGCGATGGGGATAGGTGGAATGGGGTGACGGAACAACAGGGAAAAGGACGGAAGAAAGGGCATCACATTGAACCCTCAGCCTGGAGCCCATTGAACTGATCAAGTCTCGGATATACACTTCAACAATGGATTTTTCCTGACAAGCGTCGTAAACAACAAACAATTCACCTTAACGAGAACTGAACTCATGTCCGCCAGATAACCGTCAGGTCTGCACTAATCAATCTTATTTTAATAACCTTGTTCCCGGCTTTATTTCCCATTGGACGGATGACGCACTTGTGCCTCTCTGTCTTTCCCTCTCTCGTCAGAAACAATCCAGACCACCCCGAACCAATATAGGACCTGAAACCACTGGCGCAGTGGTCGAACACTCAACGTCTGCGCCATCGTCACGTCCACACCGACAAACTTAAAAATATCCCAGCACCGAGAGTGGCTCATTGAGGCAAGTCTTGCTTCAGCAAGAGTTTAGTGGATTTTTGGCCTGTAGGAGTGTCAGTCTCCTATGAAACTCTTTTGGCACTACAGCTGGACAACGACTTGTACCGCAAGAGGTATGAAATCAAGATGTTCACGTAGGCGGTGCCGTTGGTTCCTCTACTCACATGGACGGAAACCAGACAAAGCAAACCAACACGTGATTCCGCTGCAGAGCCTCTAAACGGACACCCAGACACAAGACAGGGCTGAAATTAGATCCAGCACAGAGTTGCAATACGCCAATGGACCAATCAGACAATAGGGCAGGTGTTATTTACAACCAAGAATTAAGTGTCAATCAAGGTGATGGAGGACAAGAAGATCTGGAGGAGGAAGTAAGACCTAGGGCAAGAGCAACAATAAACCATTGTATGCAAAACGTGTTCATCACCACCATCCAAAAACTCTTGCAGCACATCAACAAAAGGGAATAAAGTCGCACTTCTCCGAAAAACGTGTGTTCGCAGGCGATGTAACTGACACCAATAACAAGACTTTCTGTTCCTAATGACACCGCGGAGGACGACGAACTCCCAAATGTTATCTCATAAATCCTCCATTACAAATTAAATCAATATTTTTATCTGCACATGTCTGACAACCACTACCACTACCAAGACTTTTGCCAAAGAGTAATGGTGACAAACACCTTCTCCCCCTTCTTTCTCTCGGCCCTCCCTTCCTGCGCCACCTACACACAGTAGTTCTCAAGCTTCTAGTGAAAACAACTTTCTCCTCTTTCATTACTGGTCATCAGATCTCACCCTCAACCGTCTGAAACAACAGTCGTCCACTCCAAAGGGTCAGTCACCGAAGTCAGAGAAATCAGGTGAGAGAAAAGATGGGATGGAGGGGATTGAAATTCCTACACCTGGGAATTTTCCTGGTGCAGTTTTTCCATGTACATCCCGCCTCGATGGTGCAGGGTTAACGTGCTGGACTACTACGCGGAAAAGAACCCTTTTTGCATGGAATAAAGATCGATAAAATTTCGAGGGGGTAGGAGCAGTGCCGAATTTACCACTTGGCTAATTAGGCTGAAACCTAGGGCCTCAACGTTTAGTGGGCTTCAAAACTTAAGAAAAGAGCTTGAAAAAGGTCTCAAAATTGAAACTGCCTAGGGCCTCTCAATATCTAAATTCGGCACTGGGTAGGAGTTCTCTTCTCCATTGCGTCAGTGAAGGAAAAGTGCCCCCAACGAATCAAAATAGGTATATGGGGTTTAGTATTAGGTTGGCAGCCGGCCGGCTGCATAACAACCGCTCAAGTGTCCCAATGGCACAAAAATGGGCATCCGACCTTCAGATATATTCAGGTCTTGTCAGCTTCACTTCCCATGTGGGCTGCTGAATCCAGTGTATTTAAAGATTCGTGTCCTTCGTGTCCCTGTCCCCTTCCATCCAATACGAAACCGCATCTTTGAGTCAAGCCCGTTGCCATTTTAAGACCCCATCAACACATTGAAGGCAGGACAAAACAACAGCCAATAATGTTTTCATGGTCATCTGACTTCCGTCTGACCATCTGCCCAAGTTTTTAATGATCAACCGGTATCCCCCTCTTTGTAAATTCATTTCCTCTTCCTACAGGGTCGCAAACACCCATGAGGTCGGAAGACGGACTAAATAAAACGAATAACGAAAAATTAAACTAACCGATAACTGGACAGAAAGGAAATGAGGAGAGGAAATTAAGCACTGTCGGACGGACGACGACTGACTGTCCAACCTAATGCCATAACCCTTTTAGTGTCCTCTCTTACCACGTCCAGGACATGTCAACTACTAACTCTTCAGTCAAAAAGTTGGTGAAGTCTTTCCAATGTCCTACAGGAAGGACTCACCTACCTCTCTCTGAAATTTCAGATAGTTATCAACGACATCAATCTGAAGAGGAGTTTTTTTTTTGTCAAAAAAAGAGTAAGGTGACCCCCATCCCAACAGTGGCAAGAACTGATGAAGAAGAGTCAAGAAGCGGCATTGTCAAACCTGTCAGTGCATCGATTATTACGGATGATTAATAGAGTCCAGTGCTACTTCCTACAGCTATCATCTCCAGAAATTGAATGGCTACTGACCATCATCAGATCTTTCAAATCTTCCTCAGTTAGTGCATTCGTCTCTACTTCATACAGTTGCCCAAATGTAGGAAAAAAAATAAAAATAATGGCCCCTAAGGAGAATGAAAGGAAAGGGTTCAGGAGGGATAGGGTGGAAGATGGATGACCCAAAAGTGGGGCGAGAGAGAGAAACATTTCAATAAAACCACAAGGGATTTTTAACGGAATGAATAAAACAATACATCGAGTCTCATCTCTTTGGCAGTCGCCAGCAATACACAACTCTTGAAATCGGGGTGGGGGAAGGGAAGAGAAAGGTCAAGCAAACCCCACCTCTCCTCACTATCAGAATTGACCATTTCAAAAATCACCGCACGACAAATACTTTTAACGGCGACGACGGACGACAACGATGAAGCTTTCAGAGATTTAAAACTACCAAAAGCGATAATATCACAATCGATCTTTAAAATCGATTTCCCAGAGCCTATTCTAAATGAATACCGGAAATTGCAGTAGAGGTCCTTCTACTGTGGGTGGGTTCATATTTGCTTCATTCTGCGATAAAAGCCCACACAGAGGCTCCTTTTTTCTTTCAGCTGCTTGTTCAGCATCACTGGTAACTCTTTTCGGCAGAGTCGGGTACCAATTTGTCCTATAGGAGCTTAGAACACTAAGGCGCGCGGCGGACTGTTGGACAGCCTCATACTTATTTCCGTAAGGGCATTTTGGATTCATTTAATGGGTTGGGGAGTTAGCCAAGCAGCCATAACAGGATGAACCCTTAGGAGACTGCTCGTGGGAGATGAAGAGGTAGGTAGTGGACATAGGAGAGGGGAACTTGGCAGCACCCAACGTTCTTTACCAACCACCCATGTTGGTACTAACGTGGGCTTGCGCTGCTTAACTTCAGTGATCTCATGAGAACTGGTGTGTCCAACGCAACTTGACTGCACCAGCGACATTGGGTAAAAAGTTTCTCACCGATTCCCAGGGAATGGTTCCTACACGCAGGAAAAGGTTCTATTTCATGTAAGAAAGGGTTTTTTGACGATGCAGTATGGACATGGTACACACCAAACGGAGCCACAGCTCCAAAAGACGGTTAGCGCTTCCCGCTCTCTCCATCAGGATCGATCCTTCAGCCGTGGTCTCAAGAAATCAAACAAGGGAAACACTCCGTATGAACTGGAATCGAACCTACATTTCAAGAATCAATTTTAACACAACAAAAACGACAGACACTACAATAACAACAGTAGAAAGGCGCGACTGACTTCAATGTCAGCAGCACATATTACAAAAATGAAGCAGTAAAGGTCCCTTAAGGCCTATTAAGAAGTCCTTACTTCCTGCCCATGTCATTTCAAAATCAGGAAAGGGGAACTACGAATTTCTGTTTCTTTTGCCCCTTTCAACGAGTAGTGAATGGTCAGTAGCACTCCATACAAAATTATTTATAATTAGGAAAGAAAGAGAGAAAGCACTCCCTTTAAGTCGTCCATCTTGATTCACGTCGGCGGCCATTTTATGACGTAAATCTCGACAGCGACATTCAGTCAACAATAAACTGTTTAAAAGAAAAGCTATGGGGAACCATTTCCACCAAAATGAGCGTTTATGATGCTATTTATCTCACTGGTCTAATTGATGACTCTGAAGGGCTGCCCATCATTAGGAAATCCTACGTTCTTCTAAGTGGACCTGAGTAATATGACCATCAAAGTCGGACAAATAACACCCTTCTGTTTTTCCAAGTTACAAAACGGTCCCTTTCTGACAGGATAACTGACTATCATAGTGCAGCAGACGGCATCGTTAAAGAAATGAATCATTCAGGTTACTTTTTTGAATAGCCCCCTTTTTTTCGTTATGGCGAAAGGTGGTCAAGCTGTAAAAATAGACTACTTCTCTCAGGCGCGGCAGGCAGGTAGTAGACAGGGACAACACTGCAAGAACATTCTATATTTCCCTCTACTCGTTCATCTTGTCCAGAAATCGACTAATCGGTTTGAATGGCCGTACAACCTGTCATCGTTTGACCAATGGCAGCTGCCTGCAATAAACTGGCAACTATGTCACGGCGTCTCATAAAACCTTCATGTGGCCCATAATTCACGGTGCCAAACACTTGCGGACCCCCCCCCCCGCTCTCATCACAAAGTCAGCAGGCGCATCGCTCGTTGAAACGCTTCTTTCCGACTTAATATCTGTTCAAAGTTTTATGACCACCACTAGCCACATACACATACATATATATTCACAAACACACAATAAGAAAATTTACCGGAAGTAAAAACTGACCAGGCAGAAGAAAGCGACGATGTAACAACAACAGTGACGATTCCATCATGATGGACAAAAGACAATAGCCATGATGAAGTGTTTAACAGTCTGCCATGTACAAACATCATCACATCGACCACACCCCTCCCGAAAGGACACCTGCTTACATCCACATTTGGGACGAATACCAGGTACGACTAGGGTTTCCTTTTTCCTCTCACCCCAAAAAAATAACAAAAGAAAAACTCACCATCCTAAATCAGCCAGTATCGAACCTGCGATCATAACCTCAAACGCTACCAACACCACCTGAGGTCCAGGAGCAAAGTTAGCAGCAAGAGACCCAGTCACAAACTGGCGCCTCTCGCCTACTTCTACCACCCCTAACGGTGGTTTTCCGGTCACAAACATGGTGAATTCAACTAAAGCACACGACCTTTCCCCATGGTTTGGTTTGTGGTGTTTTAGGGCCCTTCAACTACAAGGTCATTAGAGCCCCGACCACTGCGTACTTCTAATGCAGAAACTGCACAGACTCTTCACTAATGCGGCGATTTTTGGTTATTAGCAGTACCTAGTTTTCCCAAGCGGCCACCCATGTCAGTAACTAGCTGGGCTTGCGTTGCTTAACTTCAGTGATCAGACGAGAACTGGTGTGTCCAACGAAATAAGCCGCCCACTCTTCCCCCATGGTCCTTGTGGAATTCATCGGGCATCCTTCCGGTATGCGGGTGGGCTAAATTCGCTTCCAACTTGTGGAGACGCAATGATGCTATCAACAAAGAATTACAAGGCCCTAATCGGCACATTTAGAGCAGTCTAGCCTAAAATAATGTGCCAAACGGTTCCAGGCTAGTGTCCGTGAGATGGCGGTCAGTGCATCACCTGAAAATGACTCTCCGTGATCCTTGTGTAAACAACTGCCAGTCGAGAGTGACCACCATACCACCCAGGACCTACATCACCGTCCCCTGATTAAAATCACTCTCTTGCCCCGGTGATGGGTGTCAAGGAAACACCATCTCTCGATTTTAACGACCTCTTTAACATGGATGAAAAGAAGGGCTCAACTTTAATCAGTAGAGACCAGAATGCTTTTTTTTTCCACGCAATTGTTCCGGTCCATTGCTTCCTAAATGCTGAACCAATACATAAATATTTGCAACTACAGTAGCTCAATTAAAGTTCACAAGACAGAAAAATGGAGTCCGAGACACTTTGATGTTACGGCGTTTCTGCTAAATTCCGCATCGATCAACATGAAACTGCTTCTCTCTCTCTCTCTCGCTTTATATATACACACACATATATATATATATAGAGTCTTTTTGTTTTTGATTTTCAACTTTCACGACGCCTCTTATAATAATAATATTATTATTATTATTACAACTCTCATAAAGTGCAATTTACATAAACGGTTGTGAAACAGAATTTCATATAGACATGAAATGGTCACGGCGCTCCATGATCATGCAATATTCAAGGCGTTCAAACGCGCTACAGAGTCATACTATATACAGAAGAAGTGGCTTCTTTTCATCATCATCATCATCATCCTCAGTAGGAAAAGCAACAGTGCAGTCAGTCAGTCAGTATTCGAGGCAAGAAATTGAAGCAAAGAAGAGACAGAGGAGACATTAAGAAATAAAAAAAAACAGCCTGACAGTAATAAAAACTCAATGACAACAACGACTTGCGGTGGGCCGCTTCAAGACAATAAATAACAACAAATAAGGATGAGTTACAAGCAAAAACACAACTCCGTAGACTCAGCAACAAGAGCTCGGCAGTAAATGAGGATTTAAAAATAAAAACAACCTGAATAAATAATGATGATGATAAAAAGTGACACGGGGAACGGGTTAAACGACATCCCTGATGAAGACGTCAGAAATCTCAAAAAGTAGCCAGAGGTTCTCCCCAGTTCTCCCTACTGCTTCCAAAAGAAAAAGCATATCCAAAGAGACGAGAGGGGAAACAGACAGGACAGGACGGTGCAGAACTCAACAAAACAGAAGAGTAGGGAGGGGACGAAATGGAGGGCCACCTGAGCCGCTGATCCAATCCCACTTCTAACGTATCCTCTCACTTTTCCTCCATCTCTCCAGGTATCCAAAACACAGAGAGAGATCGCACATCAAACTTGAAACAACCATTGTCTGGAGAGGCGTCTCACACACACCAAATGACCGACACAATTCAATCGTTAAATTGAAAAGGTAAAGCCTGAAATGTGTAAAGGGAAGAAAAAGAGGTAGGTGGGGTGAGAGTGGGGCACTTCCTTCTGACGAAAGAACTGGCTCAGGCAACAGATGCCAGTTAACATCATCGCCTGCTGTCTACTTTAGGACTTAAATAAAAAAAAAACAACACTAACAGTAAAGTCCCGGTGGAAACAAATGTCATCGACCATGTTTGAGACAACCTTACAGCCCCAAACCGTGAATACAAGACTCATCCAAGGCCCATACTGCATCAACAAGGGCCACAGACAGATGCATTTACGTCTTCCTTTTCCTACGTCTCAACGCCCCCGTTCTGCTGATCCTAGTGTGACGGCTGAAGGAAGAAGAGGCTTTAAAGATGGCGGAGGAATAAGATATGGGGGGTGGGGGTGAGAGGTGCCGAACAAAGAATAAAAACGAGCCCCCTAAATTCATTCCCTTCACAACTACAGCCTATTTTGTCCACCATGTCCTTTCAGACAACGTACAGTACTTCCTGGCGTCAAGAGGAGAGAGAGGGGCAAGGAGAAAAGGAGGAGATGAAAGAATGATGGCTAAGAATCAAGGGGTCATAGGGCAGGAAGAAAGAGGGAACACAGACACCCCTATTCATAAACCACTCCTAGTGGCCTACAACAGCTGCTTACCAAATGTTACTCAAAAATGAATAACAACAGGAATAACAAGGAGTGGGGGGAGGGTAAAAAAACACATAGTCAAGGGTGCGGCATCCCAAAATCACCTGGCACCAAGCTGCAAGCAGCGCCCTCTTGCAGCACCAATTCTGGTCTAGTGCTCCAATATTTTAGAGAACAAATCGGGAAATCAGACAGGCATGACTTTCTAGTTTTGTCATCGTCCCAACTTAGGAGTTTTATTTTTGCCCTGCCCCCCCCCTCAACCATGCGAAAAGACAACAGGCCTCTCAACCACCCTCCAGAAGGCACTCCAGTTGGATGGATACCTGCTGCTGTTGTCTTTCGCTTAATTACAGACATCCATCAAAATATTCATCAACCACCTGTATTTCTGGCCTAACCTCAGCAGTATGCGAATGTATGTGCTCATGTGTACAGTCAATTAAACAGGGAAATCCACATTCCTCCACCCGGTTACCAAGGTCTTTACTCGTCAAGGACCCTCCTCACAGAACAAAAATGATCCCAATGACCTCTCTTTTTCGAGACCACCCAATTTAGTGCACTTATAAAGTAAATAACCTCATTTTTTTTCAATTTCCGTTAAGAGAAATAAACGACAGTAGGAATATCACAGTGTATCAGCGTTGCTGAAGTGTGAGGGGGGCACCATCCCCTGGCCACTAATCAGAACTGCAGAGGGGAGTTTCTATACCTTGACAGGAACGGGTTAACCTGGTAAGTTCACATTCCTGCAACAGCAGCGCTGTTTTCTATGGCCACAATCAGAATTTCTTCGTAGTAGTTGGTTGGTTTGATTATTTAACGTCAGTCAATCTGTTCGTAAGGTAATTTACCGACACCAGTGGCGTAGGAGGTGAGATCCTGCACTAGGAAATTTTGGCAATCTACAGTACAACGTATACTCCGTGCCCGAATGGCTCTCTTACGTGCAGTGATGACACCATGCACGCCTCATGGGACCAACCCCTCCATTAACTCACTAATCATCGAGATTGAGGAGCCATTTCCATTTCTGCCCCCCCCCCCCCCTGGATTCCTCCAGGAAGGCTGAACGCCGCAATCCTCTTACTAGCTTCTTGCGAGATGCAGGGATGTATTACCTCCTTGTTTGTTTGTTGATGTTTTAGGGCCCTTCAACTACAAGGTCATTAGAGCCCCGTCCACTGTGTAGTTCTGATGCAGAAACTGCACAGACACTACACTAATGCGACGATTTTTGGATACTAGCAGTACCCAGTTTTCCCAAGCGGCCACCCATCCCAGTACTAGCTGGGGTTGCGCTGCTTAACTTCAGTGATCAGACGAGAACTGGTGCGTCCAACGCAATTCGCCGCTCCCGTATTACCTCCTACATGGCCTTACCTCCAAATAGGCTCTGTGACATGGGTGCACCCCAAGAAGGGTCTCATCCAACAACCTGCTTTTACCCTAAGAAATTTATATAAAAAAAATATCCTGAATGACCAAAATTTAAGTCGGCAGTAGAAGGAAATGCGGGCCAATTTTTCTTCTTGCGGGTGGGTAACTCAAATCCCAAGTCACGCCAGAGAAACCCCGACAAAAGGCGAAGGCCATGAACACAATCATTCCTCTCAATTTTTTTTCTTCTTCTTCTTACGGAAGCTTAGAGAGGACGGTTTCAAACAATAGGGTCTTCTCAATCACACCTCACTTCCTTCGCAACTACTGTACCTACATACTGAATATACAGTATATCATTGTGCGGGACAGACACGTTTCCCCCAACACATTTCAAACAATTACCTAGGGAAGTAGGAGCCGGGCCTGGCGACGATTCTAAGGGTGAGAGGGGATGGTGGTGGGCATGTTGAACAAGAAGATTGAGAACATCAGGTAGGGGAAGAGAGATAGAGAGAGAGTAGCAAGTCACTCTGATCAAGGTTGATTCTTGACAAAAGTATTAAAAAAAAACACCACTACCACCACCTCCACACATCTGTAACTTTTTTGCCCAAAAATTCCTGTTTTCAAACTAGGGGTCTTGTCAAGTTAACCGCCCTTCCTCGTCCTCGTCCAAACAATGAAATTTCACTTCCTTGAAAGTGGTATTGGGAGTGGAGAGACGGAGAAGATGGAGGGAGAGAGAAGGGGAATTCCTTCCTCGTCTTTCTCTTTCCTCTTCATCTTGGTACCATTACCACCCCAATTTCTCTATTATACCTTGACTCCTTAAAAAAAAAGGAAATCTACGTCACTTACGGGTCACGAAACCACAAACAAACGAAACGGTAGTGGCAAAACCATCATAATCATTTTTAGGAAAGGTTGCAAGCAGTTTCGGACACTACTGTTACATTTCATTTTTTCTGGGCCAAAAAAAAGCCCCAACAAACCGCCCAGACTCATGCCCACTACTTGGGGTAAGCGAAGGAACAACACTGAACATGACACCCGGAACCAGGGTTCCATGGACACTTGTAAAGCGCAAAGGATTAAGGTCTATATGTGTATTTCAAAAAGTGAAAGATTGGACACCGACTTCTCATCCGGGACGGTTGATAGGTTTGGGATGCTTGATTATTTAACGCCAGCCGATCAGACTTCGGGGGGGGGGGGGAATTTTGCCGAAAAAGAAACGGATCCCATCTGAAGGACTGTTTACTTGGCGTTTCTGTCTTGCTTCAAAAAAAAAGTCACCCACCTCGACTAGGGTGGAACTTGTAGCAACGGACTCATGGAGCCAAACGGGCTATTTCTCAGCCATTAGAGGGGCGGCAAATTGCGTTGGAAACACCAGTTCTCGTCTGATCACTAAAGTTAAGCAACGCAACCCCAGCTAGTACCGCTTGGAAAAGCTGCATGGGTACTGCTAATAACCAAACATCGTCGCATTAATGTAGTGTCCATGCAGTCTCTGCATTAGAACTATGCAGTGGACGGGGCTCTAATGACCTCGTAGTTGACGAGCCCTAAAACACAAACCAGCAACAACAAACCTGAGCCACCAAGGTGGGCTCCTGGCGCGGTTGACCAGCGATCAGGAGCTCAAGCATGCTATCAATTCAGTCACGAAGGAGGAGGTCTTCCGTAGTCCTAGGACCTATGGATTTAGGGGCCCAATTATTCCATCTCCCTAAACCTGTGGCTGTTTCTGCAGAAGATCATTGTGAAACTTTATACAGAACATTATTACCGTTTCACACATTCGTAAACTGCTGTAAACACACTTAACTACTTGCAAGTAAACCACAATTGTAGGATGGAGGAAATGTAAACCAAGATACTTCATTTCTTGAGCCAACAATCGACATAACGACGGTATATTGCAGTAACGTGACACTGGACAACATGTCCAAGAATTCCAGTCAACATTACTAAAATCATAATAATGGTACAGACAAAAACAAATACATCTGACAAAAAAGTATCTTATTTGCACCACTAGTTTCGTTTCCGTAAAACAATTCGCAAACCATCAAAAAAAAAAATGATGCCCCAAGTTGACCATTTTCAGCACCCCTACTTTCAAAGCAAAAGCAACTACCAATCCTTTTCCCGCTCATGGCAGGGTGGAGTACCCATTGCGCCCCTCGGGATGGACACATGGGCGATCTGCTGAACGGTATTGTTACGCAGCCGACCTAAGGTGCAACCCAAATACTTATTTATCCTCGGCCTATTGTTCGTCGGGTCACTCCACCGAGCTCCTGCACCTGGGAATTTTGCCTCATCTACTCGCCACATAGTAAAGAAGAGGGTTCTTTTACGTAGAAATGACACCGTACACCACACCGGGCCACGCCTTTACAGTACTTCCCATCCGACGAAAGGCCCAAAGAACTCAGACTACCTCTCCGCAAGCTACCTCTCAGCGTTTTTCAGTACTAGTACTTTCAAAAGCCGGAAAGAGTATTCCTCGTATCACGATGGAATGCACAATTATATCCGCCAACACTTTCCATTAATGCCCTCCTAGTGTCCCGCATGGGTAACGCCCACGTCCACATTTTCCACTTTTTGAATCTCTCGAGAGGAACGGCGAATTGGGTTGGACACACCAGTTCTCGTCTGATCACTGAAGTTAAGCATCGCAACCTCAGCTAGTACCGACATGGGTGGCCACTTGGGAAAACTGGATACCGCTAGTATCCAAAAATCGTCGCATTAGTGTAGTGTCTGTGCAGTTTCTGCATTACAACTACACAGTGGACGGGGCTCTAATGACCTTGTAGTTGAAGGGCCCTAAAACACCAACAAACAAACATATTGAATCTCTCCTCATCCCCTTTTATCGCAGATTGAAGGCTGAGAGCTCAATGGGCATCTCTTCGCAAGTACCCATACCAAGATCTAGTCTTGACATGGGTACTCTCGTGAGAACAGCAAGTACCCATGAGATCAGTTTAAATCCAGGATGATTCTAACGTAGTTTGATGTCTTCACGGCAAGGGGTGTTGCAGCGAAATGTTTCACAGAGAAGACTTCCCACTACCGCCAGAGGGCGATACGCTCAACAATCCTTTCGGCACTTGTCCCATTTTCGGGCACAGATTCAGAAAAGGAAGAAGGTAATGTTGCCTCAGACAGTTTGTCTCTTGTGTCCTTCAGCCCCCCACCTTAGAGGACGGACGGTGATACCATTTCAAACCAAAGTGAATTTATGATAAACAAAACATGATATTGAAAATGGCGGTGGCTGCTTCTGCACTCATCGCCTGAGATGGAATTCGACATGGCACCCAAACACGACAAAAAAACTTTACAAACAATCCCATTTGTTGAAAAAAAAGGCGAGAATTACGACCATGTTTACATTTTAACATGACAAATGTAAACGACTCAAACAACACCAAGGATTACAATAAAATAGACAACGGTGCACATTGTACACCGACACAGGAAAGAAGCCACCCATCCTTCAATATTCATCTTTGTCCCACTCAAGAAACCCCCTTCTTTCCTCATTTTTCCTTTTCTGCTGCTCCTTCTTCTCCTTCTTCCACTACTGGCTATTTTCACGCATCAACTACAGCATAAGTAACAATGGCCAACAACAAAGAGGAACACAGTTTCCACCAAACAAATGGAGTCCTATTTTGTATCCGATGAAGGAGTTAAAAACGGGGCCATCATCATCATCATCACTATAATTAGGCACTGAGGAGTATTGCAAGCTGTCAAAACTGACACAAGAGAGGATGTCAAGAATATTTAAATATGGAATCAAAGTAGGAGTCCCCATGGTACCGAGCCTTTCCCTTCCTACATATCACCAGGCCTGCCATTCATCAAAATGTTTGCATCCCAAATTCGTTGGGACGTCCCATCTCGTCCCTTCACGCACGTCTATGAACTTCCTTTTTAAACAGCATCATCATCATACCGTTATTCCCCTTGTGGCAGGGACGGCTCTGCGGGTTCTAACCCCCCACTCTCGCCTATCTCCCACCAGGTCCCTGCCTACCCCACACACTACCATATCCTTACCGACAACTTGCTCTCCCTGCTCCGGGGGCTTCCAACCACCTGCATTCCTGTAATGGACCCAGCGAGCTCCTCCTTCCCTCTTCTCATTACGTGTCCATATCACCGCAAGCTACTCTCCCTCATTTTTTCCGCGATGTCCCCCATCCCCAGGCTACCTCTCACGAGGGCACCTCTCACAAGGCACCCCACTCATGTACTGCAGGATTCGCATCTCGGCTATTTCCATTCTATTGACGTGACTCTGAATGAAGATTGGTTCCATTGTGGACGGGGATGCCCCGGGGATTTTAATCCCCTGCACCGTAGGTATCAAAATTTCTAAATTTTGCATTTTTTTAATTTTGCATCCCTACTTAAACAGCAGGTAAACAAAATAAAAGTTGAAAGAAGAGTGTATAATAAGCTGCTAAGACACTGACACCGTTCAGGAGGTGAAAGAAGGGAGTAGGGTGTTTGAAGAGGGCAACACACTAACTTTGGAACCTTACTGCCTTATGTTGTCGGTCAATACATGATGATACCTTAGAGATTTTCAGATTCGGACGGTGCGCATTTCGTTCGACTGTTTTATCGTCAATTTGATAGACGGTGTACTTGGGACCGCTTGGATGAGGGTGTCTTCTCTAACTACACCATCGACCTACATGCACCCTACTGTACACATGATGCAAGAGATTTATTTATTAATGAGTTCCTAAAGCAGGACACTTGGGACTAAATTAAGTGGTTAAAATGAATCCCTGAACGGGGCACTAATGGCTTACGAGTGTCCTAGGAACCAAGTCAACGACAACGTTCTACTTCACAATGGCGTAGTACCCGACACCAGAAACGAGAAGTAATCTCAAAGAGATTCTCCGAAATACATGAGGAGGTCTTCCTTCCTGTTAGCCCACTACCAAAAAAACGACTTTCGGAGCCCAGTAGAAAAGGGGCGCACGCCCACATTCATGATCTTCTTCATCACCTGAGTTCATTTCAGCCTGCAGCTACTTTCAGAAGCTGAGAAGTAAGAAATATGGGAATCCCACACACACACACATACTGTACACTCGCAATGAGCACACACGCCCCCATCATACTATTTTTAGCAGGCCCGTGGCTACCATCCGACGAAAGAGTCAAACAAGACTAATTTTGTGTTTCACGTGCCCCCTCTAACGGCTATTTTGGGACCACGCCTTTCTCCTACAACACCGACGTCACATATGTGAGTCACCGTGGAAGTCTTTAATAAGACTCTCGCTTTCTGCTGCATACATCGTCGTGTCAGATGAACATAAGAAGAAGAATGTACCCTGACGAGGATGGCCTTGATGGTGCGCACACAGGGAGGGGTAAATCAAGGGTCCGTTAAAATATCATTACAGAAATGAGACGTCATCAGCAGAAGAAGAAGATTAAAAAAAAAATTCATGCTCTTGCATCCACAACGCCCTCCACTGGAAAGCACGAAGTCTTGCACCAGCAACAACAGCAGGTAAAGCGTGTACCACACATCCTCCTCTCTATCTCTCCCAGATCCCTAGACAGGCAGGCAAGTAACCAGGGCTGGCCGCCAAGAAATACGCAATTCGTGACTGTGGTTCCCGCCCACGACATTTACACCAACTACTCATTCTCCCTTGACATTTTCAGTAGAATCGTCCATACTGCCAACAAACAGGCAGTTCCAATTTCCAGAGATGGTGCTACACAACATCAACTTGGTGTCCTCTTCAGACACCAAAAGACAAATGCACACACAACTGTCTGCAAGTCACATAGTCTGGTGGCCATTAATAATAATTGTAAGCATTTCTGAATTATGGAAGAAAGGGTGGTGGCATATCACCTGGGCCAATTCATCCACAAAAACATCCCTCCTCAAAACGCCAAAAAAAAAATCCTTGCAGGCAGCTCTAGAAATACTACGCAGCAGATGCGCGCTATTAGTTTAATAAACATTAAACGAAGAGAAAGAGAGGTACCCTGAAGAGCTGGAAAGGCTGAGATCTTCTGACCCAGTTGATGGTGGTCCAACATATTTTAAACTCTCCCTAATCCCTCTCATTGCACAATTCTTTAAACTCTCCCCCATTATCGCCCCTTCATGATCTACAAAGGGGCAGGAATACAACAAGAGTCGAAAGCTTTCAACATATGGTCTTCCTGTTAAAAAATTTTGAAAAATACAGCACCCAATTACTTCAATGACACTGCTGAAACCCTGAGTGAGCAGTGTGATGCAACAGGGGATTAGGAGGAGGAGCTGGACAGTGGGGCAGCCTGCGAGTAAGAAGGTTCACAATGAGAACGAGAGGCAGGAACCAAAATTACGTGAATGAATACATAACAACTCTGTGGGTAGCCTCAACTCGCCCCTGATCAAGCGGAAATATTTCAAACTGCAATGACCCCGTAGGTTCCTAACTAGGACTTCAGGAGGAGGAGGAGGAGTTGGATGGGAAGGGGAGATGGGTGAGTTCATCGTCAACAACACCAACTTCCATGAAATGATAATTGAAAGGACAACAATGGACCCACGACAATAATCATCCTGACAATGATAATAATCATACTCAAATGCCCATAATTCACTTTATCAATGGCACCGATTGGTGTGTTCAGCGTCCCATTAAATTTCGGAAAGAGATTAAAAAAGAACACAACTCCATATCCAACCAATTTGTATAAACGAATAAAAAAACATCGTGAGAATTTCCAGGAAACAAAAAAAATTCCTTGACACAACCCTTTATTGTTAAAAAAAAAAAAGAGGCAATATGACCTCGCTACAACCTCAAGGGCATTTTACATCAACTCTCCTCTGCATCAACCCTTCCTTCTACGTAAGAAGGGGAGGAGGGGCGACATTCAATTAAGATAATTACAATTTTTTGAAGCACAACTCCCAAAAAAAAAAATATGGCAGTGGGGTGTGGCATCATGACACTAAAAACTAAATAGGTAAGAAGAACAACCTCCGACCCTGTCACCCTCCTCCCTCTTTCTTAATCTCCTTCCTTAAAAGAAAATCACTTCAATGAACTTCAGTTTCCCCAATTCTTGAGAGACATTCCAGGAATTTAGTCTCGGCTGGCCAATATGCCGGTTACCACAGGCCGACACCGTCACATCTGACAGTTGTACATTCCTTCCTGTGTGGGGCTGTTATAAGGATGAAAGAAATGGCGCCTTGAAGAACGCAGAGGGAGAGAATGTGGAACGCAAGGCGTGAAGAGGTCAAAGTGGACATTCCCGTCGGGATCTACTGGACTTCCGCGTCAAACTGAAAGATAGTTGACTCTGGCATCTGAGCTTCTAAAATCACCTGCCTTGGTTCACGTCAAGAAGGATCCAGGCTTTGGTAATGCCTCAAAAGAGTACTTTGTTGTTTTTAGGGTGTTTATGCAGTACAGGATTTGGATCCCAGGAAGAACCCGCAGTGCCTTTCTACCTCCTTCCCCACCGGCTTGGTCTCTATGGCTCTATTTTCTCCTATTCTGGAGGCAGAAGGCGGACTTAGAGCTTCCTTCTAACTCGTCCGAAAAGAACGGGCCATCTGCCTCGAAATGAGGATCGATCCTACAACCATTGACACAAGAAATCAAGCATGCAAACAACTCAGTTACCGAGACAGACTAGTCTACAACAATCCAGCATTAATAAAAATGTCATTTATGAGCAACCCTCGGCTTCCTGGTAGGAACTCGAGGGGACAACTGAGTATCCAGGAGACCTCCCTCCCGTGTTCCTACTAGCAAAGGTCAAGGACATTGGATTAAAATTTCACACCACAAGGGCTGCCCACCTATTACACCTCATCGCCCAATCGTCCACTAGCGACATTAAAGCGAATGCCCTTTTAGACGAGTCCTTTTTTTATTCCTGTTCTGTCTGGCACTAATCGATAAACAACAAATCGATCAATTTCGCATTAATGGTGGATTAATCGATATTTTGATACTCGGACAGTAATTGAAATTTACGAATGGACACCGACGTCAAATAATTCACATCCGCCAATTACGTCTAAAGAGGGGCAACACAATCTTCATTTCGGGCCCATCCCTTTTCTTTCTCCTCTGTCTACCGTCATCTGGTGCGGGTCCCAAAGCCCTTCTCTCTGCCCTGCCTGTCCACCGCCAACAGAGAGTCTAAGATTTCGTTTCCCCGAGATGAAGTCAAGAGGTCACGATGAAATGACAATAACAACAAATAATGATGATTTGATAAGACGACACGCAATCGAGTAGAATGACCACAACGAGAAAGAAAGACCTTTCTCAATTATCGATCTTTATAAAGTGGTAGGTTCAACTCCGAGTAGCCCTATTCAAATCATCATAATCATCGCCACAAACCCTTTTCCCACCCAGTGGCGTCGCTAGGGTTGGCGTCACCCGGTGCGGTGATACCATGGTGTCACCCCCCCCCTCCCGAAAAAAGCCTCTTCTTCTGCTTTGGTGTCACCCCATTTCTCATCGCGCGAGTGGTGTCACCCGGTGAGGCCCGCAACCCCCAAGTGACGCCACTGTTCCCACCTACTGCAGGGTCGGGTGCCCATTTTTGTCCCACTGGGACACATGAGTAATCCGCTGGACGGTATTTTTCCTCAGCAGCTGCCAACCGAAGGTGCAACCCCATGCTTACTTATATCATGGGCCTGTTTTGATTCGGCGGGGCATTTTTCCTCCACCGACGATTCCAGAAAGGGGCGAGCTCTTACACCAGCAAATTTTCCTGAACTGCACTTTCCGTGTAGTGAGGGTTCTTTTTCCCGCAGTGATTACGTTGTACACACCACAAGGGGCAACAGCTTTACATCCTATCCAACTGAAGCCGCACTGCCCCAAGAAAGAAATCAAATCGCCTCGATTCAGGATCGAACTTGAAACCACTGATGCAGTTACCTCTGCGCCACCAAGACGGACCATTCGCTGTTTCAGACACTCTTTGACATCGTCTGGCGAGACTAAGATTTGGTTGATCCTATTTAAATTAAAACGGAAACCCTTTTAATGACCTCTGCGTCTTGGAAAAACAGCTAAAGAACGGAAGATGAGAGAGAAAGGAGGAGGGCCAGAGACCGGTCAGTTTCCGTCGATTTCTTGAGCTCCTATCATCTTAGATTATCTGAAAATTGGTCTTTTTACAAATGCTAGACTTTTACTTCGGATTTACTGGAATCGGACGTAAAGCTGAGTAAAGACGTTCAAGAAGAGGACAGCAGAGAAAAGGGTTTAATATTAGGCACACAACAACAACCAATTGGGGCAATACAAAAACAACCGAAATTGATTTCTGCTTATCAAGCCGAAAAGACGATTGCAAAGGGGTCGATGACGGGGTAGAAGAGGGCGAGGAGAAGAAAGTAAGCGGAGATGAATATGTGTGGTCTGTGTAAGTGACGGAGAGAGAGCAAGGAGGGACAAGGTTTATTTGGAGATTTAAAAAGGTGGGGGATAATATTGACGATTCCTAACAATAAAAATGCTGACGAAAATGGACTTCTCCCTGGAGCAAATTCGAGGCCGCTTTTTTTTTTGTTGTTGAGGAGTTTAACCATAATTCATTATTGACTTACGGAGACTTATCTTTAACTGAGGATAAAACGGGACAGGGGAAGATGGCGGGGGTGGGGAGAACCACAAAAGTGTGCAAAGAATGGATAAGCAGGAGAGAGAGAGAGAGAGATAGGGGAAGGGGTAGAAGGTACACATCTGACGAGAGAGGTAAAAAAAAACCCCTGTCAACAGTAAATATTTCCCCAAAAAAAGAAGGATAAAAAAGTCAACAAGAAAATAAATATTGGAATTTAACGTGCCTTAACTTCCCCTTAGGCTATCACAACCAAGGAGAGCAGGACGGTGAGGGGGGATAAGGGGATCCTGTCTCTTAAACACACATCACTAAATTCCAATAATAATTTCCCAAGTTTCACTAAAGTGATACCGCGTACTACCCCACCTAGGGAATTGAACTGCGGCCACTAGAACACTTACTAGAAACTGAAAAGGTCATGCCATCAGTAGACAACAGCCACGAATATGGCCATCCATAAAAGACCGGACTACATGACGATAGTGGACATTTTAAAAATGTTCACTATCTAGTTGAGTGACGCATCTTCAAATAGATTCCTGTCAGTGAGTGACCTTCAAGAGGTAAATATATATATTTTATACCTCATCCCTCCTTTTCTTGTTCCTTTCCCATCAACCGTCCAAGTAACGGGTTAAACCACAGGAGGTCCTTCTCTAAACCCTATAAAGAAGGTGCTGGGGTGGACAACAGCAATAATAATAACGGAATATCATCAAAGAATGTAGATATAGCGAGAGGTAGAAGGACGAAAGAGGTTTTTATTTCTAAAAGACAGCAGCAGTAGGTATTCTCATTCCCTCTCTACCCTGGACAACCATGTCCTGCTCTTTTTTTCACCCCCCGACCCTACTAGAGTACCCTCTCACCTCAATAAAGAGGGCGGCTAAACAACAGGTGCAACACCATTCTCAACAATAATGATAATAATAAAAAAACAGGGTTAGGAAGAAGGTGAAATGAAATTCAGACAGTTGGTTGAGACATTTGGCACTTTAATAAAAAAACGTCCCGTGTTCAAGTCTCTCTCACTACCTGGTTGTGAGGCGCAAAAATGACACAAATGGTGCTCCCAGAAATGTAGAGGTTCTAGCATGGCCAATCGTCACACTTCTGAAATAAATTTTCGTTAAAGTTTGTAGAAAAGTCAGATCTAGTCCGAGCCAAAGAAAAAAAATCTGAATTTAGAAGGGAAGAAGGTGAAAGAAGCTGTGGTCTGTTACATGTTATCCAGTTACGGGACGGTACCGAGGTACAAGTATCTCAGTCGTGAATTTAGCTACCTCACATTTTAATTTTCAAAGGAGCGTGGGGTATGTAGGTAAGGCAGCCCATCACGAGATATCAGTGCAGGTTGCTATCCAACGGGTCACCTGACACTAGTACAGCATCATTCGGCCCAAATTCATATGCATCAAATTAAAACTGAGGGGTCAAGCAGGACTAATAGAAACTCCCTGATGTGCCAGTATAGACGGTATTTAAGATACGTACTATAGAAATTAACCCAGGTTATGTCGAAAAGTTAGGTTAGCCTAATAACATGGAACTAACACGACGGCGCGTACGTCCGATTACAGGAAAAAGAAACTGGTTGCCCTGTCCCAAAGAAAGAAGAAGAGAAGTGATCCCCTAAGGTGGCATGCATGTTTCATTTAGTTCATAATCTCGAAAAAAAAACGAAACATTCGAGATTCAAAAAAGCCGCGTGGAAATAATTGCCAGAGTAAAATTTAAAAAAAAAAAGACCCAATTAATAAAAGAAAAGATTCCTATACGGGACAAGAGATCTGCTTGGCGGAGTAAACCTAAACCTCTGAACTAATATCACTACTCAAAAAATCTGACAAACTATATAAATCAGTAAAGAAAGACTGCTCCGCAACCCATCAGTAGCAATCATTCTTTTCCGGCGATTCCAAAATTCCGCACCATTTACAAACGTCCCAAATAGGAATACCGATACACCATGTGGCGGGAAAGTTTTTTCACCATCCATTGACAACAGAAAACAAAGCTCAAGTGAGCTTTCTCTGGGGAGGTGTTGAAGGCACTGATGAGGGGAGTTAGAGGGAACTTGGAGGACAAAGATGATGGAAGAGTGGGCAGAAGCAGAGAAGGTAAAGGAGGGGGGACGAAAGTCTTTGAGGGAGGAAAAGAAGGAAAAAAACCTCTCCGGAAAACTTCCAAGAAAATCGACCAAGTTTAACAACCCAAGTTAAAAAAAATACAACAATCCAGGAGACAAAGATTATTTTCGACAACATTGCAGTATAATGTTTTACACCAAGTGAACTAAATAGGAACCTACGGAAATGAACTTGTTTAGGGGGTCGGCCGAAATGATGAAAAGCAAGAGAAAGAAATGGGCGGAGAGAGAGGAAGAAGAAATGAAGGACACACACAATGGATAATGGCATGACCAATAGAAGAAAACGGTGGTAGTAGAAACGTGAAGAAAATAGTCAAATTTGTCCCCAAAAAAAACACCCGAAATGCTATATATTCCCAAACATAAAGCAAGAAAGAGTTTTTTAACTTGATGCTACTTGTGTGGGAGTTAGTTTGGACCCATCTGGTACCCATGTGCGACTAAAAATCCCTTCTTCGTTTAATTCAGTAAATTTAAACCAGGTTTCTTTCAGCCAAATACTTAAAAAGACCCCTCCCAAGTGTGTTTCGCGAAGAGAGCACCATGCAAAAGGGAACAACCAGGAGCGAGTAAGGCATCAAAATGAGAGTAGGCAAGAAGTAAAAAAAAAAAAAAAAGCCCCCGCGAGACACAAACACAAAGGGAATTTTACACCGGGACAAAAAAAGGAGAGAAAATACCTCCTCTCCTTACACCCCGCCGAAAATAAATAATGCTGATTAGTAAATTCTTATACCTACCTAACTTATTAAACATTTTCCAGTAGTCAAGGAATGTGAAATGCCACCATCCATAGACGGGACACTACCTATAAAGGATATTCTCTCTCCTCGACTCCCGAACTTTATTTTTCAGAAGTGAATACCCTATAAGCCTCACTTCCTGCCCCACAACCAGTCTCAATAAGACCCTGTTGAGAAATAATTACCTCAAAACAACTGACATCAACCTGAGCAAGAATCAAACCTGAGGCCACAGATTTCCCCAAATACCTCCAGCCTATACCTATCAACCTCTAGCCTGAAAGAACAAATGAAAGGCAGCCAGTAGCTGCAGAGTAGGGGGGCATCTCCCAGCTACCGAAAATGATCAGTCTTCAATACCCGAAAAACCCCTAGTGAACAGACTAAAAGTAAACAAAAACCTCACGACCCTCAAACCAAGGAACATCTGGTTACTTAGCTCTTCATCATCATCATCATCATACTCTTATCCCACCTGCGGCTGGGTCAAGTCTGTGGGTTCTAGCCCTCCACTCCCGTCTATCTCCCACTAGGTCTCCGTCCATCCTACACACTACCATAAAGTAAGGGACCCAACATTCCATGTTCCTAAGATTTGCCTCTATTCTTTCTGACCATGGTCTGACTGGGGGTACCCCAGCCAGGCGTCTGGAACCCGAAGGAATATTGGCTGGGTTGTCTGTGGGGGGGAAGGATGCCGGCTTACCCCACAGTTACTTAGCTCTTGCAAAGCAAAAGCAACTCCTAAACCTTTTCCCGCCTATGGCAGGGTCGAATACCCATCTTGTCCCTCTGAATGGACATATGACCACTATATCGCCCTAGTTCTTCCTGCAGCCGGTTGCCGGCCAAAGCAACACCCCCTACGCTTATTTATCGTCGGTGTAGTGTTCGTTGGGGAATGCTACCGACGCCAGGGGGGGGGCGAGCTCCTACACCTGGAAATTTTGCCTCAGTGTGCTAACCACTACGCCACCACGGGCGGGTTAGTTACTTAGCTCTTGCAATGCGAAAAAAAAAATTCAGTTTAGAGAGCAGGGCGGGAGGGCGGAAGAGGAACAAGAGAGATGAGGAAGGAGGAGCAAAGAGAGCGGAAGTGTTAAAAAGACGCGTTGCTCCAACTGCTACCGAGATGCTCATCATCAAAATTGGCGTATAGTTGCACCCCTTCAAATCTCAGAAATTGATAGCCAACGGGATCTTTAATTCGATATAACGATCAACCATAAACGTCGCCATTACTCGTTTTTTTTTTCGCCTCTGGCTGCCTGATGCCGGGACACTTTCAAAATGGTGGATGCCAGGACGACAACAACAACAACAAAAAAAAAAAAAGACGATGGCAGGAAGAAGAGACGATGAGAAAAGGAAGGAAAGAAAAGACAAGAAAAATGATGAACTTTATCACGATTGAATATGTTTAATGACTGAAAGTCATGAAAGGTCGCACTAATTGAACTAACTCAAAGCCAATGAATGCGACTCGTACAAAATACGATTAAAAATAATAGAAAATTCACTCCTGAATTTCCGTCAATAATTACGGCGCGCCTTTTACGACCACTAAAACATGACATTAACTATAATGTGACACGCACACCCAGATGCAGCGTGTGTGCTCGCGCCTATACGTATGTATGTGTGCAGTCACCGCTGCTGCTGCCGCCACCACCACATTTACTATTTGCCCATTTTGAAATCAATTTGAATTTTTAAGCAGCAATGAGGGTAAATTAAAAAGTGAGAAATTTAGCGCCGTAACTTTTAACATCTCTCATGTGACCTCCATCTCTCGCTACTTAACATTATCAAACGTCCACCACCACACCTAAAAACAACACCCTTCCTCCCTCTAACAAACTTCAATTTGCAGCCTTTAACATCGCAGAATAGTGCCTACCAGCAGCACTAATACTGGTCAACTGATTGAAATGGAATGGTGATTTATTATTCATTGCCAGACCTGTTAAGCAAAGTGACCACCGTCTACAAGACAAGCAACGAGCGGACAGCAGCGGCGGCGGCCGGCAGGCATGAACTTAGATCTCGTTTTGGTTCACTTAGTGATTTAATGTCGGCCTGTTTGCCTAAGACACCATTTACCGACGCCTGAAAAGGAAAATGGGGGAAAGGTGAGATGGGGAGAAATTGGGACTGTCCGGTCAGGACACCACCGAAGACAAGCAGAGGAGAAGGTGTTGTTTCACTAGTGGCGACGCACAAATTCGATTTAGTTGGCACCTTTTATTGCCGCAGATAATTTGCCGACGCCAGGCGGCAGGTGGAGTAAAGGGATACTCCTACACCTGAAAATTTTGTGATGGTGGTGGTACCCCTAGACGGAACCACGGCTTTGCTTCCTATTCGACGGAAAGAGCACTTAGGGTTTTTCTGCCAGTTTCCTGGGGATCTCGTCTTTGGAAAGGATCGAACCTGCATTCTTGCTGCTCTTTTCGCGTGTACAAAACATCCCACCTCTGATTTACTCCGCGGGCTCCCATGCATGGAAGGCTCATTGGTAAATCCGGGTAAATTGGTAAAAAACATTTTAGACTCCCCACTGGCCAAAATTTACCTTCCACACCACAGAGGTCATCCTGTTCATCTCATCCTTGCTGGGAGGAGTCTACCCTGCGTCAATCACGCATCGAGGGAACGAATTATCGTCCGGTGGTCAGTGAAGGAGTTGCCTTCTTCGACAATGGCTGCAGGGCTCAGCTAGGATGGAGCCTATCCAACTCCACGATTACGGCTTAAAAGTTACGGGGCAACACGCGCAGGAGGAAGAGGAGTAGGAAGAGGGAGTGAAAACAGTGTTATTCCCAATCGTGACACTAACCATCGCCGACGCCATTTTATCAATAGCATTCCATACTTCTGAGATCACTGACGAGAATCCATTGTCTGCGGAAATTCCGCCAGACTGAAACAAGAGATCGATTTCTTGGAAGAAACGCCAAACGAAGTAATGGTCTACTGCATACCATATACAGCAGGCGCCCTAAATACAAAAATTGGATCCGTAGGCATTCATTTCGCATATCCAGGGATTAAGACGGTGAAGGAAACTAGAGAGTGACCATCGTCAGCAGCAGAAGACATTACTGCAAACCCTCACCCTCCCTTCTGAGTTACAAAGAACTTGAAGAGGGAGAAAGGTAAGGGGACAGGACCATTAAGTGTTTGGCAGCAACGAAACCGGCAACTCCCACCTTGCGTGCTTTACGATCCTTTTTTTTCCTTTTAAAGGGCTCACATAGAAAAAAAATCCATCGCCTGACATCAGTCACCTTATACGGATGGCGTGTACAGAACAGCGTAGTTAGATCCAGTTCCACATTCAAGCACTTTTTTGGTCAAATTTCCAATACACGGCATCAGGCCGATTTGATTTCGGGAGCCGGTTCTCCTCCTCCTTACCAATGGGAAGGGGATGGTCTTTGTTTGTTGGTTTTTTAGGGCCCATCAACTACAAGGTCATTACAGCCTCGTCCACTGCGTAGTTGCAATGCAGGGACTGCACAGACACTACACTAATGCGACGATTTTTGGTTATTAGCAGTACCCAGTTTTCCCAAGCGGCCACCCATGTTAGTACTAACTGGGGTTGCGTTGCTTAACTTCAGTGACCAGACGACAACTGGTGTATCCAACACAATTTGCCGCAGAGGGGAGGGGGTTCTTCGTATAAGACTGCTGTTCGTTAACGTAAACCTCTCCACTGCTGAAGGTAAGTTACCGACGCCTGGTGGCAAGTTCCTACACCAGGAAAATTTACCGATCTGCACGTATCCTCTCCATGTGGAAAGGATTCTTTTCCGCTCTCGGATGACATCACACACATCTGCCGTCTCACCCACCGGAAAAAAAAAACATTTGAAACTTCTTTTCATCTCGTCCGGAAAGTCACTTATGTCGGTCCAGAATCGAACCTGGATCCACGGACTCCAGAAGGCAAACATACAGCTACCGAGGTGGGCTAAAAAGAAGGGATAGTTCTACCCGTCGAACCAAGTAGAATCAATAAATGAAAACGCAAACGAAGGAATCAGACAGTCAGTCCAGTGGTGCTGCAGTGCAGTCGAACACTGGACATCAGATAGCCGATAAGTAAGACAGCGAAATGTCAATGACCTTCTTTCAAATCAAGCAAATGATCTTCCTGCATCTAAGATGCTCTTACCACCTATTTATAACAAGTCCAGCTTCAAAGATTTCACACAGAGAAGATAGAGAGAGAGAGAAACGGAAAAGGAGGAAGAGGTGGAATTATGGGTGAAAAAAAAACACATGGCAGCTTTAAAATCTCGGTTAATTTCATTCAACTCTTGGTAATAAATATCCATATGCTCTACACTAGTCTCCTTCCCTTAACCTCTATTTCTCTCTCTCTCTCCCCTTACTGTCTCTCCTTCTCTCCTCCCTTTACACACACATGTAACACTAAACAGATTTACTTTCACAAAAAAAATGTATTCTCTCTTTTCTAGTCCTGGAGAGACGATAACACCAAGAAAGGCTACCTACCTATCTACCATCGTCGTAGCCTTCTTTTTTTTTTTTACTGCGCCTGGAATCGATCCGAAAGAACCCGGTCTACAAATCGATATCTAAAGTGGAATCGATCTATTTAAGATGACAAGCCGCTGGATTACTGTACATTCTGGACACGCCTCCACTACACAATGCAACCAAATTTACGTCAATGGATTGCAGTGTTTAGATAGGCGGATTTTACCCCAAGATAACAACCAGAGAGAGAGAGAGAAAGAGGGCAAAATAAAATAAAAACGTTGTACCCTGGCCAACACCCTTATACCCCCTACTACCACCACCATCACCAATTGTTATCACAAATCAGCTTCTGAAGAAAAGAAATTTGCAAAATGTGAGGGGGACGAGGGGAAAGAAACGCGGATACAAAGAAATTGGGAAGAAGAAGAAGAAAAATGATGGAGAAAATAGAGCTAGGAAGTAAAGAAAGAGTTGCACACATGTATGCATCCAAAGAAAGCGTTAACACACACGAGAAGTCCAACACCACTCGACGGCATCAATGACAACTAATCCACCAAGGCTATGACGTCAATCCTTCGAAAAAAGAATTTCGAACGTCGGAATTCTATTTCAAGTTCAACCATTAACAAAGTTCCAATTACAGAATACGTGATTTTGGCTCATTCGTATTTTACGTCAACGGCACATCTTTTTTGATAGGGGAAAGTGCACAATTGAAGGGCTGCCTCTGGGTGCCAGACAACTGTGTCAGTGGTTGAAGGTTCTATACCAAATTGAGGGAGGTTGGCTCCTTTTGTTTTTTTTTTTTTTGCTTTGCTGGTGTTTTAGGGCCCTTCAACAAGGTCATTAGAGCCCCGTCCACAGCGTAGTTCTAATGCAGAGACTGCACAGACACTACACTAATGCGACGGTTTTTGGATACTAGAGGTACCCAGTGTTCCAAAGCGGCCACCCATGTTAGTTCTAACTGGGGTTGTATTGCTTAACTTCAGCGATCAGACGAGAATTGGTGTGTCCAACGCAATAAACCGCTCCCGGCTCTTGTCGGGTGATAGACCCTGAGGTCCCGAGTGCAACTTCCGTTGTAAAGGTAGGAATGCCATGGCCGCCCCGTGTGGTGTTCACAAAATCAGCAAAATTCCCGGGTGGAGGAGCATACTCCCTGGCTTTTGTTTCGTTAGTGTTTTAGGACCCTTCAACTATAACGGTCATTAGAGCCCCTTTGTTGTTGCTTGTTGGTGTTTAAGGCCCTCCAACTACAAGGTCATTAGAGCCCCGTCCACAGCGTAGTTCTTATGCAGAGACTGCACAGATACTACACGAATGCGACGATTTTTGGATACCCAGTTTCCCCAAGCGGTCACCCATGTCAGTACTAACTGGGCTTGCGTCGCTTCACTTCAGTGATCAGGCGAGAACTGGTGTGTCCAACGCAATTTGCCGCTCACATCATTAGAGCCCCATCCACTGTGTAGTTCTAATGCAGAGTCTGCATAGACACTACGTACGCTGTAACGAGGATTTTGAGTATCATCAGTGCCTAGTGTTCCCAAACGGTCACCCATGCTAGTACCACTCCTTGGCATCGGTGGGGTGTTTCCCAACGTACAGTAGGCCGACAATAACCAAATATAGGAGTTGCAGGATTAGGTGGTGCGGCAGTTAGCTGCATAAAAGTACCGTCCAACAGATCGCCCATATGTCTTAGTGAGACAAAAATGGGTACCCGACCCTGTCGTAGGCGGGGGAAAATGGGTGAGCAGTTGCTTAGAAAGTGGGCGATTGAGGAACGATGACAGAGGTGTTAGAAGGGGAAGGAGAGTGCGCGATAGGATAGTTATCTCCAAAAAATGTCTCATGTTAACATGGAAATCACTTAAGGTAAGACTTAGAGGCAGATGGAGAGTAAAAAATTCTGGTCAGCAGTGTCAACATTAAGGTCAATGCCCCATTAGTCCCAAAGTCCAGTGTCCTGAAGGAGCTACAAGATGAAGAGGAACAGGCAGGGCAAAAAGGCGATGAAGGTTTGCTAAATTTCCTTCTAAGCAGCGCAGTGTCATCGAATAGAAGATGCACAAAAGAAAACTTCCTTGCCCACTACTGGTTCAGAAAAGAAATTACTGTACCTTACTGTCAACCAGAATGGAACCTACGCTACCAGAGTTCAACAGTGAAGTACGCTACAAATCGAGCTAGTGAAGATGACGACGACAAGTTAACTTGGCAATAAGACGTCTCCCCAACAATAGCGTCATCAACGCATTTTACTTCTCCAAACGGAAGCTGTCAACCATCAAAGTTTACGTCCCCCTTTTCAACAATTTGACACGATTTTAGTTAACACAATTATGCAAATGCCGTTATTTACATGCAGGTGACGAAGCACGAATCTTCCACAATCCCATTATAATGGGACTTCCCAAAACTGTCGTTCGTCGAAGCGTCGTGCCTTTTGGGATGGGTGGAGAACTTCACAAACCCGGACGCACCATCGACAAAATGATGCAGAAGCGACAAGGAACACGAAGGAGCAGCGTTAAAAGTCGAAATTTTGGTGGTTAACAGCTCATTCAAAAATATTTTAACCATCGGCTTACCTCGACTTCAACAAAGGTACAGTTTCTCTCCCTCCACCTCATAACCGAGGTCAAAACTTGCTATTTAACTTTAGGCTGTCAGACCACTAAGGCCCATTTATAGATGCCCATGAGCAGGGACGAAGGTTAAGAGGGAGTGATGGTAGAATGTTGTTGTTTGTTTGTGTTTTAGGGCCTTTCAACTACAAAGGTCATTAGACCCCTGTCCACAGCATAGTTCTTATGCATAGACTGCACAGACACTACACTAATGCGACGATTTCTGGGTATTAGCAGTACCCAGTTTTCCCAAGCGGCCACCCATGTCAGTACTAGCTGGGGTTGCGCTGCTTAACTTCAGTGATCAGACGAGAACTGGTGTGTCCAACGCAATTCGCCGCTCCCCCTTAAGACAATGCACACATGTGAGAAACTAGCAGATGGTTAAGCAATGTCATCTGAACCATTTACCTGACCGGCTACTTCCTCTGGCCCTAACTGCCCCTACCCCTACTCCATTTTAGGATGAAAAATAATAGTAAATAACGCCAAAACATTAATATTAAAACCAGCAATAACATTTGATTTGCAGAGACTCTTGGAAACGGTCCTTGCGTCTCAATTTCCACGGTCGTTGCCGCGGAGAAACCTGAAACTTGCAAACCCAAGCACAAAGCAGCGATTGTTCAAAGGGGCTCGATGGGATAATGATTGCAAGGAAAGGGACCCAGAAGTAGCAGGAGAAGGGAGGACACAGAGCAGGGTGAGAGAGAGAGACCTATTGATTTATGGTCCTAAACCTCGCTTTATCACGAACATTACGAAAACTGCCTTTTTCCCTTTGAAAATACGGATGGAAAAAAAAGTCACTCTTCTGAAGCGTGATATTCAAGCTGTTAGCTAAAAGGCGAGGACTACTGACTTCCGGGTGAGGCCTGCTGCTACATGCGCTCAGAGCTGCCACCAAGCTGCAAGGCTCCAGAAAATGCCAAAATAATAAAAAAAGAAACTTTCACTTTTATCGACTAACCTCTAAACACATTGAGAGTCATTCAAAAAGTAGCCAGCAATGAATATAGCGTTAACGCCATGTCAGCAGAAGGCAACTAGGTCAAGTTACATAATCATGAGTTCGAGCCGAGAAATAACAACTCTGCATTTTTTTTTTCATTTAAATGATGGTCAGTAGTAGTCAACATGTTCTCCCTCACTCGGCATCATCACTATCACCACGAATTCTTTTAACCTGCCTAACTTAACTGGATCAGATGCCCATGTTGTCCCAAAAGAACACACGAGTAATCTGTTGGACGGTTTCTTTTTTGACACTGCCGGCTGCCAACTTAATACTGCAACTGCTGTGTTTATTTACAATCGGCCTACTATTTGTTGGGGCACTCCACCGACTCCAGAGAGGGAGCTGGTACACCTGGATATTTTGTCAAACCAGCTTTACGTCGTATGCAATGGAAGGCGCATCATGCGGGAGCCCTTTCTCTCACAATAAAGAAACCACTCACCCGGGTCCAGGATGTAATTTGCAACCACTGACGCACGACTACGACTTGCACCAATTTGTTTTCCTAGTTTTTTTTATTTGTTTCGTTGGGGTTTTAGGACCCTTCAACTTCAAGGTCATTACAGGCCCGTCCACTGCGTAGTACTAATTCAGCGACTGAACAGACACTACACTAATGCGACGCTATTTGGGTATTAGCGGTACCCAGTTTGTTTTCCTAGCGCATTCGAGGAACTATCAAAAACACAAAGGACAGCACTGCCGTCTTAAGGCATGGGCCTGCTGGGCACTTGCCCGGGAGCCCCATGCTAATCTGTGTATGTCAAGTAACTTGCCATAAATACATACTACTATATAGTAAATATATTTGGCGTCGCAAGCAATTCTATGTTAACGACTATATACATTGTATTCCTGCGAGTGGGTGTTGTAGGAGCCCCAGTACATTAATTTAGGGGTGACGGCTTATTGCGTTGGACACATCAGTTCTCGTATGATCAGTTTGTTCAGGGGCCCATAATGCTGTTAGGACGGCATTGAAGGACAGGAGTAGGTGATTAACGCAGGCCATTAGCCGACACCAGAGTGCGAACTGACTGTTGCCCTTCAACACTTTTGTTTTTCACGTCCAGCTGTGCGGTGGGTGCCCTCCTTCAAACTCACTGACAATTTCCAGTCCGGGACGGAAGGACGGACACACGCGTACCTCACGTTTCTTCGACTTCTTTTCAAGCACTGAAAGAATCCACCACCCTCGGTCAGGATTAAATCGGTATATCATGATCTCAATCCTCCTGAGATCGCATGCTGGACAAGAGAGGGGACAGAAGGTTCAAACAGATAGACAAATGTTGGCTGTCAGCGAGGGGCGCCGGTTCCTAATAACACCAACCAGGGTCAATTCCCCCTTATACTCTAGCTGTACGGTCAATTTAAAAAAAAAACCTGTAAAATTCGACTATCCACCAAATCGTCTTCAACTCCACTTCCAGATGAACCAAAAATCCTTTTCCCCCTGGTACAAAAATAGCGTTCCTTACCTTAGGATGAGCCCTCCTCGGAAAGGCAACTTTAGGGTCAATCTGTATACACCACACAAGAAAACAACAGATTAGCACTTGAGGTCAACCAGTCCACAAGCTTCCACTTCGGATGAAGGGGAAGAGGGGGTAGAAGGAGAGGGAAGGGGAGAGGGGTTAGATGAAAGCAATATGACGGGACGACTTCACCGAGCGACTTTTTATCTACATGTCCACCAGATGGCAGCGAGGAACACGAGTGGGGGCAGAGAAAAAAAAATCGCTCTGTGTGGGTCGCGAACAGCTTCACAAGAACGGTACAACCACACACATACATTTCGACAACAAACAAGTGGCCTGTCTACCTTTATACGTAGTAGTGGTGGGGGGGATGGCCGGCGGAGAAAATGGACGACCCTCACTTCTAAACAACTCCCAGTTTGTTATCGATGTGAAATCGATTTTCATTTAATGGCTTCATTAGTCTCAATTAAACCACCCGACACTTGCTATTCGCCATTACACAACCTTCCTTTTAGCCCCTCTGCTTCGTTTTCGGATTGCCCCTCGCGCGTCAGTAGATTCCAACACTGTTACCTATTAATAAAGGCAAGAGCAAAGCAAAAGCAACTCCTAACCCTTTTCCCGCCTATGGCAGGGTCGGATACCCATCTTGTCGGATGGGTACGGCAGGGTCGGATACCCATCTGCAGCCGGTTGCCGGCCAAAGCTGCAACCCCTACGCTTATTTATTGTCGGTTTTTTTTAGTGTTCGTTGAGGAATTCTACCGACGCCAGGGGGGGCGAGCTCCTACACCTGGAAATTTTGCCTCATCTACCCGTTGCATAGTAGTGAGGGTTCTTTTACGTGCAAGTGACATCGTACACCAACACGGGACCTCGGTTTTACTTCTCATCCGAAAGAAGGCACACTCGCGGCCTCTCTCTCTCGCCCTAAAAAAGCAAACCCAACTCGGTCCAGTATCAAACCTAGAACTAATGACGCAGTTGCTGAGCGTGCTAACCACTACGCCACCGCTGCGGGCCTATTAATGAAGGCAAGAATTCCTCCAAAAAAAAAACTTATTTCCCTCTTTTGCCGAATTTAAGAAAGTAGTGGGTAAAGGACACGTATATAGAAAATGGGGAGATAAATAATAGTCTAATTTAGTGAAAGAAAAAAAACACTTTGGCGACACTTTTTCAGCATCAACGTGTAGAGAGCAAGAGAGAAAGAAAAGTGCTTTCAATTTGATGGTCATTTTATGACGGACCAGTCTCGCACCAGCAAATGATGACCATCACTTATCAAACTCAATTTAGAGTGAAGAAGGTAGCAACGGCAAATAAAGGTAAATTAGCCACCGAAAAAAATATATATGAAAAAAAAAAACGAGGACAACAATAAACAAATGACAATAACACACATATATACACAGACCAACGGATTAAATTTGATTTTCAAATCAACCCTATTAAAGGGGCGAAGGAAGGAGAGAGAGAAAGAGATAAGTCCCGGACCTTTCGTCGGGCAGGACAATTGTCATGATAAATTATAGTAGTCTGACCAATGTGGACAGTTGGCAGTCCAATGACAGTTGCCGTAAGAAAAACGACAACAGCACTCGATAACGACAAGGAAGTAATTGATTATATAATGGCACAGTTAGGGCATCAAACTATATTACGCCTCTTCAGTTGACAGGTCAAAAGTCACACGTCGATGGATCGAACCAGGTTTCGCGGACGTGACGAAAAACAATTTTTTTTTCGACCTCTATGAGAGACACAACACCAGACGGCAGAAAAACAGGGTGGCAGTGGCAAAGGAAGAAGACATCCGGAAGAAAAAGCCCGTCCACGAAACAAAGCATCGTCAAAATGATTTCTTTGCCCAGAATCGAAGCAAATACCTCCGGGGGGGGCGATGACAAGAAAGAAGTGGATGGGGGAAAAGGGAGAAGAGTCATCTCTCTTCATCCAATGTTAAAGGTTATACAGGTGTTTTCAACCCTCCCGACTTGCTAACATTCTGAATTTATTCATTTATCGGGATAACGGGAACGGATTCCGATTCGGGACGATCCAAAACAACTTGCAAAGGGGGGGGGGAATTATAAAAATAAGAATATAATAATGTTTTAAACGCGACAGTCGCTCACATTTAAAAATGAGAGACCACTGAAAAAAAATTTGGGAAGAATATGAGAAACGAGAGAGGGATTATGGATGGATTCTGTTTTGGGACGATGGAAAATATAACAAGTTCCAACACAAAAAAAAACACAAATGACATCATTATTTTATAATAGACACCACAAAAAAATTGAAAGGCAAAGTTGGGGGATCGAGAGGACGGGAATGAAGGTGGGGAGAGGGGGGGGTCTGAAATAGGTCAGAAGGAACAAAAAAAAAAGAGAATAGCGACAAGAAGGACACGAAGAGCAACATCGAAAATAATATATATAGATTTGGACGAAAGGAAAGGACGGACAGATCATCAATAAGAGGAACAAGAAATGTGTGTATATACGAGTGAAAATTCAAACGACAGTCAACAAATGGAAACAAAATAAAGGTATATATAAAGGGTGAAATATGAATTCCCACCTTTTTACCGTCTAATTCGTGAGTGCCATGAGCTAAGACTTTATCTACACTAGCGGGATCAGCAAATGTGACGAATCCAAAGCCCCTAAACACAAAATAACATACCAAAAAAAATCTGTAGCAGCATACAAACTACAACAATCAAATGGAGTGAAAGGGGTGAAAAATTGGGAGAAGAGAGGAGGGAAGATTTAAGGAGAAGAAATGTGGGTGAGTAGGTTTAGATCAGGAGAGTGCCGGAAGTGATGAGTAGAAAAAAAAAGGGTAGAGGGATTTGAAAGGGGGTGGGGAAAGAAGGAGGAAGGATAAAGTAGTGAGGTGATGAAAATACTGGTGAAAAGTGAGGTAAAAATTTTGTGTGTGTGTGGAAAGCGAGAGGAGGTAAGGAGGAGGAAGAGGAACAGGGGTAGGTTTCAAATCACGACTACGTAACAAATCTACACATTTGAACACTGACGTCACGACTAATGACGTCACGGTCGCCGGAGAGAACTACGTCATCCGTTATGTAACACGCTACAGCAATTATTGGCTACATTCCTCAACTCAAGAGCCGCGTCATTACCACCACAGGGGACGAATGAGGGGTGGTGAGGTGTGTGGTATCTGAAACGGCCAGAGCAGCCGGAAGCGGTGATGCTAAATAAAAAAAAGGGGGGGAGGGGAGAGGAAAGGGCGGGAGACAATTCAGAAACTACGTTTAAAGAAACAAAAACTATATTGTACAGCAGTACACTATCCGAATTTTTCTCTGGCCTCATTAGCCCAGAGAAAAATTCTGCCCGAGATTGAGAGTGGTCACATTACGCGCACGCGCACACAGCCGCAGCTACGATTTGCCGAAATTTAATCATGGGAAGCCCGGGATCGTACACAGGCCCACTACACCTCTCCGTTGATTGCCAAATGTTTGAGTCGCATTCTTTTGGAACTGCCCCATTATTTGTGACGACATTTGCTCCGGACCCGATAATTTGTTTTCAAACCGGCCCGTGAGTTGAGGTGCTGTAGCCATCGACAGGTCACGACGACGACATATCAAAACTAACATATATGAAAGTGACACTAAGATCATTTCTAAAGATATATTTACATATCACAACTAATCATCTACACACCAGTGAAACTGACGTCATTAGTGACGTCAAAACTGTACTAGACCGGGCATCATCATCATCAACACTATATGCTATCTAATCATCAATATTTATCATATGTCATAACTAATTTTAAGAAAGGGGGTGGCTATTTTTATGTGGGGAAGGGGTTAACAAGCTACGGCGCATAAGAAATGTTAATAGAGCACTATTATTAAATCTAATCCTGTGTGCATAATATAAAAAAAAAAAAATTTCAACTCCGAAGGAGTTGGATCGGTACCATTTCGACTCTGACGTCACGATCGGAGGGAATGACGTCATTCTAAACAGTGTGATTCTTGAACATCTCGTTGAGGATTACGAAAGAGATCATCATCCTTAAACACGGATTTCATGGATGACAATTGGCAGTACAATAGCCCTATTGTGAAAGTAATATAAATTCTGATAACGCTGGACTATGACGCCATCGTATTAAATGGACACTTGTACCTGTCGTGACGTCATCACACCATCTTTATATTTCATCATATACGTACATAACTACACAAGTATAGGAAAAAACCACGTTCAAATCTGGGATGGATTTTTTTTTTAAGAAAAAGAAAAGGAGAGAGGGGGAAGAGGGACAATGGAGGAGGGCATTTACCAGGGAAAGAATAATAGAGCAATTTTATATAAATTATGACTTCCGTAATCTGCCACTAGGAGGCTAATTGTCAGTTCGGTGACCGGTGCAAGATTTGCATAAGGGTGGACTATATGTTTCGGCCAGGATCGACCCTGCAACCCAGGACTCAAAAAGATAAGTACGCTAACCATCGACCTATCGTAAACGAGAAAGTGTCGGCTACCACAGGTAACTGGTAGCTAATGGTGACCGCAATACCATCTGACCAATTTTGCAGGCAGGCCGGTGAGTACGGAAGGAGATGAGGTAGAAAAAAAAACACCTGCCATTGTCAGAACAGAAATCAATAAAATTTGGGATCAATTTCCAAAAAAAAAACCACCACCCGTCATAAAATATGACAATCTCATAAATTACTATTTATCAGTAGAATATCGAAATAACTGCCCCAGAATTGAAATATAAATTCAATATATACTTGGCTCATTGCCGGTCAAGAGAGGAAGGGGGAGGAGGGGCGGAGAAAGAGGGAGAGCAAGAGAAAAAAACTACATCACTGCTGCAGATTAAAAAAAAAAAACAAACGCTCCTGCAAGAGGTCGATTGGTATCCCCAAAACATCCTGCCTCAGTGATTACCAAAATTACCATCCCAAGGGTTTGCTCAAACCCTTAATCACAACAATCATCATCATAAAGAACCTGAACTGAGATACGAGTTTCCTATAGTCTGAAGAAACTGGTGTTATTCTTTGTCCTGTCCTGTCCCCCAAATCCAGTGCAAGGCTGATGGTTCTCTTTATAGGACGAAGAAGAGTCAAGCTGTCCATTCTCTTCCCGTACTATAATGAAACGATTTGACCGATGCGCCATCGTGAGACCCTTCCTCCTGGCCGAGAAGAATAGGTATCTTTCAAACGAGAAGGCAAGAAAACTCCAAAAAACAGAAGTCCGCTCCGTACCCCAAGTGGAGACAGAAGGCGACGATGACCTAATCTGAGGGTAGTATGTAAGGGATGTAAGGGATAGTACAACAGCCAACAGACCGCAGGTTCCCTACCCCTGACCCAGACCCTAATCCAGGTAAAAGAAGAGGATAATGTACATACAACTGGTACATCGAGTGCAAAGGTCATCCTCATTTTACTCCGCAGAAAAGGGTCATACTGTTCGATCCCTGCCCAGTGTTAAGTGATTTTTTTTTTATGAGAGGAGCCCTCAGTGGACGTTATGTCGGAAGGGAAGCCATGACCCCCAGCATGTGGTTGCCAGCCATCTGAGTAAAAATACCGTCCAACAGATCGCCATGAGTTCCAATGGGCACCTGACCCTGCCAGCGGCGGGAGAAGAGTTAATAATGATAATACAAAACGGTCAGAGGAGGCGGAGGAAGGTTAGAGCGAGATAGAGGAAGAAAAAAAAAGGGGGGGCGTGAAAGAAGACGCACATTCATATTTCGCAGTCCCGTGGCGAGGAAACCAGCAACGTTAAAAAAACCGGACGGAGTCGCTCGTGTATCCCAATGAGACAAAACAAATGAGTACCTGACTGTGCCAGAGTCGGGACCACCTCTGATAAAGATTCAGAGGTGGCGTGGCGAAGAAAGCTTTTAGAGAAAGAGAGAAGAGGTGAGACGGAAGATTGAAAGACGGCGCACATCCGTAAGTCGTAGTCCCGGGACAGCAACACAATCAACGTCAAAAATCCGGAAAGAGGAGAGGTAGGGTTGGTTCCTTCGTTGACGTTTTAGAGCCCTTCAACTACAAGGTCATTAGAGCCCCGTCCACCGCATAGTTTGTTTGTTTGTTGTTGCGTTAGGGCCCTTCAACTACAAGGTCATTACAGCAGTGCCGTAACGGGGGTATGAAGCGCCTGTGGCAAGTGTCTAACTTTCGCTTGCCCGTAACCCAATAATGACAAAAAACTTAAACATTTTGCGCCCCAAACCCAGTTGCGCCCGTGGCAGCCGCCTTCTTCGCCACGCCCTCGTTACGGCCCTGCATTACAACCCCGTCCACTGCATAGTTTCAGTTTGTTTGTTGGTGTTTTAGGGCCCTTCAACTACAAGGTCATTACAGCCCCATCCACTGCATTGCTTTAGTGCAGAGACTGCACAGACACTACACTAATGCGACGATTTTTGGGTATTAGCAGTACCCAGTTTTCCCAAGCAGCCATCCATGTCAGTACTAGCTGGGGTTGCGTCGCTTAACTTCAGTGATCAGACGAGTTGTTTGTTTGTTTGTCGGTGTTTTAGGGCCCGTAAACTACAAGGTCATTAGAGCCCCGTCCACTGTGTAGTTCTGATGCAGAGGCTGCACAGACACTACACAAATGCGACGATTTTTGGATACTAGCGGTACACAGTCTTCCCAAGCAGCCACCCATGTCAGTACTAACTGGGGTTGCGTTGCTTAACTTCAGTGATCAGACGAGAACTGGTGTGTCCAACGCAAAAAGTCGCTCCCGAGAGGTAGGGGAATGGGTTATGACAGGTGAGAGGAAAAATCGTCCTGAAATACTACTCTACAGGGTGTATACGCAACAGTCGACACTAGGTAAAGGGTGTAATATTGTGGCTTAGAGGCTTTTCGCTCGCTGAAAACTGTGGTCAATAATTAATTTCCCGTTCTAATTAAGTCCCAATTTCATCGAAACAAGCACATCGTCGTCACTTTTGTCGTCATTTTTCTACGTTAAAAATGTGTTCAATTGTCCTCTTAACGCAATAAACATTTCACATACAGCGTTATTCATACAAACATTAGACATATGCGCCCAACGATAATGAGAACTTTAAATCATTTTAATGTCTCAGATAATGATAACACCAGTTTGTATAATTTAATTACACACAATATGTCATAAATAACTAAATCTTAACTTGGCTGTATGCTTTAGCACATGATTCCCTTCTGCCATTTTTTTAATTCGGGATGAAACGAGGAACACCTCCTCCCCTACTACCCCACTGCCTGTTACCCCCTTTCGCAGATTCTCCTTCTCTCCAAGATGCTAACAGCATTTACCTCCTTAATGACATCGTCAAGCGGTAAAAAGCAGGCTTCTTTTTTACCGCCTTGTCCTCCACCAAGTGGTCTGTTTTTCTTCAAACCCATAATTATCAACTACTTCCGTTTAACACATACTGAGAGAGAGAGAGGGGGGCGGAAGGCAGAGAGAAATGAGGACCGGAATCGTCCCTAAACTCAATAACAGGTATCTTCTTTATCTTCCACCAATTTACACAAGAAGAAAACATTTTTTTACCTCTACATCATCCTTTCCCCTTTCTCACTTTCCGAATTACTCTCATCCGTAATTAATTTACTCTATGTTCCACATTGTCATTTTTATTTTACCATTCCCCCCCCCCATAATTGCCCCTCGTGTCTTTTCCATATATTCGGAAACTATAAACCATTCGGGACGTCCCATTCCCGGATCTTTGACCTCTTTTAGGATTAAAAAAAAAAGCCGTTGACACCACCCTCTACGTGTGTTTGTGCATGCGACTGCGCATATCTGAACTCTAGACTAACGTCCCACACAAGCAGGTCCCATCTTTAACCCCCTTCCCTCTCCCCCAAACCCACTACAAGTAGATTAAAGTGTAAATAAATCTATTAAAAGATTTTCTTGAGCAAATTACACACACAGAGACGAAGAAATAACACGTGTGAAAGTTTTATGACGTCAATAGTATATATATTTAAACAGCTTTCTTTCTGGCATGAAAAGGTATGTCACATGTGAGGGAGGCAGCCTGGAGGTCCGAGTGAGGAATAGCGAGGACAAACCACACCCCTACCCCCGATCTGGAGGGGGAAACAGAAAACAGGAGGGGGGGGCAATGAGAGCGGGAGAAAGAGACTGGATACTGTATCTCACCTCTCCTCCGCCAAAAACTGCAATCAAAGCAAATTTTATGTCCTGATAACGAATATGTTTTAGAACTCCCCGGGTTGAGAACTACCCTAGAGAAGAGTCGAGTGAAGAGGGGGAGCAGAGTACGATAAGGTAAGACAGGGTAGAGAGGCGGGGATAGAGGGGGGAAAAAATGGGCTGTTGCCAGATGTTACAAGTTGTACTTTGCGACTCTGCATAAAAAAAAAAATCTGCGGTGTCACTTAAATATCTATTTTTCTTTAACGACGATTCCTCTTCAACTACCCCAAAAGAGGGAGAGGAGTATATAATGACCCTTCTCTTGCCGATATTTCAAATTTATACTCCTCCAAGAAACAAACTGACTTTCTCCTTTCTCTCTAATTCCTATTCTGGGACATTTCCTACCTCTGTTCAACTTCATCCGCTTAGTAATAAGTGTACCCGTGGTTCAGGTTCGAAACTACAGTATATTGACGTGAGTCTAAAGGGTTGTTGGTCTCTATCTGAAGACAGGTAAACCATTCGTATGCCTCCTTTACCGGAAAGGGGGTTCTAAATCAACCCTATCAGATGCATATAGGACCACCTGGGAGGAAAGAAGCAGTGTATGGGGAGGGAGGATATATGTCATGTCCGCTTTCAAGGGCATTAACCGACGCCATGGACGAGGAGTGAATTCCTGCAACATATTTTTTCGGCGTATGCGTTCGTGCAGTGAGCGAAGAAAGGCACCATTGTTCCCACACGGGACGGAAGGCTCGCTCTCAGTCGGAAAAGAAGGTTCCCGCTTCGGCAAAGAGCCCTGCAGTCATGAGCTCAATTGAGAGTCAAACATTTCCCCAAAGTTACTGATTTGGTGCGGTTTATTTTGCTCTTTACCGTCAGTCAGTTGTTGGATCCGCCTCGGTGACGCAATGGGTAGCACGCTCGGTAACTGCGTCAGTAGATCTAGGGTTCGATACTGGACCGAAGTGGGTTGGTTTCTTTCGGGCGAGAGAGACCCCGAGTGCGCCTTCTTTCTTCACCAAAGTTCCGTGTGGTGCACGATGGCATCTGCACGAAGCAAAATTTCCAGGTGTAGTAGCTCGTCCCTGGCGTCGGAGGAATTCCCCAAACGAACAGAGCGGCGAATTGCGTTGGACACACCAGTTCTCGTCTGATCAGTGAAGTTAAGCAGCCCAACCCCAGCTAGTACTGACATGGGTGGCCGCTTGGGAAAACTGGGTACTGCTAATACCCAAAAATTGTCGCATTAGTGTAGTATCTGTGCAGTCTCTGCATAAGAACTATGCTGTGGACGGGGCTCTAATGACCCTGTAGTTGAAGGGCCCTAAAACACCAACAAACAACAACAACAACCCAAACGAACTGTAGACCGACGATAAATAAGCGTAGGGGTTGCAGCTTTGGCTGGCAACCGGGTGTGGAAAAACACTGCCCAATTATATCGCCCTTGTGTCCATTGAGATGGACAAGATGGGTGCCAGATCCTGCCATAGGCGAGGAAAAGGGTTAGGAGTTGCTTTAACGTCAGTCAGTTGTTGGAGGTAATTAGCCGCACCAGAGGGTGGGAGAGTTCATAAACCTGGGAACTTTACCAACCTCCTTTCCTTGCCGATTGATAATCTCCGTAGACATTACAAGCGACCATGGCTGAATTTCCCAACCTGTTGAAAGGTATACTTAGGACCTATCGCCCTCTACCACGGCCAGGACCAAACTTGTAACCATGGACTCCCGAATCACGGTAGCCACAGATAGGTGAATGAACTACCATTGTTGGATGGGAGAGATGAATAAATAGTAACGCGAGAAACCACGCCATAGATGGGCTAAGGTCGACTGTAGTAGTAATTGGAAATCAATCGTCCCGACTCGGAATTCTTCCCTTAAAAATTGTCAGCTGGAATGAGACCAGTTCAAAAGCTTAAAAAGAAATAGAGGTCAACACTAAACAACTTCTACAGCTGACAAAATCTAACAAATTAACCGCCTAGAACGTTACTCGGTTAGTCAAGGTTGCGCACAAACGCACACCTTTTGAAATCACCTGTATATTCTTGCTCTGTCTCAATTCCTTGAAACTCCTTACAAAGTTCCAAACTTCCTGTTTGCATTCTTACTGCAAGAAAACAAACCAGTTAATGTTTATTTTGAGGGTGGAACACACACACACGTCTAATCAAGTCCATTCTGGAAAGTAACCAGCAAACGCTCCTTCCATATATTACGACTGTGTTCACCTAGAATTTAAAAGCCAGAACTGTCCCATATATTTCTCACTCGAAGAACTGCTCCCTTCCCCTTCAAACAAGGGCTGGGTGGGACGCAGACAATGTGCAGGACTACTACCATGATGCAACATTTCTGTGACTCTCCCCGCAGTACATACCGTATATGTAGGCACTTCTTTAGCAAACATAACATAAATGGACCATTTGAAGGGCACAACAGTCAAGTCTCTTATTTTCGATAATCTGGAGGGCCATGTGGCAACACATCACTATCACCTAGCTAAAAAATGAAAACTTTCCTGCTTCATCATCTTGCCAAAACCGGAAATGAATAGATTGAGATATAACCCAGACGGCCTTGGAATACTACAGCATAGTCACATTCTAGTGAAGTGCACTGCAGCACAAGTCCTTCTTGAGACCTGCTGCAGAAAATCTATTCTCACTCAGTTGAAAACCGAGTAAAGTCTTAAGTATGATATTACGTCACATCCCCGTCCTGGGACGATCGTGAAGGACAGGTACTCTAATAAACCGAGTGATGGTAGGAACATTTCTAAGAAAAATGTAATCTCACGACTTCCGCAACTATAACCCCTCTCCAAGACGGGAAGTCTGATTTATTTGGTGATTATTTAACATCGGCCCGCCAGTCTGAAGGCCATTTACCGATATCGAGGGAAGGGGTGAAGCGTCTCAACCTAAAAGTTTTGTCTCACAGTTCTTTACGCGCCAGGTGACAACCGATCAGTAAGAATACCACCACGGGGTTTCCTTCCAGCCCAAGGTGGAAGGTAAGGCCACTTGAAGTTTCCTCTCCCTCTCGCTCAAAAGACCCATCTACATGTCCCGTCCAAGGTCACACAGACTATGAGCTCAACAGCTCCGAAATTTTCCGTGGGCAACATCAAAACTCCTCACTTCCAAAGACTGTGTGTGCAGTAGAGTAACAGAAGTTCAACTGTCCTGGGATGGAACATGCGAAGTACGAGTCAAGAATGTTACAACCGAGACAGGGACAGTCGTGTCTGGTACAGCTGCTCCAAGAAAGGTTAAGAAGGAGGAACAATTGTTCGTCCTATCTGTCCGAACACAGATTCAATGCACACCTGGAGTTTCCTCACGACTTCGACTCCCGTTCTCTTCCCTCCTACCACATCCATCCTACCGAAAAATAAAACCACACGTACGCATCGCCCAGAGGGAGAGCGAGAGAAGCGAACCTGTAATTACAACTCACGAGACAAAAACATTAGTCAGAGAAACGTTCGTCCAATAGGCAGTGCGCCACTCACGTGTTCATCATTTCAGGGTCTCAACCAAGGGTCAATAAACGGCTTACATATTCTTAAGTGATTTAAAATGAACAGGACGTTACGAGAGGTGGAAAGAGGGAGAAAAAGCGGAAGTGGATGGCGTGAGGTGTAAGGCAAGGAGACTGGCTCGAAAACCGGACTGCCACCTGACACTTCCGCACGCTGTTAACTGATGACCTTGAAAAATTCATCGGAGAAACGGTAAGAGCAGTATAACATTATTTTGGGATGTCTGGCTAGTTTATTCCGAATTGAATCTTCGGTGTCTGCCAATTGCAGGCGTTACCTCTGACCTAATACTTGTAATCTCGTGTCTAGCAGGAGAATCAAAAGTCCCCCTGACCATCAGTCAGTTCCTCCTCCAGTCAACTCACCTTTAATTCTTCAATATATCGATTGAAAGTCAAATACACATCAAAATCAAATATTATTTTTTAATCTCACCACAAGTTGTATGCATTTCTTCCACTTCAAAATTTCCAAGGACTTACTTCTTCAACAAATGGCCGGTCGACAATTCCTTTCTATTTAGCAGATAAGGCGCTCCCAAATTCAAACAACTGACGATATCCTTGAAAAGTAGAGTTGTTCGGAAGATCCGTTAACAAGTTAAGAAGTTAGGGGCGGTCGCAGGACCCCAGAAGGTAAGCAGAAGGGGAGGAGGGGGGGGAAACAAAGAAGGAGACAAACAGCATAAGGAAAATTCAAAAAGTTACTGTTACACAGTTTGGAGATAGTAAACAGCTACCCTCATCAGTCCTTTTCACCAAGAACTGCCCCATCCCAAAAGCCGGCACACGTATTTTCCCCTTCAGAAATAATATGCACCCACTATGGTTGTTGTTTCTTCGGTGTTTTAGGGCCCGTCAGTTACAAGGTCATTAGAACCCCGTCTGCTGCGTAGTTCTAATGCAGAGGCTGCACAGACACTACACAAATGTGACGATTTTTGGTTCTTATAGTACTCAGCTTTCCCATGTTGTTGTCGTTGTTGTTTTAGGGCCCTTCAACTACAAGGTCATTAGAGCCCGTCCACGGCATAGTTCTTATGCAGAGACTGCACAGACACTACACCAATGCGACGAGTTTTGGGTATTAGCAGTACCCAGTTTTCCTAAGCGGCTACCCATGTCAGTACTAGCTGGGGTTACGTAGCTTAACCTCAGTGATCGGACGAGAACTGGTGTGTCCAACGCAATACGTCGCTCTCCCACCCACTATGGTGACGACTCAGTACAATACTCGACTCTTGAGCTCACTGCGCACAGTTCCGATCCTTGTCCACACGGAAGCAGAAAACCCCGCGTGCACCTTCATCTTTCTTCCGTCCCGAATGAGTTGGCCCTTTTAATGTAAATATCACTGCAAATATAAGAATCTTTCCTCGAGCACCATTTCTAACCAACCCTTTCACCCATCTTTTTAACACCGGCTACCGACCTAATGCACCTTTTTCTGAGAACAGTTGGTGAACCCGTTCCTAGGGTGGAGGGTCGCGCTCCTGCACCTGGGAATTATGCCGATCCACATACACTTTATTTTATGTAAAAAAAAAAAAAAAAAATGGGACTTTTAAGTGGAGCGGTGACATCAGAAACTCCACATGCGATCACAGCTGTAGTTCCCATCTCAGACACTCTGAAACTTTTCTCTTAGCCGAAATAACCTTCTTTCCGCTTCCTGGGCCAGGAACCTGCAATCATGGAGTCACGAGTCATCCGTGCAACTAACCGAAAACCCGAGACAGACTGGAATAAATATGGAGGAAAAGTGCCACGCGTTGGAGTACGCTTCCCCCGTCCCCTTTCCGATAACGGGACAAGGAAATAAACAGTAAACTACCGTATGGCGTGTGTCCCACGACACCACGGCACATAAACACCCCTCTCTGCAAGAAAAACAGGTAAAAATATCTAACATGTAGAACGACGCGTACGTGCCCTGTGGCGCCAGTTAGTGGTTCTCATAGCTGGCAGACCGACATAAAACCAAAAACCATGCAATATGAATTTAGATTATTAAAATCGATATTGTTACAGAGCATTTCGATGCGATAGCATATTTTTAAAATCGATGTGACATTTTAACATTTTCAGACCGCTATAAAAGATACGACATTATAAAATTTTGAATTTATTTAAAATATATATAAATAACATTTTTTATATATATATATATAAAAAAAAATATCCAAGTTGAAGAAGGAAGCGAGAAAGATAGATGCACGCGACTCACTCCACAATTATCTTCAAATGGATCAAATCTTCAAAATAGTAATTTCAGTACATTCACAATTTGGTATTGAACGTTCAAGGGTAAAAAAAAAAACTTGCAAAGTCGATCAGCGACATATATGACGTCAGCAAGAGATACAATATGTCGCCTTCCACTTCAGCATATTATCGCAACCTCAGTAGCATCTTCCGCGGAAATTATTTCCGAACTGACGACAACAACAACAACGGCAACGAAAACTATTTGGTAAACTACTACTCAAACCAGTTTTCTAACAAACTCTTATCACAAGAGCCAGTTTTCTTTTTACATTTTGCCGCCATCTTTAAAAATACGTCAAAAAAAGTATTACAAAACAATGTGACGTCATAACTATAGCAACTCCTAACCCCTTTCCCTCCTACAGCAGGCTTGGGTACCCATTTTGTCCCTCTGAATGGACACAAGAGCGATATATTGCCCATTGCTTTTCCACAGCCGGTTGCCGACCAAACCTGCAACCCCTATGCTTATATAACGTCGGTCTAGTCCGGGGCGGACCAAAGGTGGGATTTTTGGGGTTGCAACCTCCCCCCCCCCCCTAAAGTTTGGGTCGACCTCGACGCTGACAAAATGAAAATTGCGTTTCCAATCGCTGCCAATAGCTCAACCCCCCTGACGAAAATCCTGGATCCGTTCCGTTACGATCTGTTACCGTTCGTTTTTTTGTCAAATTCCACCAACGCCAGGGGGATGGGCGAGTTCCTACACCTCTAAATTTTGCCTCATCTACCCGTTGCGTAGTAGAGGGGGTTCTGTTATGTACAAATGACATCGTACACCACACGGGACCTCGGTTTTACTTCTCATTCGAAAAAAAGGCGCACTCGGGGCCTCTCTTTCTCGTCCGAAAGAAACCACCCCACCTCGGTCCAGTATCGAACCTAGAACTACTGCGGCAGTTACCGAGCGTGCTACCCACTGCGCCACCAAGGTGGGTCTGATGTCATAATTATGTGAACCAAAAGAAATTACAATACTGTATGTCACATCGCATTTCTGCGGCAGCCACCAAACAGCAAACATTGGACCCCAGAGTCACAGATAACAAGGTATAAGTAGGGGCCCTATTATAAACTGCATATTTTGTCCGTTTAGGAAGGGTAATCTTGAACAGGTTGCACACCACACACCTCAACGAATCAATCACCGCTTTATCCCAAATAACAACCGCGGAGTGAAGGTGAATTTGACATTTCTGTTCCGTATGACATCCTCCAGGATCGATCCTGCAATAATACACATTTAGTAAACGTCCCAAAGAATTGTTAAAAAAGGAGAACTACCTCTTCTCGGACCACGGATTGATCCTGCGCCCAGTAAATTGCTCCTATTCGACTATTGTGATTATGGCCAAAGGAGGAAGAGTGGACCACAGTAAAGTCAAAGTGGACAATGATGAGCCAAAAATGCACAATATGAAACCATTCTGAAGCCTTTTATGTGCTGGAAAGGGCACTCTGACAAAAAAAGCATTGGCCTGAGACAGGATCGAACCTGTATATTTCTATCACCTTATTATCTCTTAATGCATGCTTTTAACGGCGACCTCTCGACTCTGAGTCCAATCTTATACGAAAGACGCACTTATTTTCCTCTTTCTAGTCTGAAAGAAAGAAACCATTCACCCTCAGTCAGAATCGAACCTATGCATCATGGGTTCAACAGTCAAGTACTGCACTTGAACTCACAACGCAGGCGTAGGGGGCTACTACGAACCAAACAACCAATTGGCTAATATATCGTCGTCACAGTCTCTGATGATAACACATATTAGCGATTAGAAGCGATACCACCAACCAAGATGACCATGGTCCAAACGCGGGGAGAAAATAAAGATCTTTAAAGGCCAATCAATGGATTTATTCGAGACTAAAAATCATCTGTAAATCACCTCTACTCTACAGACGGTTGTAAGGAGGCCAAAGGTCATTGTCGACAACATAGCTACCCACGACGGCGGCATTGGTATGAATCAGTGGTCTTCAAACTTTGTCTACTCACGGAACCCTTAGAACTAAAAGGTTTTTTCGGGGTACCCCCAAAATGCATCTGGCCGCTGCGAACGAATCGACAGCCCAGCAGTGGCGTAGCTAGGATATGTTGCGCCCGGGGACGAACTACACACCATTATTATTATGTAACGTTGTAAGCCTCATTTTGGCGCCCCTGTATCTTGGCGCCCGGGGACATATGTACCTCTGCCCCCCGGCTACGCCTCTGCAGCCCACACATGAAGCTTCTGATTAATTTTAAACTATAACTAAATCTTTCTTTATATTTTTTCGAATTTTTATTTTGACTCGCGGAACCTCAAGAGATGTACTGCGAACCCCGGGGTTCCGTGGAACGCAGTTTAAAGACCACTGGCATGAAGCATTCAGTGGTTTAAACCTGTGTTGTATCAGTCGTCCATTCTTGAACGAGGAGCAAGTTGGGGCTGAAAGGGGACGAATAACGAAAAGAACTATCCGCACCTCTCAGAGTATCTTCAAAAACAATGTCCCCCTCCCCCATTGAAAGATCATGTTTAACATTTCGATCATCTCTTAATTTCTAGAGGGGTGGTCGATCAGTTATTTTTGACTTCCTGTGAGAGAGGAAAAAAAAGTAGCAAGTCACGGGAGAGGAGCGTTAATTTCTATCAAAATAGTCAAGAGTAAGAAAAACCCATCTCACTTCCTCTCGGGTCGTTCACCTCACGAGTGACCATTTAAGAAGAAAAGAGGGTGGGTATGTCGTCAAAAGTCAATATTTAGACATTCACAAGAGATTCCATTATAGAGTTCAACGGGCCACCGTCGTCGTAATTCTGCAAACTTCAAACAATTCTGAGACTCGCTCACCTGTCCTATTATTGACAGTACTAACCTTGTGCTCACTACAGTACAGCCTGAAGTACAATAAAGGCTAAGAAAAAAAAGGAAAGTTAAAAAAAAATGACTGCAAACTGTACGACACCTGCATGAAAGTGGGAAGGAAGTACGAGAGGGTAAAGAGAGGGCCTCCAAGTGGCAGAAACGGAGACAGAAAACAATAGCAAGAGGGACGTGACGTCATTCTCGTATATAAAATTGTGCAATTCAAGTGAACAGATTTGTGTCGCCGTCTATGAGGATTTATCACACTTTATCCTGACAATTATTACGTAATAAAAATCAAAACCTCATAGTGAGGGTGTAAAAGGGGTTATCGCTGATGGTGAAAGAGGAGCGGGGGGGAGAGAGAGAAAGGAGGATGGATAGGGGGTAGTGAAAGGAAAAATATCATAAATATAATCAATATTCAGAGAACAAAATTTTAAACTTTAAAGGTGGGTCTAATGAGTTCTAGTTATATATTCACACGGATATTTCATTGCATTACCTCCAAAAAAAATGGAGGAGGGGGTGAGAAAGGGTGAAAGTGAAGGATGTCCCGTTCACTTTACCCAAATAAATATTTAAGATGGTATTTTAAGAAATATTATCTCTCGTTTATCTACTATTTATAAACTAATTACTCTCCCTTAACAAAAAAAAAAGTAGGGGGGAGAATCGTAGAGCAGTTTCAATGACAGGTATAAAGCATACCTTTTCCTGAAAAAGGGGAAGGTCAGGAACAGGTAAGACGGAGTATGAGGAAATTACCTTATTATTTTCACACACCCCTTTTAATATCTGCCATTGAACATACTGTACTTATAAGTGGATATCTAGAATTTATTTATAGTAGTAATAATTTAGTTATGATTTTTCTGAAGTCGTGACCAGTAGTGTCTGACGTCACAACTCAGTGTCGGACCCTCATCAGGAAAGGGAAAGACGGACAAAGGAAGGAGCAAGAATTTATAAGGGGGGGGGTGAAGATGTTAGATTCGATATCAAAATACGCACATAATACTTCAGGAAAACAAATTGGTTTTTTTTTTAACTTACCTAGATCTCCTAGTGGTTGGATCTTTCATAACCATTACTTCAGATATTTCACCAAACTTACTAAAATATTCCCTAAGACCCTCTGCAAAACAAAAATAGAAACAAATCATTAGTAAAATATGATTGACGCCATTCTAAATATGAGTTAGATGGTGGGGGATGTTTGTTCGATATTCAACTTTGACCTCTTAAATCGTCTAGCTTGCAAAATAAAGACTATGTACCTGCAAACATTAGTGATCTATAATAAATCAACTCCTAACCCTTTACCACCTACGGCTGGGTGTAGGACACACGGGTGATCTATTGGACGGTATTTTTCCGCAGCCGACTGCCAACCAAAGCTGCAACCCCTATGCTTATTTGCTGTCGGTCTAACTGTTCGTTGGGGCACTCCACCGACGCCGGGGGGCAAGTTCCTACTCCTGAGAATTTTGCCTCATCTATCCGTTGCATAGTAGAGAAGGTTCTTTTAAATGCAAATGCCATCGTACACCACCTGGGACATCGGGTTTACACTGCACCCGAAAGAAGGCGCAGTCGAGGCCTCTCTCTCTCCCGCCTGAAATAAGCCAACCCACCTTGGTCCAGTATCAAACCTAGAACCATTGACGCAACTACCTACTGCACCACCGAGGCAGGTCTGCTTAATTACCACTAGGCGTTTCAGTTTTCGTTCCCTGGTGCTTTAGGGCCGGCTCTTCAACTACAAGGCCACTGCATTAGATTGCACAGACACTACACTAATGCGACGATTTTGGGGTATTAGCAGTGCCCAGTTTTCACAAGAGGCCACCCATGTCAGTACTAACTGGGGTTGCGTTGCTCAACTTCAGTGATCCGACGAGAACTGTTGTGTCCAACGCAATTTGCTGCTCCTAATCAGAATCGAACCTTGAATCACTCGCTTACAGTGTGCAAACACACTACTGGACAGTTACCGAATGAGAGGAACCCATGCACATTAAAGCTGTACTTTGCCAAAAATCTGTGATAAAGTCAACTTAAATACAAAAATCTAGATTACATTTCATTTACAAATAAACAGGCTCGTAAATTTGTCAAATAAAATGCATTCAGAGGTGGCGCTACTTTTGTCGATACAATAATTTCGCAGTTCAGATTATGAATAAAGAAGCCAAGAAAAAAAAAGGTAAACGTCACGATCAATTATATGTGGGATTATGTAATGTTAGGCTGGACACATGAATCATCATCGTCATCCCAACAACAAAATAAAAACATTTGTACTGACCTCTAAAATGAGATCACCGACAGTGAAAAATGTACATAATAACTATGGACAAGAGGGGGCGAGAGGTAAAAATATCCAAAATACCTAGTCGTTTAATGTCGTCATCATAACTTTTGTTCTTATTTCTTCGCGCAATATCAGGGTTGATTTTATTTCATTATTTAATGTCAGCTTGAAGGTCATTTACCGATATGGAAAAAAGATAGGGCGAGCTCCTACCACCTGGACATGTTTCCAATCAAAGTATGTTTCTCGGCATGCCTGTTTCTCTCCCTTTTCAAATAAGTTTTAACGCACAGAGGACACAGTACAGCATAGTACATACCCGCACGGCTTTACTCTCAATCAGGAACTGAAGTAAAATCAAATCATTTGTGGAAAAAATACCCGTCTCTCCCGAAAAATAAACTCCACACCTCAAATCAAAATTGAACCTTTGTATTGCGCTAGTTCAAGACTGAGCTACCACGGCGAGCGCATACAGTATGGCATTTGAATTCATTAAAACTCGTCACCAAAATCATTACCAGATGAATAATCTCGTCATTAATATCATGTTTTTTCCGGGCCGTATTTTCCTTTATAGGCAATTTCTTTTTTCATCGATTTCCTTAAAAATGTAATTTCAATTGTCGAAGGAACGGAGTAAAAGAATTAAAATTACCGTTTGAATATTTCCACCATTTTTCGAACGCTATGATTTTTTTTTTAAAAAAAAACCCCCCGCGGTGTGTTCTTTTACGGAAGCCCATTAGCGTTTTCAAGACAAAGGAGGCGGAGATAGAGTGAAGGTTCAAGTGTATTGCGGAAAAAAAATGACTTCAACCCGGAAAACAACGACAAAATACGAACCGAAAACACAGACGATGACAATCTTATTAAGACTAATGATATCATACTAATCAAATTCAATTTTTTAAAGAGATTATTACGTCATTAAAAAAAAAAGTGAACTCACTTTGTCACCTCCGCTGAAAAATGATCAGTGCCAAGTTTGGGCGCCACCGACATTAGTCCTTGTATCGGGAGTGAGGGGAGAGGAAACTCCCAACTATTTTAATAACCTACAGACGACTTGATATGGCAAAGTATTTAGTTACCAGGATACTGAATCTGCTTGATTCATAATGACCAACAAGGCCTGGTCTTGAAAAGCAAGGTCGGCTTCGCAGCCCGTCTGCCACCAACTCAGTAACGCCATTCGATGGTGTTTTACGGCCCTTCAACTACAAGGTCATTAGAGCCCCGTCCAATGAATAGTTCTAATGCAGAGACTGCAAAGACACCACACTAATGTGACGATTTTTGGGTATTAGCAGTACCCAGTGTTTCAGAGCGGCCACCCATGTTAGCATTCGCTGGGGTTGCATCGCTTCACTTCAGTGATCAGACGGGAACTGATGTGTCCAACGCAATAAGCCGCTACCTTCAGTAACGTCGAGGCGAACAGTGAACACGGAAGTGTCTCTCTTTGTCCCTCTCAATGGACACACGCAGTACCGTCTTAACGCATCAGCCCGCTGAGCACTTGCCCGGAGACCTCACGCTAATCTGTGTATGTCAAGTGTTGTCGTAAGGGCCCCCGGGAGCGGTTCATTGCGTTGGACACACCAGTTCTCGTCTGATCACTGAAGTGAAACAACACAACCCCAGGTACTACTAACATGGGTGGCCGCTTTGGAAAACTAGTTACCGCTAATACCCAAAAATCGTCACATTAGCGTCGTGTCTATGCAGTCTCTGCATTAGAACTATGCAGCGGACGGGGCTCTAATGACCTTGTAGGTGAAGGGTCGTAAAACACCAACGAACGGAACCGTAAGGGCCCCAGCACGCCACTGGATTAAGACGACACTGGATACACGAGCGGTCTACTGTTCCGTATGCTTGTTTATCGTCGGTCTACTGCTCGTTAGGGCACTCAGCCGACGGCAGGAGACGACTCCCTGCACCTGGGAATTTTGCCTCATCTACCCGTTGCATAATAAACCCGCCTCGGTAGCGTACTCGATTTACTTCGCTAGTGGTTCCAGGTTCGATACTGGATCGAGGTGGGTTGGCTTCTTTTTGAGCGAAAGAGATGCTCCGAGTGCGCCTTACTTCGGATGAGAAGTAAAACTGACGTCCCGTGTGGTGTACGATGGCATTTGCACGCCAAAGGACCATCTCTCTTATGCAAAGGGTTGATGAGGCAAAATTTCCAGGTGTATGAGCTCGCCCTTGGTGTCGGTGGCATTCCGCAACGAACAGTAGACGAAGTATAAAGAAGCATAAGGGCTACAATATATCACCCTTGTGTCCATCCAGAGGGACAAGATGGGCTTCCGACCCTGCCATTGGCAGAAAATGGGTAAGGAGGTTTTTTTTTGCTACTCGTTGCATAGTAGAGAGGGTTCTTTAACGAACAAATGATATTATACAAACTACGGTGGGGCACCGGCTTCCCCCCCATTCCGATGGAAGGCACAGTCGGGACCTACAATATCTCTCTCCCTCTATTGCCTGAAAGAAGCCGGAAGCGGCGAATTGCGTTGGACACACCAGTTCTCGTCTGATCACTGAAGTTAAGCAGCGCAACTCCAGCTAGTACTGACATGGGTAGCCGCTTGGGAAACCTGGGTACTGCTAATACCCAAGAATCGTCGCATTGATGTAGTGTCTGTGCAGTCTCTGCATAAGAACTATGCTGTGGACGGGACTCTAATGACCTTGTAGGTGAAGGGCCCTAAAACACCAACAAACAAACAAACTGAAAGACGCCAACCATCTTCGATCCAGTATCGAACCTTGAACCTCTGCCGTAGTAGGCGAGCGCCTCTTGCGGCTCCGAGGCGGGTGTCAAACTTAATTATGAGTAATTATTATAAGTACTCTGTCAGTTTACTTAAAATTCAAGTGAAATTTCTCAAGAAATACAATTTAAGCATTATGTAGACTGATGACGTACTCACCACTCATGTGATTTCAAACGAGGCAAAATCACCGTCGCATTCTAAGAACACGCGTTGAAAAAGTTTCTATTTGTGATTGGTAGACGTCTAGCGACAATTTCCGCAAACAACAAGTCAACCTGGTTGCGAGATTGACTGATGACGTCACCTTAGCACCATTATTTCATTCACACACTTGCACATTAGGTTTGTTTGTTAGGCTGATTTCGTAATATGAAATCAAATTTTAATCAAATATCTTCTTCCCCCTCAGCTCAGTTGACATATCAAATAATTAGATCGCAATACTACACCTGTAATTATCTTAAGAAAAGGACCCGGAATCGAGCTGGAGTACAACCAAGTCACCACACTGTAGCATAACCCTATTATTCTAATGACATTAAGCAAAATGCAACTTGATCACTAGTTGCATGGGTGATCAGTTTACAAAAGCGTCCCACACAACAATAACGATGATGCCAAGGTAGCTGTTGGTATTTTTTTGCTGCTATACTACTTAGATTTAAACTGTGCATTTCTATTACAGACAGCCAATCGGGGGTGGACCTCCCTTTCTTCATTTCAAGGACAGTTGATAAGTGCGAAATCCTGCACCTCTACAAAGAAGCAATCTACAGATTTCTGGTCAGCCTACAAAAAGTGCTGCAGGGTGTGACACTGGACACGATCACTTCAACACAGGAGAATTTCTACCACATTGTAAACCAAACAACAGTCCGGTTAGCTAAGAAAAAAAGGAGCGTTCAGGATTTCGGGGATTGAACTCACGAAACGAAGGAATTGACTGGCTCTCGGTATGGCAGAGGAGTCCCAACGAAAGATAAACCCCCTTTTAGAAGAGGATGGGGCATGAAATAGAAGCAGTAAAATATGCCGGATATTAAAAACAAATTAAACGTTATCAAGTTAATACTTGACTTTCGCCGGTGCAGGAAGTGAGCGTATGCAGTGGTGTCCAAAGCACCAGCCAACAGTGACGGGACAGCTATTTAAATTGATAAACAGCGGACATTTAAGTGGTACACGTCCCTTCATCGGGGAAATTGGTGTAGTGACGGCAGTCGAGGACTACTTATACACTGTATACTCAACCCGATAGAGTGCGCGAAAGAGAGGAAGAGGGAGATCACTGAAACGGGACGAAACAAGATGGTGAGGGTGGGAACAGAAGAGAGAGCAAACGGGCCGTCCATAAATCACAGATAATGTGGCAGGATCTTGGTTGTAAAGAGGTGAATGATTATTCCTAAGCACGACACGGCCTGCACTGTAGTAAAATTAAACTCATCAAGAACCGCTGGCTCACTCGTTTCCTATGTCAAAGATGGGGGGAAACAACAAAGTACCACCACTACTCTTTCCCCTGCAATTGCCAAAAAAGTGAACTAAACCAATAAAGGGATTTTCAAGGTTGGGGAAATTCAGCTGTCAAGATAGTAAGCCTGCGAATACGCATAAAAACACTTAAATGAAAATGACCCCGCCTATTTTTCTCCGGGCGCCCTCTAGAACCAGAAAATTAGATCCCTTCTCATCTTCTGAAAGACTGTCCCAGGACGGAATATGGAAGTAGTACACACTTTTATCCATCTTCGATGATGACCAAAGAGAAAGTGTAAATGAGGTCACACTTTTAATACTTATTCAAATGTTGCTGCAATTCTTTTCATAACCCACAACCCTTTCCTTTCTCCTACCTTTACATATCTGTGAAAAGTTTCCTTTATGGGACGATAACAATGTGCACTTTTAGGGGGACGATCATGTGTAGTAGGAAAATATTTACCTACCAGAATTCGATTGAAAAAACATGTATATTATATATTCTTGTTCTTAAACTCACCGAACCACTACCTAACTACTTATTCCTAGTAATAAATTGCACTCAACCTTCGCAACGTAAATTTCATTTGTCCCAAAAAAAAATCGGCAATGAAAATCGAAGGTCATACGTCTCCAACTTCAATAAATTACACATTGAAAATAAAAACGTTTTCACCCCCTAAAAATCATCGTTTAAAATCCTGTTTTTTTTTCAGATTTCATTGTAAACAGTGTACACCCACGCACGATATCACAGGCATCCCTCTCATTTAATTAAAAGCCTGTTTTTATAGGTCAGTAATGGCGTTTTTGACTCGTGGGTTCCTGATAACAGGTTCGCTCCTGGCCGAAAACGAATGATGTCTTTCATCGGATGAGAAGTACCGTGTAACAAGGTTGCAGATTCGATTCGAGCGAGAGGGAGGGAAGTCCCAAGTGCGGCTTCCAAAAGTAAAGCAACGGCCCCGTGGAAGGGGGAGGTGTACAATGCCATCTCCTCTTTCTACACGGAGAAACACAAACCGTCCGGAAAAAAAGAGGAGTAAAACCGACACTAGTTGAGAATTAAACTTCGTCCACCTACATACCAGGGAAATGTTGAGTGCCCTCTCCGCTGGTCACTAGCATTCATTGTTTATTTAGATAACCCTTTAAAGGGCCATCAACCGACGCCTGGCGAGGAGGGGAGGCTATTTTCTTGGCATGCATCACACGGAAGTGTCAGATTCTCTTGCTCACTTCCTCTGCCGGCCACCAGAAACGAACCCTGTGTACAATGGCCTCAAGATAAACACCCTATTAACTTTTAGCCGTTATCAGGCCGCCGATAACACTTTTCGAAGCACATTTAATTATTTCAATGCGAGGAGGGAGGGTAGTTATGTAGTCCTGACCCAGACGAGAAGTAGTGAGTGGCAGAAGTAAAAATGCGAATTCCTAAACGGGACGGTTGAACGATATCCACATTTATTCTGCACGTGAGAAGAAACATTTAACATGCAGGTGAGATGGTACCCATCGGACTTTTTTCGGTGGTGCATTTGAGGCTTCCTTCCCAAACTCTTGGGGTATCCTTAACGCCCCTCATAGATTCTACCTCAATCACCTACGGTAGCTAGCAAACCCTACCTGGGAACTTCTTTATCAGTCGAATTACCGGACAGATCGTCGTCCTACGGGGTACCCATCGGACTTCTTTCGGTGGTGCAGTTGAGGATTCCTTCCCAAATTCTTGGGGTATCCTTACGCTCCCATAGGTTCTACCTCAACGACCTACGGAAGCTCGCAAACTGAAGATTCCCTACCTGGGAACTTCTTTATCAGTCCATTTGCCGGACAGATCGTCATCCTACGGTCCAGGACACATTTACGAAACAAATACTTTGTCATTTCTGAATTGGGGATGAGACGAACGCAGCAGCGTCATTCGAAGAGGGAGATGACCCATTGACCACTTCTACGTTGCATTTCGAAGAAAAGGACTGAAGGAGAAAGAAGGGGGTCAAAATTTTCTTCTCTAAGGTATTTTTAAGCCGAAATTAGGTCCCTAATTTTGGTTTTCGGCAAATATACATGAAGGACAGATAAAAAGGAGTGGAAACGTTAGAAGTGTTAAATAGAGAGAGGGAGAAGTGCTGATTGTTTTTTAATATTTTAAGGAATTGGTCTGAAAGAAGAAGTGGAAGACGAGGGGCAGAAAATTAAGGAGCTAAGAGTGACTGACCATGAACAAAAACTTCCAGGACACGACAATACAGAGTAGGGATTTAATTTTGGATGAAAACTATACTGGAGCACCTAAGCCGGTTTACTTCATCCAAGAACGATAGAAGCGCACCTATCGGTCAAATCTGGAATGTGGCTAGCAAAGGGATATAACAAGGCTGAGATTTACAACAGGACAACCCAAGTATGGTTTATAGAGATTTTTAAGGGCCAAATATCTCTTACAGTCAGGAAACCTAATTTTTTAAAGAGTCCACTTGACACCTCATACATTATTCGACAAAAACTGAACATTTAAAGCATTTCAGGCAAGAAATGTTGAATGGCCCGTAAAAGGAATAATGACTCCTCTTTCCGTGTCCAGCCTGTCCTAGGACAGAATAGGATACTGAAGTCGTTTAAGCTTTCAATACATTATTCCACATTAAAAAAAATCCCTACCTTTTCATAACTACAAATCAAAATTAAAAAACAACAGTACTGAAATACAGTTAGGGATGCAGGTATGATCCAGTAATTTTTTGCCCAAATCAAACTGACTAGAGGCAGGCTAGAAGTGAAAAGTTGGTGCAAATTATCTTCATTTAACTGTCCCGGTATAATTAAAATTATCCTTTTTAAATAAATAAAATAAATGATGGTTTCAAATGTCGCCTGGCTATGTAGAATAATAGTAACCGGCAGACGACGATTTAAGAGTGAACAAACAAGGATGGGGGAGTGGGACAGCACATGAAAAGGCTAAAAGAAAATAACAGAACTGAAACGATATCTTACCTGGTGAGGTTTGCCAACTAAGCCCACCTATAAACATTTTCCTGCAAAATAAAAAACGAGAAATAGCCGTTAATTTTCAGACTAGTGAAAGAGCAATACAAATCGCCGCATTTCAGTGCAGAAATTGACGGAAAAAGGTGAATCAAGTAACCGCCGAGATTTGTGTCTGCTTTCCCCGGTAGTAATAATTATAGTAGTATTAGTACGACGTTTGCATCACATCACAACCCGGAAATAACAAGCTTTTCATCGGCACAGATGTAGATATGGAGTCGGTCAAAAACTAGCGGTAAGACCACAAGCAATCCAACGACGCGCGAAGAAATAATAAACAAAAAATTATTTTTCCATCATAATAAAAACAATATCAATAATAAAAGTTGATTAATAATATAGTATATGCTTCAATTTTCCATCAAATATGTATTAGGGAAATGATGTTATAATTCCAGTTTAAAAGACAGCAAATTATAAATATACCGGCAAACTTCCACGTTACGCAACCCGTCACAACATCTCCGAAATTCCGCTAAGATCAACGGCGACACAACCGCAAAGTATAACACGCGATAAACATGGTCGGCATCAAGATTTCTTCAAAAAAAAATATGGATAGAAATTAGTCACAATGGTCCACAAATGATGCTTGTCCAAGGTGAAGAAAATGGGCCAGAGATGGAAGGGGAATTCATCCAAATAACAACAACCGAAAAACCCACACGTTACACACTGTCACAAAAGTAAGTCGTACCCAGTCGCCGACGACAATCCGGACACACGAACCACCGACAACGACGAAAGGGATTCCCCGTTCAAATCAAAGTCGTAAATCCGGCAAAAATAACTCCGATTCAACCGTGAACTCAAAACGTTGAAGAAACACGGTCTTTTGTTGTCTTCTTCGTATTATGGAGAATAAAAAACATTTTCAAAAAAATATTAAACAGATACTGGACATAGCGAGAGAGAGAAAGCTTGACTACCGTTGACAGACACACGTCCGACCTACCGATTTTCATCGGACAGGCGACGAGTCAGAGGTCAGAGGGTGAACAGAGTGGTATTGGCGGTGGTCTACACATTCGACCACCAACAGTAGCCGCCACAACAAACACAAAACTAGAAAAAAAAGACAATCAGTAGCCAAAACAACAACAAAACAGTGTGCCGACAAGACCATAGCAGGATTCATCTTCGAGGAGGGCAGGCACACCAAACAGATGATGGACACAAGAAAATGGTCATTTTCATACCCTCTGAAAATGTCCAAATATTCATCAGGAGAGAGAGGGAGAGGGGGGAGTAGGAAGAAGCCGATACATCCAAACAGCAACTTCCAACATCACAACCAAAATCACAGACAAACACGGAGAGAGAGTTTCACATATCCGAACAAGCAGATCAAAATCATAACCTGGAGAGCCGTTAAAAAATAATATTTAGTAACTTAACCCTTCATTCTGTAAACAATCACCGGTTAAATATAAAATCAGTAAATTTTAATATCATCCTACATCTATAACAACAACAACATCACCACCACCAACAACAATAACAAGACCAACATTCAACCACTCCCCCTTTTTGAATCGTACAAAAATATGAAATCAGACAAGCAGCACATGATCACAAATAATCCTAATCATCATCTTAGAAATAAGAATAATAGTCAGGATTATCAACGTATTAGTTTAAATAATTAATATCGAGATCAATGTGTCCGAAATAGTGTATCATTTCCGGTTGGATGGTTGGTAGGACCCGAACCAATCTCAACCCAAATGCATGCAGACCCAAACAAACAACATACAGACACAGACAGATAGGACAGAAAACAAAAGGACAAATATCAAACATAGAAATAAATATAAATTTTACATACCCTGGATCATTGGGCACCTCGTTAGGGCTCCCGGAATTATTTTGCTGATTTTCTGTTTCCATAATATTAATAATAATAGTACTCCTACGATTATTTTTTAAGTAGTCGACAAGAACAGGATTTTTGTTTTCCAGAAAAAAAAATAATAAAACTTATTATTTTGTTGTTGTTGTTGTTATTATTGTCTTTTAGATATATATATAGATATATAAAACAGTAATAAGAATAGTTGAATAATAATTATAATAATATCCTTGTGAGAAATGTGGTGTGGTGTGAGATAGATGATATATAGAAGTTACTACTACCAGCTAGACCTAAAACACTACGGTTAAGGAAGAGCAGCAGCGCAGCAGCTGAAGCTGGGCACGTGGTTAACTGTGAGTACTAAAATGAAACTCCTAAGCTATTGGACCCATTGGGGAGGGGAGGGGCGGCAGCGTACAGAGAGAGGAGAGAGAGTGCGACACGAGGGTGTCTGTTGGGTTGAGAGGGTGGCGAGAGAGAGAGCAGGGTGAACAGGAGGAGGAGGAGGAGGAGGAGGAGGAGGGGGTAGGTGGAGGAGAGAAAGAGGAGGGTGATAGTAGGCAAGGCAGAGAGACTACAGTGAAGGCAAGAGACTGAGAGAAGGTGGGGTTTTGCACCAGTAGGCGGGCCCTAGCGATGAAAATGGTGACTCCGCACACTGCACAGCACACACTCACAGGCAAGGAGAGTGGAGGAGAGAGGGATGAGAGGGGGAGAGAGAGAAAGCTGAAGAAGAGAGAGAGGGTGGTAGTAATAGTAGTAGAGGTAGATGATAGAAGAGGTGAGGGTGTAAAAGGACTGTGTATCTCTAGTGCGGCGGAAAGAGAGGGGTGCTCCGTGTAATGCGAATTCGGCGAGATTGAGGGAAGACAGCAAAGCAAAACAGCTTAGAGCGGTTCACACTAGAACGGTAAGCGGTCGATTACGGCGCTATCTCACACGGCGAGCAGTCTAATCACGCACCACTGTATTTCCAACCGAATTTGACACCACACCAAAAATATTTTTCTCAAAATTACAAAAGCAGAATATTAAAAAAGGCAAAATAGAATAAACGTTTTAATATTGATATTTTTTTCCAGATATATAAATTAAAAAAATTAAATAGATATTTAGGGAAATTCAAACCCCCACCGTAGTATGGAGCATTAAGTAGCGGTTTAATCGTTCGATTCGTCCGCTCTGTAAGAGCGTGGGCGCTACATGCCGAGCGCAAAAAGAATGTGTTACCGTTTCTCCCTCCTCTTTGATGGATGCTAACTACGTCACTAGCGCCCTATTCGGTCCCGCTGTCCACCAATCACAAGTCGGAATGAGCTCGGTGACGTCATCTGTCAATCAACCAAACTCCGCCTTTCTAAACCGCTTTTCATTACCACCCATTGTAGAGCGGAGCGCATTGTTTCTGAACGATGAAGCGAGCGATAGCGTTAAACTGGAAGCATGAATGGACGATTCAATAACTACGGTTGCAACTTATTTTCAACTTTATCCCCCCCCTCTCCTCTCTTTCGTTTCTGTCTCGTAACATCTTCATTGGTTTTCAAACGTTTCCGCCTCCTCCTGCCTAAATGTCGATACCAACCCCCCCCTTCTTCATATATATCTCATTGCGCTTGAAAGATTTTCGTTTTTAATGAAATATCGGTTTCAAATGTTGCGAAAAGCTAAATACACCGTAAACATAACAATAAGGAAAGTTTCTCAAATAATAAGTAAAGATAAAAAGATGGGGCTGCTGCTATGACTAATCTAAAATTATATTCTCCTCAGTCTTATCTAACCCATAATATCTTTTAATCTGGTTGCTCGTCTTGAAATAACTAAACAACTAGAACTATTCAAGAATTGCCCTGTTCACACTTACGGCGTCATTGTAACCATGGTAACAGCACATATTCCCTACAGTAACGCCCTCCTGTAACAAAATGAAGAATTAGTCGCCAAAGGTGCGAGAGACGAAACACACTTAAATACAGAGCACTGTTGGAGGGGGACCCTGTGGCAGTGGGGTCCCGTGACAGTGTGATTTGTTTCGTTATTGTTTTAGGGCCCGTCAACTACAAGGCCATTAGAGTCCCGTCCACCGCATAGTTCTAATGCAGAGACTGCACAGACGCACTACGCTAATGCGACGATTTTTGGGTATTAGCGGTACGCAGTGATTCTCAAGCGGCCACCCATGTCAGTTCTAGCTGAGGTTGCGTTGCTTAACTTCAGTAATCAGACGAGAAGTGGTGTGTCCAACAGCCACTCCCGTGTGCTCCGGAGGCCTGCAGCCAGTAATTTAGAAAAAAGTGCGGCGATGTAGTTTGAGGGCAGTACAGATGTTTTAGTCACCAGACAGTGACCAGTCACCAACCCTTCCTCTTACCACTTTCCCTCTTTGGTCATTTGTCAGTATCCAATCATGTGTCCTCCGCCGCATTTCCCTTCCTCAATTCGAACCACCAGGATATAGACCATTTATGTTACAAAAGGCAAAAATTCAATTTACTATATTAGGTAGGGGGCATCCAGAAAATCCTCGTCGTAACCACCATCACAGGCCCATCATCTAAAGTAGCACGAGGCCATTTTAAGAAAGTGTTAGCAAGAATTAAATCTTTTAATTATAAGAGGATGACGATGGGTTGATGAACAACCACGATGACTTGTGAAGATAGTGATGAAGAAGATGATGATGAGGATAAATTTCCTTGAAAGTCAAGTGTTGAAATTATACTTAGCTCATCGAGAAAAATAAACAAAGGTCATTTTCTTAATATTGAAGACTTGGGACATCTGCTCCGTTGACTCACCCCCCTCTTCCACAGCTCCATAATTCAAATATTCCCTATGGTATCACCTTTTTATCTCCAGTGCACTGCTTAATATCAGGTAAATTAACTTAGAAAGGAATTCAAAAAGGCAACAACTTAAGCCAGACTTTAGCCCTGTGGCCAACGAACTTCTTTCGTAAGTTTCTGATCACGAGTTCGACTCCATCATCAAAGACCACCCTACATCTCGCCTGGTTTTCACACTTGAACAACAAAACGTAATCTGCCACATATCGACCAGGGTTGAACCTACGAATTATGACTTCAAAGCGGTTATCAAATGAGATCCCATCTCTGGATGGTCCTCACTCATCTCCTTCCCTCTCGCGTCCCATCTCTGGATGGAAAGGGGGAGGTAGAGGAAGTGGAGTACGTTCGCAGATGACGTCTCAGTCTGCTTTACGTCCTTGAACCATAAGGACACTAGGGGCCTAACAACAAAATCGCCCCTAACGGCTTCTTTTAATTCAAATTCCCCTTCCCCAAAATACTCATAAGGATCTTCATAATGTAGTGAGTTCGATTCCTTTGTGGGCCATCATCATTATGAAATGTCTATTGAATATTTTCGGACATGATAAAAAAGATCTAAGAAAGGATATGCATCCCAAGCACCCACCCCGCTAGGCTTCTTAGATATCATTCAAGAAGTTAACTAAAAAGGGAAAAAAAACGCTGAGAAAGAAATCAAATACCGGAAGGACCTTGAAAACGGCCCACTTCCTTTTCAAGGGCACAGGACAACAAACTGGAATTTTCTAAATACCTCCTCAACGGTACAGATGATGACATTAGAGATTTTTTTTAAAAAAATGCAGCACGGTAATACAAGGGTGTAAACTGGGCTGAGGAAAGTGTGTGGGGGCCGTTCAGAAATTCAGTTCGTAGTTCGCAGGTTCGAGTCTGGTCGAATTGGTAATTTCTATCTGAAAAAGGAGACAAGGAGAGACGGTGGGAGAGGGGAGGGAGGGAGAGATAGAAATCGTAGGTGGGCTAATTGTTCTTCCCGAGTGGAGAAACAACGATCTTGTCTATCGACTGGTGAGAACGACACCTCATTTCCAAAAGTCGGAGCCTGCCCTGACCCTGGAAATCGGTTCATCGAACAGTTCATCAAATTTCACTGTACGAATTTTAAAAAGGTATGGTTTGACCTCAGTAGATTAATTGGTAAAACGTTCTTACCTATTTAGCTCAAAATAGGTAAGTTCGCATCCCCCTTCCTTTTTGGTGAAGGGGTTGGTTTTGTTTGTGATAAGAGCTCTGGGACCTCCGGCAAAGTTTGCTTTCCGTTTGACTGTTGAGCTCATGACCGTAAGGTTCAAATGCGCTCTTCCAGTTCCCCTCTCCCTCTGACCCAGAACAACCAAGAGTTCACGTTGCAGGTACTCAACAAATTAGCTGATTAGAGGTAAATGCGAGGGTCGTCTGACTTGCATCATTCATCTCCCCCACAGTAACTATTTCCGACCCACATCGGCAGCTCATTTAGAAGTGCGCTTGACTATGACTTCATGATCACAAGTTCGATTCTGGCCCAAATTTTTTCCCTGGCTAGAAGGAATTTTTTGTTTTGTTGGTGTTTTAGGGCCCTTCATCTACAAGGTCATTAGAGCCCCGTCCACTGTGTAGTTCTGATGCAGAGACACTACACGAATGCGACGATTTTTGGATACTAGCGATACCCAGTTTTCCTAAGCGGCCACCCATGTCAATACTAACTGGGGTTGCGCTGCTTAACTTCAGTGATCAGACGAGAACTGGTGTGTCCAACGCAATTCGCCGCTCCCTGGCTAGAAGAAAGGAAACCGCAACTCCAACGTCCTTCTGTCCCGGATGACAATCGGGGCAATTCTGCAAATTTACACATCTGTTTTACTCCACGCAGAAAGGGGTTGTTTTTTTTCCTGGCGGTGGTGACATTCTATACAAGAATTGGACCACGACTTACTTCCTACCTGACGGAATGCACACCCGGGTCCTTCCTCTTCTCCCCCTCTCATCGGGCGCAAAAGAAGCTATCCACCCCGGTCAAGGTCGAATGAGTAACCACTAACTCAAGACTTGAGCACGCTGCCACCCACAAAATTTCCAGCTTTGGAGATGGCCCTTCCCTGACGCCGAGTGGACTGTCCGCATTAATACCTTAACCATCCGATCGGAAGTAGTTGTGAGCATGAGCGTCCGCAAAGAGGACCAAACGGGTCACTTGCTTTCCCTCCTCTCCGCAGAACCGTAACAAAATGCGGTCGGATTCACAAGCTGATCCTAATTTTGGAACATTGTCTCCAATCGTTACACTCGCCCGTGGAAAACGTTTTACGGAAGTCCATTTGAGTTTGTGGGGAGAGAACGAGAGAGAGGGGGTGTTACGTCGCTTGCCCCATCCCATAAGAGAAAACGCATTATTGTAACCGACTCTAATACTCAGGATGTGACGACGAATTAATTACAAATGCAAATCAAAATGTAATAGAAGCGAGGCTTAGTGGTTAGCTTATACGTACTTGACTTTGTGATTCCATGGTTTCAGGATCAAGCCTAGTCAAAACAGGTGGCTTCGTTTCCGAACGACAGACAAATCTCAAGTGCACCCCCGTCGCGTCGGACGGAAAGTTAAGTCGGTGCCTACCATAAGTGGAGTGTGTACGACTGCACATAAAAGAGCCCTTTCTACAACAACCAAAACCTACTAACCCTTTTCCTGCCAATGACAGAGTCGGGGACCCACTTGGTCTCATTGTGGGACACAAGCCCTGTGTTGGACGGTATTTTTACGCAGCCGGCTGCCCTATGCTTATTTATCGTCCACCTAGTGTTCTTCATTGGGACACTTCCTCCACTGAGCTCCTACACCTGAGAATTTATCGATATATACGTTTCATGTAGAAAAGGTTCTTTTCCGTACAGTGCTGACATCATACACACCACACGGTAGGGCATCGGCTTTACTTCCCACCAGGGCACACTCTAGGGACCGACCTCTCTCTCTCTCTCGCCCAAACCACTCAACCTGGTACCGCTGACACAGTAGACGAGCATGCTAGCTCTGCGCTACCGAGGCGGGTTAAAAAGCCACTTCCACATGGAGAATAAAATATTGGTGTAGGTGGGCAATAATTTCCGGGTGTAGGAGGTCGCTTCCCTAACGTCGATGGTTGACGAGTGCTCTAACAAGGAAGTGCCCAATGTTCCCCCAAAGAAACTTTTCTACATATGGTCAAATAAATGAGGTGCAGACGGACAAAATGTCCAGGCGCAGGAGCTCGGTAGCTGAGAAGTGTCCTAACTAAGAATACAGCCCGACGTTAAATAAGCTAGTAAGGGATGAGAGGGAATAGATTGATGTGGTAAGGGCATGTAATGACAAGAGGAGACGATGAGTTTGTCAGGTCCATCACAGGGATGCAAGTTATTGCAAGCACCCGAGGCAGAGGAAGACCTAAGCAGACGTCGGGGCACTGCTTTGTACGAAAGGATATGGTAGAGTGTGTGGGAGCCTAATGGGTGATAGGCGAGAGTGTAGGGCCAGAACCCTGCCACAGACGGGATGAACATTTCTTTTGTTTGTTTCTTTGATGTTTTAGGGCACTTCAACTACACTACACTAATGCGGCAATTTTTCCCCAAGAGGCCACCCCAAGTTAGTATGTTACGCCAACGGGTTGGGGAGTCGGCCAAGACCTATAACGGGTCGGACCCTGTGGAGGCTGCTAGTGTGGGAGGTAGGACTGGGGAATGTAGGAGGAGGGAAATTAGCAGCATCCAATATTTTCAACCAATCCCCCATGACAGTTGGTTGGTTGGTTTGTTGGTGTTTTAGGGCCCTTCAACTACAAGGCCATTAGAGCCACATCCATCCACTGTGTAGTTCTAATGCAGAGACTGCACAGACACTACACTAATGTGACGATTTTTGGGTATTAGCAGTACCCAGTTTTCCCAAGCGGCCACCCATGTGAGTACTAACTGTGGTTGCGTTGCTTAACTTCAGTTTTCAGCCGAGAACTGGTGTGTCCAACGCAATAAGCCGCTCTTGTTTGTTGGTGTTTTAGGGCCTTCAACTACAAGGTCATTAGAGCCCCATCCATCCACTGTGTAGTTCTAATGCAGAGACTGCACAGACACTACACTAATGTGACGATTTTTGGGTATTAGCAGTACCCAGTTTTCCCAAGCGGCCACCCATGTGAGTACTAACTGGGGTTGTGTTGCTTAGCTTCAGTGATCAGACAAGAACTGGTGTGTCCAACGCAATACAACCGTTCCAGGGATAAAGTATGATGATGATGATTTGAAATAAGCAGGGGGGGGGGGCTGCAGTGTTAGGTGGACGGCAGCCGGTTGCATAAAAAGGAACCGTCCAACTGAGTCAGCTTGTGTGTTTCTAGTTTCAGCGGGACAAATACCCTAGTTAGAAATGATGATGAAAAGAGGAAGTAATGAGAGCCATTAAGTTCAGTAAGCAAAATGGCGATGCAAGTGAGTTCAGAGCGCTGGAAAGAAAGCAAGAAATCGACGTGGTTTGCTGTTGTTGAGAAATTAAAAAGTAGGCGTGTGAAGAAACAAATTTAAGTCTGTTTAACATTACCATACAAAGCCATGCACATTGTTCCTGGCTCCACTCTCGATTAAGTGTAAATTAAAATCAACATTGCAAACGTCTGTTAAATTCTCAAGGGTGTTTGTAAATTACGCAACATTGAGTTTAGTTAAGGAACTTACAGACGTAAAAATTAATAGCCAATCTTAGCCACTCCCACCTCCTTATCCCACCGCACGCACACACAAACAGGGAGTGGGGAGACCCAGAGAGAGAGAAGGGGAAGGAGGAGAGCAAAATAAAGGTAAAGATAAAACAGAGGTGCAACGGAGAGGGAGAAACCCCTAGAGCGGGCACAAGGAAGTAGAAGAAAAGAAGAAACCGTCCGAAATACGGGGGCGCATTTCCACCTCCCTTCCTTAGGTCATTTCCTGCCCCTGACTGAAGAGAGGCAGGTCACCATCACTCATAGCGGATGTAAGGTGGCAATAGCTTCTTGTAAACAAAAGATTACATCGTCTTATTGCACACCTAAGCAAGACAGTAAACAAGCTTCTTACATTTTAAGGTTATAGCCTAAAAAGCCATCAATACATTCCGGTGATTTGTGGTTCTGTCCGAAGGAGGTCACCCGCTCGCCTCGATCAGGTTCGAACCTGTACCCATGGACTCACAAACCAAGCACACACTTAATTCTCATTTGTTTGTTGGTGTTTAAGGTCCCGTCAACTACAAGGTCATTAGAGACCCGTTCACTGCATAGTTCTAATGCATAGACTGCACAGACACTACACTAATGCGACGATTATTGGGCATTAGCAGAACCCAGCTTTCCCGAGCGACCAGCCATGTCAGTACTAACTGGGGTTGCGTTGCTTAACTTCAGTGATCAGACGAGAACTGGTGTGTCCAACGCAACTCGCCGCTCACACTCTTAATTCTCAAGAGGTAGTCAACTCCAGGTTTATTTAAAAGGAAGCTACCAAGTCGCAGATTTAAAACCGTGACGGGGGTCACTCCTCGTCCGAAAGAATCCATCCCATCAAGATCAGGCCACTTTACCAATACAGATTCTCAAACGGGACAAATACTACATTGGTTTATATTTAACATAGAAAGGCAAGTTACTTCTGTTCATTTAAATGAAAAACTTGTTAGGTGCATCCATTCAGATTCGAACCTGTAGCCATATGCTCACGAAGAGACTGCAGTGCGACAGGACTAATTAAATTTTGGCAATTAAAATTAATATTATAAGAAAGAAAGGGTAAAAGAGAGTGTATATTTGACAGTTCTGCAACAAAGAATAAGAGAGCATCAATAATTTTAGACTACAAATGAAATAAACTGTTGAAAGATCCTGGGAGCATCATCATCATCTCTCGCTCTCTTTTTTCTTATCCTCTGCCACTATTTTTTAAACCTCGGGACGTTTTTTAATAAAATTGTAAGAGGGGAAGAAGAAGGGGCTCTACTTTTCTTTTTTAAGCAACGAGATGGAGATGAAAAAGGTGAACTTAACAAACCTGAAGGAAGAAAAGACAGGAAAAAAAAGTATATATGTAGCAGTGTGTTGAAAATCTTCAAACTATTTTTCACATTTGGAGAGAGGAGAGAGAGGGCACCGTTTCCGCCCCATTCTTGTCCTATGTTGCTTCTCACAACAGGACGTCGTGGTAGTCGTTTGATATGAAAGCCCCCTTTTCTTCAATTTTAAGAGGAATGAAGTCGAAATTGAAACAAGTAACTTGTATATGATAGAGCAGCAGAGATTTGAAAAGGGACGGAGGGTAGGTGAGACGGTGGGGACAATACAAGAAAAAAAAGTACTAAAGAGGTGGACTGAGACAGAGTCAGGAGAGCAGACACGATAAAAGCCCTATTGACAAATTTCAAAAAAGGGCGTTTTGTGAGTGTTTTCAATATAGCAAAAGAGAGAGAGGGAGAAAGAGCGGGTGACTGACTCTAGACCGCAAACCATTTTATTTATACTGTCTTATTACTTCCATAGTCTTATTTTTGATGCTTTCAACTAGAAAAACGTCAGACAGAGAAATAAAGAGTCACTTTCTCAAAAAAAAAAATTATTAAACTCAAACAGGGCGTAAATAGTCTATTGCCTCTTATTGGGTCCTTTACACACCAATTTCAATTTCACCTTCTTTGTCTCTCTCGTTCTCATCCTACAAGACATACAAACAACAAACCTCTAAATAAATGACTTCAAAAAGTTCAACAAAGTAAACCATCTTCTTCTTTCTACTTCCGTACATTAAATAAAAATCATCTTCTTTATTTTAACAACTATTTCTCTGTTTCTATTTCGTTTTTTTCTTATCCAAACCAATTGAAAACAAAATCAGATTAATAAAATTGTTATTTCTACTCCGATCCATTATTTCAAGAGAATGGATCAGCATGGCTGCACTGGTGACATTTTAAAACAGGGCTCTTCCATGCCTTTTGCACACAGTGCCAGATGTTAGGTTCTAATCTTTCGGGTAGCGGCTTATTCCGTTGGACACACCAGTTCTGGTCTGATCACTGAAGTTAAGCAACGCAAGCCCAGTTAGTACTGACATGGGTGGTCGTTCGGGAAAGCTGGGTACTGCTAATACCCAATAATCGTCGCATTAGTGTAGTGTCTGTGCAGTCTATGCATTAGAACTACGCAGTGGACGGGTCTCTAATGACCTTGTAGTTGACGGGACCTTAAACACCAACAAACAAACAATGGGAGCGGCTTATTCCGTTGGACACACCAGTTCTCGTCTGATCACTGAAGTTAAGCAACGCAACCCCAGCTAATACTGACATGGGGGTGGCCGCTTGAAAAAAACTGGGTACTGCTAATACCCAAAAATCGTCGCATTAGTGTAGTGTCTGTTCAGTCTCTGCATAAGAACTATGCTGTGGACGGGGCTCTAATGACCTTGTCGTTGAAGAGCCCTAAAACACCAACAAACAACAACTGAAGTTAAGCAACGTAACCCCAGCTAGTACTGACATGGAGGTGACCGCTTGGGAACACTGGGTACTGCTATTACCCCAAAATCGTCGTCGTAACAACGTAGTGTCCGTGTAGACTCTGCATTAGAACTACGCAGTGGACGGGGCTCCAATAACCTTTGTAATTGAAGGGCCGAAAAACACCAACGAAACAAATTTCTAATCTTTCGATGATAGTGGTCAAATGCAGGGTCAGTTGCTGCCAATTTGCGATGAATATACCGAAATGAAGAGAGAATTATTAATAAATAATAATTAGGCAAGGTATGTCCTCTCTCTCTCTCTCAACGCCAGTGTTAGTGCGAGTTAGCGTACCATATGGTACTGCTAAACCCACTATTGTTCCACTCGAACACAGGCTATCGATCGGACGGTATTTTGACGCAGCCGGCTGCCGATCAAATGCTGCAACCCCCATGTTTATTTAACGTCGACCTTTTTTGGGTAACTTTTCCCTCACTTATGCCAGGAAGCGAGCTCCAACACCGGGGAATTATACCCATCTACACCTTTTCAGAGATACAGTGGGGATATCGTGCACACCAGACTGGCCCAAGGTTATACTTTCCATTCGACGGAAGGCCCACTAGCGACCTGTCTCTCTGCCTTTCGCCCGAAAGAAGCCAAAGTGCAGCCAAGTTGCGTTGGACACACCAGTTCTCGTGAGATCACTGAAGTTAAGCAGCGTAAGCCCACGTTAGTACCAACTTATGTGGTTGGTAAAGAACGTTGGATGCAGTAAACTTCCCCTCTCCTTCTTCCTCTACACCTACCTCCTCATCTCCCGCGAGCAGCCTCTTAAGGGTTCGGCCTGTTATGGCTGCTTGGCTTAGTCCCCAACCCATGACATTAATCCAGCAATCTCGAAATTGGAACCACTGACACAGAAGTCGATTGTTGTTGTTGTTTGTTGGTGTTTTAGGGTCCTTCAACTACAAGGTCATTAGAGCCCCGTCCACTGTGTAGTTCTGACCCAGAGACTGCACAACAACTACACTAATGCGACGATTATTGGGTATTAGCAGTACCCAGCTTTCCCAAGCGGCCACCCATGTCAGTACTAACTGGGGTTGCGCTGCTTAACTTCAGTGATCAGACGAGAACTGGTGTGTCCAACGCAATTCACCGCTCCTCACAGAAGTCGACCACGCCACCGAGGCGGCTTGTAGCCAGTTGGGTAAAAACACCGTGCTACAGGTCGCCCATGTATCCCAGTGGGGTAAAACTGGATACCAGACCTTGCCATAGGCGGGGAAATAGCTAGTTAATTTCACTTTAAACTTGAAAAAATTGGTGCGAATTTTAAATTCCTTTTCACTTTTCTAAGAAGCTTTAGGAGCTGCGATGTAGACACATACTGTACATACAAGTATACAAGCCGAGGGGAAAAACACCCGAAAAAAAATGCGAATGGAGGAGGGGGAGCTAGAGACCCTCTCGTCAACCACAACCTTTTCCTCTCTTCAGAGATAGCAAATCAATTCAAAGAGTGAGAGCGAGATGCAGATAACGTATAATACATGAAATCTAATTTGAACCAAAGCCACATTTTCGCACACTCACACGTCCCACAAACTGGCAGAAGAAGAAGCCTTTAGACGGTCTGGATCACAGAAACCATGGATTCTCGCAATTCAATCAATCCAAAGAATTGTATCAAAGTCGTAATTGGATTCACTCCCTTTTCTTTCATTGAGATTTTTCTCAACATGTAAAAAAAGGAGTACATACAATGCAGTTTGGCAGACACAGAGCGAGAGAGAGGGGGGGGGGCGAATATTGTGAAATTTCTCATAATATCTGCGTCAAAAGCAGTTTCAATCTTTAAAAAATTCTTAAGAGAGGGCCACACCACCAAGAACAATTACTACACCCTCTCTCCCCTTCTTGGCCTTTCTCATCCTCCTCCAACCATCCCCATTCACCTCCCGAAAAAATGTCACAATCTCTAAAACTCAATGCTTACATCGACATCCACATTTAAACGATAGAGGGCGCTGGGTTTCTCAGCTCTAAGAACGTAGGTTCGCCTCTTGTTTATTTAACGTCAGCCGTTTCACTGCTGAAATCAATTTACAGACTCCAGGCAGTCAACTCCTTCCTACACCAGGGAACTTTGCCGATTTCCAAATCAATTTACCGGCCAGGATCAACCCTGCATACAAAAGCAACTATTAACCATTTTCCCGCCTATAGCAGGGTCGGGTACCCAGCAATTTACCGACCAAATCAATACCAAAGCAGTACCAAATCAATACCAAAGCAGTACCAAATCAATTTACCGACACCAGGCAGTCAACTCCTTCCTACATCAGGGAACTTTGCCGATTTCCACCACTTATATATGATCTCTATGTTTAAGGAGACCCGCCTCAGTGGCAGAGAGTGTAACGTACCCGTTATTGCATCAGTGGTTCCGGGTTCGACACTGGATTGAGGTTGGTGGGCCTCTTTCGAGTGAGAGAGCGAGGCTCCGAGTGCGCCTTCTGTCGGTTGAGAAGTGAAACCTCGTGATGTAGGCCTACAATAAAATCTCTCTTCTGCGCAGAGTAGATCAGGCGAAATTCCTAGATACAGAAGCTTGCCCCCTGGCGTCGGTAAAATGCACCACCGAACAGTAGGCCGACTATAAATAAACATAAGAGTAGCAGCTAAGGTCGGAAGCCAGCTGCGTAAATAAATATACCGTCCGACAGATTATCCATGTGTCCATCTAGAAGAACAATGATGGATACCCGACCCTGCTAGTGGCGGGAAAACAGTTAGTAGTCGCTTTCGTTCAAGGAGTTTCCGGCCAGGAACAACCCTGCATACAAAAGCAACTATTAACCATTTTCCCGCCTATAGCAGGGTCGGGTACCCATCTTTGTTCCTCTCTGGATGGATACATGAGTGATCTGTTGGTTCTGAACGATCTCTCTTTCTCTCTCGCTCGTCCGACAGCAGCCAACCCACCTCGATCCAGTATCGAGCCTGGAACCTCTGACGCAGTAGTCGAGCATACATGGACTCAAATTCTGGACAAGTGTTGGCTTGGTTATCTAGAAAAGTGATTTTCAAACCGTGGAAAGGGATGGGGCAGAGAGAGAATTCGCCCCGTATTCCCATATGGGACAAAAGGATACGCCTGGACATTTCCCCCTCCCTTCTTTTCGTCCGAAGCGGGAACGGCTTATTGCGTTGGACACACCAGTTCTCGTCTGATCATTGCAGTTAAGCAACGCAACCCCAGCTAGTACTGACAAGGGTGGCCGCATGGGAAAACCGGGTACTGCTAATACCCGAAAATCGTCGCATTAGTGTAGTGTCTGTGCAGTCTCTGCATAAGAACTATGTTGTGGACGGGGCTCTAAGGACCTTTGTAGTTGAAGGGCCCTAAAACACCAATAAACAACAAACAACAACTGACACGGGTGGCCGCATGGGAAAACTGGGTGCGGCTAATACCCGAAAATCGTCGCCTTACTGTTGTGTCTGTGTAGTCTTTGCATTAGAACTACGCCGTGAACGGGGCTCTAATGACCTTGTAGTTGAAGGGCTCAACAAATTCGTCCGGAAAAAAGAAATGATTATCCTTAGTCAGGTTCTTATTGCAAGACGGAACAATGTCCTTACTACTTGAGCTACTTGTCCGAGCTGTGGTCAACTCACACCCCCAATTACCGGCCAGCCACCTTGCGACTAAATAACCAAAATATCGCTTCACTCAATAGCAATTCAAGCATTACCAGTGAGCTAATCAGCTGACCATTGCAGAGAGAGGAGAGAAAATAGAGGCATTTTGGCGATTTATTATTAAAGAAATGGTAATCGAATATATATTAAAAAATTGACCCTTTATAGAAATTTTCTCATAAAAATTGAGACTGAGGGGGGGGAAAAATAACATTTCAGGTCAATGTAGGCTATAGTGCCATAAGCAAGTAAGTAGGGAGACAGTGAGAGAGAGATCCCTGATCGGATCACAGTAGAGGAGGTGAGAAGAAGATGAACTTTAAAAGATATTAAAAATAAATGAAACGAACGTATCTATATTGATATATCGAAGTGACCACTACATCAAAATTGAGACTGAAAAGATACGACATTCAGCTCTATTGCGTTAAGGTGCATCTTAGAAAATTGGCAGTGTGGAAAGACAGAGCATTTTTTTTTTGATAAGACAAAAATTGAATTTATTTCTCTCCTCCCCCACATTTTTTTGATATCATTTTTTTGTATTCGTCTAAAACTTGTATCAATTTTATATCAAACTTATCCTAGTGCGAATTTCTATTTCAAATGCCAAATAATAACTTTGAGGGAGGGTCAACATACACCTTGCCAACAGAAACAATACGCGTATCATTTGAAAGCCTAACACTAGCTCTGGGTCCTAATAACCAAAGGTTACTCTGGAGCCTAATACCAAACGTTAACACTTGCGGAAATCCTTGATAAATTCTCAGGTGAAAATTTATTCAGGAGCGGCTATATTACGTCGTACACACTAGTTCTCGTCTCATCACTGAAGTTCAGCAACGCAACCCCAGTTAGTACTAACAGGGGTGGAGCATTCCAGGTGCAGCAGTCTTGGTGGGGGTGACCTAACGAACAACAAGCCGACGACAAAGTAGCATAGGGGTTGCAGCGTTGGTCGGCAGCCGGCTATGTCACAATACCGCCCAATAGCTCGCCCATGTGCTCATCCATTCAGAGGGACAAAGATGGACACTCGACCCTGCCATAAGCGGGAAACGGGGTAGCAATAACTTTTTAAAAGTAAATGAGCGATGCTCAACGAAATTCAAAACTAATGTAAATAGTATAACATGATCTTAACTTCTGGGATATCCCTGTTGCCTATTGTGCTATAGGTCAGACACCATGCAATATTATGACCAAAAAACAACTCCTAACCCTTTTCCCGCCTATGGCAGGGTCGGGTACTCATCTTGCCCCTCTGAATGGACATAAGGCGATATATTGGTCATAGTTTTTTCTGCAGCCGGTTGCCGGTCAAAGCTGTATCCCTACGCTTATTTATCGTCGGTCTAGTGTTCGTTTGGGAACGCTATCGACGCCAGGGGGCGAGCTCCTACACCTGGAAATTTTGCCTCATCTACCCGTTGCATAGTGGAGAGGGTTCTTTGACGTTCAAGTGACATCGTATACCCCACACGGGACCTGTTTTTCTTCTCATCCGAAAGAAGGCACACTCGTGGCCTCTCTCTCTCTCTCGTCCGAAAGAAGCCAACCGACCTCGGTCCAGTATCGAACCTAGAACTACTGGCGCAGTTGCCGAGCGTGCTAACTACTACGCCACCGCGGCGGGTCTCAATAGGTCAGACACCATGCAATATTATAACCAACAAAGCATTAATTTACCTGCCAAAATTTCTATTTTGGTTGTACAATGCGGTGTTGGAACACGTGGAGTAGGCCGGCATCCCGCCACAGACAACCTTAGCTAATATTCCTGCGGGTTGCCAGACGCTTGGCTGGGCTACTCCCAGTCAGAGCATGTTCAGTTAACTGTTGTTGTTGTTTGTTGGTGTTTTAGGGCCCTTCAACTTCAAAGGTCATTAGAGCCCCGTCCACAGCATAGTTCTTATGCAGAGACTGCACAGACACTACACTAATGCGACGATTTTTGGGCATTAGCAGTACCCAGTTTTTCCAAGCGGCCACACATGTCAGTACTAGCTGGGATTGCGTTGCTTAACTTCAGTGATCAGACGAGAACTGGTGTGTCCAACGCAATTCGCCGTTCCCAGCATGTTCAGTGAACCCGCAGACCCGACCCTACTACAGGCGGGATAAGGGTATGATGACGACGATGATGATGATGATGATCTTAATTGAGTAGCAAAGGCCCGAAATTCTCAAAAAAGGGGGGGAATAAATCTATTGAGGGTGAGGTGAACAGATATAATGTAGATTTATAATCTCTTTTACAGACTTTCGATAAGCCACTGACTGATATTACGAGAGAAAACAGAGCAGAAAAAACATTTGAACAACAATATCAACATAGGCACGCACATTTCCGTTTAACTCAATAAAAACATTAGAAATAATACCATTTCTCCTTCTCTCCCTTTGCTGTATTTACTAAGATATCAAGGTGGGTGAAAAGAAAAGTCTGACGTCGTCTATCAGCTGAAGAAACATTAAGAAATAAAATCTTAAGATGATAAGCAGAAGAAAGTGTACTTTGAATTATTTTAAGCATACATCTGCTGAGATATGTGTTGTCGTATGGAGGAGGAGCAGGAGGAGGAGGAGTAGGGAAGTACAAGACAACAACTGAATAAAATCCTTCACCTTTACCAATATTCAATGTGAAGAACCCTTTGGATACCAATTGAGGTGATGAAATTCAACGAGAGGCGGGTTAGGGAACAAAGACGTCACTAGATAAAAATATGTTTTGTCCGACTCGAATTCATCCAACAACAAAATAGGTAGAGTGCATTTACACCAGCTACAATTTCTTATCGTTAAAACAACCAGGGGTGGATCCAGAGGCAGATCGAGAGGGGGCGGGAGCGGCGAGTTGCGTTGGACACACCAGTTCTCGTCTGATCACTGAACTTAAGCAACGCAAGCCCAGTTAGTACTGACATGGGTGGTCGCTCGGGAAAGCTGGGTACTGCTAATACCCAATAATCGTCACATTAGTGTAGCGTCTGTGCAGTATATGCATTAGAACTATACAGTGGACGGGTCTCTAATGACCTCGTAGTTGACGGGACCTTAAACTCCAACAAACAACAACAACAACAATCGAGAGGGGAGCACTTCAAAAATAAAAAAAAGTGCGCCCCAAATATTTTTAAACCTTCAAAATCCCTTAGCTAGCAATTACAATAGTTTTCTACTGCCCCTTAAACAATGTCCTGTCTTCAGTGGTTCAGCCAACTGCAAATTGGACTGCAACTGTTGGACCGCCAGTATAGAAATGGGAACAACAATTCAAAAATGCCTAGTGCAGCCAAGTTGCGTTGGACACACCAGTTCCCGTGAGATCACTGAAGTTAAGCAGCGCAAACTCACGTCAATACAAACAAGGGTGGTTGGTAAAGAACGTTGGGTGCTGCAAATTTCCCCTCTCCTTCGTCTTCTTCACCTATCTCCTTATCTCCCGCGGGCAACCTCCTAAGGGTTCGTCCTGTTATGGCTGCTTGGCTTACTCCGCGACCCATGAAACAAATCCAATCCAAATCCAGTTGCAAATTTGATTCATGCATCAGATGAAATATGCGCCCTGGATCCTCCCCTGAAAACAACAACATTATTTTGGGCGAAGAAAACATCATGACAGGAATCGTCACCCAAACCCAGACTCGAACCTTCAAATCATGAATTCCGTATACCACCAATTAAAGTGACTAACAGCTGTTGAAGGCTGCAGATGCCATTCATCAGGTGGGAAAGTCAACTGCAATCATGCACAGCGATCCAACTTGTCACCTGGGATGACTACAACGAGTAAGAAAGGCAACTGGCAACTATTAATCCTTCTCCCGCCTATGACAGGGTCGGGTCCTCATCTTTGTCCCTCTGGATGGATACATGGGCTATTGCACGGTATTTTTACGCAGCCGGCTGCCGACAAGAGCTGCAATCCCTATGCTTATAATCATCCTCCTACTGTTCGTTGAGGGGTGCTCCTGCACTTGGGACTGTTGCCTCATTTACTCCTTGCATATTAGAGAGGGGTTTTTTCGTGCAGTGGTGACATCGTACACACCACACGGGGCCATGGCTTTATTTCCCGTCCGACGGAAGGTGCACTGGGGGGGGGGGGCTCTCCCTCTCTTTCTCCAGGTCGAAACAACCCAACCCACCTCGATCCAGTATCGAACCTGTGTTTGAAGTCTCCATCTCACTCTCTCACAGGAATGGAAGAAACTCCTAGGTCCAGGGTCAAACCTGAGCATCCTAGGAACTTCAGAATCAAGCACACTACCCACTGAGGCGAGTACCAACTTTCCATGATACCAAAGGGTTGTTTGTCATCATCACTATTTGGACAAAGGGATTGAAGAATTCCATCACTGGGCTGTGAAGATGATAGTCCCCCTTCCCCTCTCCAAGAAGCAGGCAATGTTGGATCGACCAAACAAAATTCGGGTGGAGGAATTAAGGGAACCTTTAGTGTGACAAGTTATTGAATGTAAATCGACGTTGAACGTATTTCATGTGTAAAACTTAACCAACAGTACAAAAGGGGGAAGGGACTGGATTGGATTTCGGTAAGGACCGCCTTAACTTTGAGCCTTCGTTGGATGAATACCAGATTGGCACAATGGGAACAATGTTTCTGGTAATAAGACTAAGTTGATGGAAACCTCATATCAGTCGTGGATCTCTCTCTTTCTTTCTCTCTATCAAACCTGGTTATCAAATCCATTCACAAGACATACAATCTCATTCCACGGTTGCCGCAGAAAACAGATTTGTTAAATACTTTTATCTTCCAGAACAAAAGGGGTAATGGGCCTTTTGGGAAACGGAAACACGGTTCGAGATGGGACACATCACATTCCCTTTTGTATCATTCGCTCTCTTTCTAACTCAATTGTCGTCTTACAATAAATTCCACATAGAAGAGAGAGAGAGATACTTTCTAAAGCCTATTTTAAGGAGTAAGGGAGACGAGGAGATGTTAGGGCAGGGAAGAGGAGGGGAAAGGCAAGTCGTTGGGGAAGGAAGTTGGTTTGCCAAGAATCCAGAAAAATTCTCAACTTATCATCAAACAAATAAGTGGATATCTCTTCAATCTTTATGGTCTACCATTATCTATGAGAAATTGGCCACCACTGATCGGGTCGACATCAAAAGGACCACTACCACGAAGAGCAACATCAAAGAGCATCAAAGATACTAGGCCAACCGTTAGAATGTATAGGGCATGTCCTAAAGTCCTGGAATGTTAATCAGGAATCCAAAAAAAACAATAAATAAAACGGAAGGACCTTTGAATCGGACACGTGCATATCATCATTCCAGCAAAAATTGCATACTGGACAAAGTAGAACATTGGACATAGCAAGTACAGTAGTTCATTTGCAAGCGGTCTTAGCCTAGTTCTGGTGCAAGACGGTGGAGACAATGAGGGAGCGGAAAATTGCGTTGGACACACCAGCTCTCGTCTGATCACTGAAGTTAAGCAACGCAACCCCAGTTAGTACTGACATGGGTCGCTGCTTGGGAAAACTGGGTACAGCTAGTATCTAAAAATCGTTGCATTACTGTAGTGTCTGTGCAGCCTCTGCATAAGAACTACACAGTGGACGGGGCTCTAATGACCTTGTAGTTGAAGGGCCATAAAACACCAACAAACAAACAGTGGAGACACATGTGCTAGATATATCCACCATATTTTTTTCGATCCTTAACTTTTTCTTTTGGCAGCTTTGGCAAAGTCAAAATGAATGGTTGAAGGGTCGCCTCCAGTGTCTGGAAAGGTGGTGTGTCAGCCACTTGTTGTTGTTGTTGTTTGTTGGAGTTTAAGGTCCCGTCAACTATGAGGTCATTAGAGACCCGTCCACTGTATAGTTCTAATGCATATACTGCACAGACACTACACTAATGCGACGATTATTGGGTATTAGCAGTACCCAGCTTTCCCGAGCGACCACCCATGTCAGTACTAACTGGGCTTGCGTTGCTTAACTTCAGTGATCAGACGAGAACTGGTGTGTCCAATGCAACTCGCCGCTCCCTGTGTCAGCCACAAACCCCAAGACAAACAAATACTGCGCCGAAATACGACACCAGTCGAATGTCTCGTCTGAAAGGAGCCTACCACGACGTCTAGTCAGGAATGTGAAAGGTAAGACACAGTAATCATTATGACTGAATAACTGGAACCGAGGTGTCGCGTTAGGTGGAGCCATGCTGGTTTTTTTAGTAGACAACACGGCGGTAGGTAAGTGAGACAATTTATTAGCTTATTACACATCTTTAAGGAGCCAGCCCACGAACGACACCATCTCTGCCACAAATATCCACACTACTCATCCCTTTTCTTGCCTATGGCAGAGTATCCACGTGCCTCCTTGACACCGGGAAGACACGGTTTGGACGATAATTTTGCGCAGTCGGCTGCAGTGCCGTAACGAGAGCGTGAGGGGAAAAAGGCGCCCGCCACGGGCGCAACTGGGTTTGGGTTGTTGTTGTTGGTCGTTGGTGTTTTAGGGCCTTTCAACTACAAAGGTCATTAGAGCCCCGTCCACAGCATAGTTCTTATGCAGAGACTGCACAGACACTACACTAATGCGACGATTTTTGGGTATTAGCAGTACCCAGTTTTCCCAAGCGGCCACCAATATCAGTACCTGCCGCTCCCCCTGGATTTGGGGCGCAAATTTTTTAATTTTTTTTGTCATTATTGGGTTACGGGGAGGCGCAAGTTAGACACTTGCCACAGGCGCTTCATACCCGCGTTATGGGACTGATCGGCTACCAAACTGCGTTTAAATAACGTCGTCCTAACAACTTTTACAGGTACTGGGAGTTGATCTACAGTGTATATCGACTACAGATTACATCCATCCATTTTAATATTTTACGGATCCATGATTTGTGATCCGGTAAAGGAGGAAAGAACATTTTTAGCTGCTCCCTCCTTGGCTGTCCAATGAATTGGAACAAGAATGATTATGATTTTCGAAACTATAATTACGAAATTGGATTTATTACAGCTTGATAAATCCGTTATTATTGTAGAAAACGATGGTCAGCTGAGACGTTTGGGACAGCAGAGAGGGAGAGGGCTGGGATGCTGATGGGAGATGACAATAAGAAGATTGCCGCATTGGGCATGGCCACTCTGCTCTCACTCTCTCTCTTTCTATGTACGATGAAAGGACGACAGCAGAAATCCGTTTTACGAGAGAAACTGATGCAGAAAAAGTGTTGGGTGATGATGTTGGTAAGGGAACGGGACTGAGATGGATTCTGGTTCTTCAGAGCCAGGGAGGGAGGAGGTAAAGCAAAAATCCTGAAATACATCATCATATCACAGATTTTGCACTTAACTTCTAAAAGTGAACTACTCTTAAATTCTAAAATGTGTCCAAAGTAACGCCCTTCAAGATAGTGAAATCCGATTAAATTTGAAGCTAATCAAATGCAAAGGATTCAGGAATCTGAAAAGGCTGAAATTCATCCTTTCACCCCTTTCCTCTCCCTCCTAATACTTTAAAAATTTTTCCTCTTTCTCTTATTCAACAGCGAGAAAAAAGTCCCACCAGTACTTATAGTGTTTCTAATCGTCTTTGCGCCACTTTTAATACAGTAGCACACCCTATATCCTCCTCAACGCCTTTCTCTCTGTGTGTCAAAGCCTCCTAAAAGGATTACATCCTGTAATGGCACAAGAAAGATTTCAAGGGACATCCATAAAAAAACCTCTAAACTACGAAGGAACAATAACCTTTTTCCTCGTCCTCTTCACTCCCCCCTCAAATTCAGCATTTGAGATTGTATTTTGAGACAGAACAAAACTAAATGATGAGTAGTTAGTTAGGAGGGGAAGGAGAATGGGAAGAGTGGACGAGAAAGGGCTGGAGGTAGAAAAAGGAAAGGTTTAGTACATCCATTTCTGAAGATGGCCCTTTACCCTGAATCAGTAACGAATTTAGATTCGGGTTAGTTAACGTCAGCTTCATCATAATGGTTCCAACCCTCTTCCCCACCTACAGCAGGGTAGGGTAACCAAATTTCCCCATTGGAGCCAGGAACACAGGACAGGCAACTACTTAAGCAGCCAGCTGCCACCGTGATGCTCAAAACCCTTTATTTATTTACCGTTGGCCCTATTTCCTTCGTAGGGTAATTTCGGCCACAAACGCCAAGGGACAAGCTCCTACAGCTGGACATTTTGTTCAGTGGCGTAACTTGTAAGAGCAATAGGGTTAAATTGCCCAGGGCGCCGGAGAAAGCGCCACTTCGGGGGCACCTTGCCTGCCTTGCTGAAAATCAGTCTCAGTGACACAATGTCTGTGTGACGACTTTACCGCACATAAAAAAGTGCCTACATGCGTGTACCATGTAGGCTCAGGACAAGCAACAGGGAATTGGTGGCGCTTCGAATACCTCTTGCCCCGGGCACCAATACTGAAGTTACGCCATTGATTTTGTCGATCAACACGGCATGAAGAAAGGGTTTCTTTTATGGGGAAGTGGTGACGTACCACAAGGGGCCACGATTTTACTTGCCATCCGACCGTGAGCGCACTTCAGGCTTCTTTCACCCTCAGAAAAGAAGTAATCTGTCACCGTCGGGACGGTCCTGCAACCATGACCACGCATTAAATGTATGTTAACATTGAGCCACCTGGACCAACGAACCACTAAGATCCAAAAGCAGCCACCAGCGTTGGCCAGGATCGAACTTACAGCCATGGACTGACGACTGGAACACGCCAGTGAGCCGACTGCTCCAGAATGGAACCTGAAAGCATGAGAGCTCAAGAGTCAAGCCGAAGTGGCAAAGAATTTTTGTAATTGAATACAAAGGATGGGCGGCAGAAGCGAAAAGGGAACCGACCAACTCCCTGATGCTCATTATGGCCCGTTACAGAATAATCCACAAGGGCAACATTCCTATCTAAGATTATCCTGATGTCTTGCTGATGACTTAAAAGTAGATCGACTTCCGCATCACAATTGATGGACTTCTTTCTGATTTAACCCCTTCAATCTCTTTTTCCACCCCCTCATTTTTTAAAAAATAAAAACTTTGGTGTCGAAAACAGCCCATTTGTTGTTCTTTCTTTTACAAGTAAAAAACAGGGCACCTCCGAAACTGATGTTAAATAACACTTCATAACTCATCAAGTTGCAGATTGTTTGAAGAAGGGAACATCTTTAAGAAGCCTGCTACTACTGTTCACAGTTGCCAAGCGTGTAGGACAGGGACACATTGGGGTCCGTGGCCTGTAAATTTGTGAGAACAGAGACGATTGTCCCGCAACAGTATTAGAGCTCTGCCTGTGAGCGTACATTTTTTAATCGTGAAAAAAAAAAAACATTTTTTTAGCCCTCCAGGAATTTCTTGAACAAGCTCTAAGGCTTACCGACTACTGACGTCAAGACCAACAGTAACACCCCACCACCAAGTTATGATGAAGCAGCCCTAAAATATAACATACATGTCATCATCATCATCATCATCTTCTTCATTTAGGACGACAGTAAGAGCAAAACTGATATAGAGATTAAAAAGCAGGATGTAGAGACGACATTCTTTCAGGGTGAGGGTGGGGAAGGCAGAAGAGGACACATTATTAATAGAAAATAGTGGTGCAATATTATACGTGTTCTGAAATATCCCAGAGGGCTCGGGGTCTGCCATACTATGTGGGATGGAGGGGGCAGAGGGAATGATGATGATGGCACCGTCTCTCAAAGTTAATGAGTCAAATCTGACTCGTGCCTGCTTCTACATTCTCTTCTTAAGCGCCAGGTGGGCCACACTCTCATGTCTTCAATCACATGGCATTTCAAGGGCTTTCAAAATCCAGGATTAGATTTCCGGTAATGATAGCAATTAGCTTCTCTCTCTTTCTTTCCGAACCAGGCAAGCAACAACCAAGGCCATTTTTATCCCGCAGATTCCAATGACTCACCGAATAACAGCGGGATCATTCAATCACCCATCCAGTTCTCGCCTATGGCAAAGTTGGGTGCACGAATCCATCAGTTTGAAAGAACAGCAGACACATGACCCGACTGACCAATTATGCAGGAAGACTGTTCAATCCTAATCAAGAGGGAAGAAGGGAGAGAAGTCATGGTCCTATACGATCCCACCACTGAGTACCCTTTCTACACGGAAACAATGTAGGGCGGGAGCTCGTCTTCTTCCTAGATGAGGTCAACGTTGTCCTCAGCACTGACTTTCATACCTCATTGGGTTACGCGTTTGATTCTCGAGTCCAAGGGTTACAGATTCGAGTGTGATAGCTTCTCTCGGTCCCGAAAGGGACCCACTAAACTATCTCTCGTCTAAGGCAGGGTCAGGTGACCATTTACGTCCCACCAGTGGTCTTTTGGACGGTATTTTTATGCAGCCGGTTGCCGACCTAAAGCTGAAACTCCTATTCTTATTATCGCTGGCCTATTTTGATTAGTAAAGGGCACTTTTTTCCACCGACCCCAGAGGGTGAGCTAGCTCCTACGCCTGGGAATTTTGCCGATCTACATGAAGAAGGCGTTCTCTTCCGTGCGGTGCTGACATCGTACACACCCCACACGGTAGGACACCGACTTTACTTTTCATCCGACAGAAGGTTAACTGGGGGATCTCTTTCCCCTTCTTGTCCGAAAAAAGTCGCCTTACTCGACCAGGGTCGACCCTGCAATCACTGATGCACTGCCACTACCATAGAGGGTTAACAATGAACCCATTCTACATGGAGAGTGTAGATTTCAGGTATAGGAGTTCGCTCTTCCTCCTGGCGTCGTTTAACAATTCGTCGCCTGTGTGCTGTTGGTACCAGCGGGCCCAATCGGTATCCTGCTATAGAAGAGAAACGGGGTTAGTAATGATTATGTTAAGAGGCAGGAGCGAACCTGAACTCACGTTTTTGTACGCATTCTTGTGAACTGCAAATGACTTCACTCTGTAGAAACGCTCTTGGGACAAACTAATCATCAGAGTGATGAGCGATTATATGAAATCCCTGTCCGACCTTTTTTTTTAGGCAAGAATGTCCTCAATTGTGAAATGCTGAAGAGACACCAGAGATATAGCTGACAGGCGACGACGTATGTTCTTAGTGAGGTGGAACAAGTTCCGGAACAACTGACGACCCTCAGCAAGTTCAGTATATAAGCCTAAGAATGGAAACTTAAAGAAATATTGATAGGGGGAAGAATAGGAGTGGGGACGACAAGGAAGGAAGGAAGGAGGGCGAGTAGAGGTGGTAACAGGGTTTCAACAATATTCGTTTGGTAGTCATGTGTGACTGATGGCATTTAACAGTAAATCCTTGTGCACCGACCTGTGTTGTGGAACTTTTGCCAGAACTTTAATGGCTGAATGCCATCTTTATCCGTATTATTAAAATAAGTTGCAAAGCGAGAGACTAAAATAAACAAATAATACCATATAACAAAAAGAAATGAAAGAGCAGTTCGAAAAATACGGTTATCCCCCCACTAACATATGATAGTCAGCACCACATTTTCCGCAGGGCTGCTTATTTGTCCCAGGAAAGCATAAACACAAGTTCAAATCTCCTAGCCCTACGTAGTCTACAGCATCTTCTAGCAGACGAAGAAGAAATGTGTCCCCACATTCCACGTCCCTAATCTAAGAGTAGACCCCTTCTCCAGATGAGATTGCTCTGACTGGGAGCACCCCATCCAGGCCTCTGGAACCCGCAGAAATTCAGCCCGGGTTGTCTGTAAGAGATGCCGGCTTGCCCACAGAAGATTGTTTGTTTGTTGGTGTTTTAGGGCCCTTCAACTACAATGTCATTAGAGCCCCGTCCACAGCATAGTTCTGATGCAGAGATTGCACAGACACTACACTAATGCGACTATTTTTGGGTATTAGCAGTACCCAGTTTTCCCAAGCGACCACCAATGTCAGTACTTACTGGGGTTGCGCTGCTTAACTTCAGTGATCAAACGAGAACTGGTGTGTCCAACGCAATTCGCCCCTCCCCCTCAGAAAAACACCCGATGCATTATTTGTCATGGGAGCCGAGGTCTCCACCCCCATGACATTGTAGACGCATGATAACGACGGCCCAGAGCCCACCCGCTCGCTCACCCCTGACAGCAGTTGGCACTGGGGTTCTAATCCCCTGCACTCTAATTGCCGATCTACACATATATTTTTATCCGTGTAGAAAGGGTTCTGTTAGGGTGCAGCAGTGACACTGAACACATTACAAGGGACAAGACACTGCCATTACTTCGCATCTAGGACTGGAGATGCGCGCCTGGGGCATCCCAATAAAGTCACCTTTACAGGGCAGAACGAAACCGGCTAGCAAATCAAGTATGATACAGCTGAGCCAGGCAAGTATAGTGGAGGTGACATTGTACACACCTCAGTTTTACTTCTTGACCGATATTTAAAGCACAGGCTCTCCTTGCTATCGTCCGGACGGGAAAGGAACCAGCTGTCTTGGTCAAGACCACACTAGCGCCGCTCCATGAGCTCGTCAAACACCATACCAATTCAACTATCGAAAAATTAAGTGCCTGTCCGTGTAGGAAGAGTTCTTTTAAGTGAGGAGCCAAGGTTGCGGTTCCCGGTTTGGGACAGAAGATATTTTGTTGTTCTCTACCTCTCAAGCCTGCCTTGGTTATGCCAAAACAGGGAAAATCATGAGCTCAAAAGCCAAGTTCGCTACCAAGGCGAGTAATGAGCAGAACCGACTGTCCCGACCATCAAGAAACCCATTTTTTTGGGTGGAAATAATGGACAGACTTGGGACAACGTCGTAATAAATCACTTTATAGTGCAAAAAAAGGGGGCTGAAAGTTGTATCATCTTTAAATTTTGTCTTCTGTAGCAGTACGTTATCAACTTTAAAAAAAAAATATGTAAAAGCCATAATTGAATCACAGTCCCCCTACAAAAAATTTTCTTTTGGTGGGTCGATAGAAGCTTAGATGGTTTGGCCCCTGCGTACTGACCTCACAAATCTCACTCAAGAAAATGAAAACGCGACTAGATATCATCATCATCATCATCGTCGTCGTCCCAATACGATAAAATCAATAAAACTCAGAAATATAAAAACCGGACGAGAGAAAGAGAGAGAGCTATCTTTACCGCTTTTACCCCCTTTCTCCCACCGTTCCCTCAACCCTTGTCCGGAAGGAGAGAAGGGAGTAAATCTTGAAAGCACATCATAAGTCCACTGGATCTTCTTTATTTAATTTTAATGTAATGATAAGAAAAAAAAACTTTGACAGTGCTCGAGCTAGTTCTGTGTGAAGGGACAAAGGCAGGCATAGTAGTGACCACTGACAGTCACAAAGCAATTGATGGGTCTATCTTTAGAAATTTATCTCAGAGAAAGGGGTATGAGTATGGGCAAGAGAAAGGGAGGGAGTCTAAAAATGATATACATAAATTTTCGGTATGGTTGGAATTCTGTCAAAATGTGATTTCTTTCTGATTCTCCTCTTTAGATGCCCTCGACTGTCAAAGGATCAAATCTTAGAGACAGAGCGAGAGATAAAAATATACCATGCCCTAATTCCTTCCAGTTTCGTTTCCGTTTACGGGACCTTAACATACCCATATCCAAAAACACCAACTTCAAATAGCGAAATTAAAGAAGGAAACCATTGAATGGTGGTGGTGGTGGTGGTGATAATCGCTCCACATTTCAACAAAGGTCCTTTGTCCCAACACCAGAGCAGGGTTTTATCTCGATCTCTATAGATGATGCAAGAGAACTAAAGGGATTGCCTGTAGTCAGTTTCGGGTGACTCAGTGGATTGCGTTTTGAATTCACGCGTCATGCATTGCAGGTTCCATCCTGCTCGAAGAGGATTGTAGAAGGTCCTAACATTTATCCTGACCAAAGCCGGGTCATATCTTAATCCGCACAGATTACACAAAGTGACTAAAAGGGTTCTCATTAAAACGGTTGAAAGCTCGATGCTGGTCCAGGCGGGGGTGGGCTTCCTTGGAGTGAAAGAGAGACAGAGAAAGAGGAGTGCAGGTAGCCCGAGTTGGAGTCTCTTGTTGATGATGGTTCACTCATGGACTCTTCAAAGGACCAATACCTGCTGTTCCGCAGTCAGTAAATTTGGCTGTAGATATAAAGAGAAATTCAAGTAAGAACCAGGCGGAAAGGTTCACGACATTACCTGCCCGGTTCACGGATCCTGAAATACGTTTATTGCCGACCTAATGTTCAAAAATTTTAATCACCTCTTAAGATTAAACCCTGAGAAAGCGGAATGGACGGGGATTGACCATTCTACCCCTAAATTCAGACGGGACAAGACGGAAGAGGGAAGGGGGGGATAGGAAAATCAGTAACAAAATTAATTAACACAACTGTTCAACGATTACCTACACCATACACAATTTTCCTCTCATGCTTGTGTGTGTGAGCACATAAGAAGGGAGTGGAGGGAAGGGGGAACAGGATGGAGGTGGGTGGACGAGAGGAACAAGAAAGGTTAATGTCCGCTCTTCAATTTACCCCCATTCCCCTTCTCTAATATCTTCTACAGAGTTACGGGGCAAATCAAAAACATGTAATACAAACAGGACACCACCACCAAGCATCCTTTTATTCTGCATACACATACTTTTAGGAATAGCCTTTCTCCGGGTTAACCCTCTGCTCCCTTTCCCCCCCCCCTTCCCGGGCCCTTGTAATCTCAAACCGTTGCTCCCTCTTCTCATCCCATTCCCGTCTCCTCACCTCAATAAACATTGATTAACAACTAATATTTAACATTATAAGATAAAAAAATTCTTAAGTCAATAAGTCAGAGACTATAGTAAGAGGGAAGGAGGAGGGCTAAGGAGGGGGTACAGTTCACATTTCAGACCCCCTCCTCTTCTAGCCTCCTGCAAGAAAATACGTCAATAATAACTCGCCTTCATACCTTGCCAATTTTATCCCCTCCTCCTCCTCCTCCTTCATCTTTTTCATTTCGCCGTCTATTGCATCCCATCATGACTCCTTCTGAAACACACCTGAAGAAAAAAAAAATTAAATTTGAATAATAAATCGGTACAGGTAACTGCCATTTGAAAAATTAATTCAGCCATTTAACACACCATGTTATTACTAAACATGAACGTGACCTTTGATGTATAGCCTTTGTAACTTGTTCCTGACTCCTTCTGTTGTTGGTGTTGTTGCTGCTGCTGCTGCTGTTGCTAGAAACCTGAGAGGTGTTCCTGACACGTTAGCTACGAACCAGGTAATGTTTACCTCTGAGAATTTAATTTGAAAACTATTTCACCTCCCCCCTATCCAAAATATAAAAGGTTATACTGTTGACACTGGCAGAAAACTCTTCAAATTGCCAAGCGTCTGACTTGTGCGCAAACACAAACATGGCAGATCTGCAAGAGGTAATGTTTACAGAAATCAGGTTAAGAATACAAGAGGAGTAAAAGGAGGGTGAGGGCAACAAGAGGACTAGGAGGAGAAGAAAAAATATTGAAAACTCGAGACAACAAAATTAGCAAACAATTGGATAAGACGAGCAGGTAAAAGGGCGGGAAACGGTCGTGAGAAGGCTTCAGGTTCCACTGTTAGTAGTACAAGTAGCAACAGCAGCAGTAGGAGCAGTAGGACAGGACGGTTCCTGTAAAAAGAAAAAAGACAACCAAGAAATCATACACATCAAAGATGTCTTACTAGTTTCCTTAACAATAACCATGTTCTTACCGCCGTCATTTTCTCAAAACCATCTTTCAACGTCCCAAAAATGAAATGGGCCAAACAGCTAACAGCTCCCTGTAAACATAATAACAAAAAAAGAAAGATGGCAGGTAATCTGTCCTAAAGAAATCATCGGTTACTTTTTACCTCTATTTTCTACAACAATAAGAGCAAGCCGGAAGGCGGGTAGTCAAGCCAGGAAATGGCGGCTTTTATCAATAGGTACCCACCATTCTGTAAACAAGTTTCAAAAATGACGTCAACATCCTACTACAACATGTACACTACTGTCAAAATTTTGAAGTTAACTTTGAGGTTTCACTCAGCACCTCCTTCAAGTTAAGCTAATTTCGGAATACACTCAAAGAGCTATCATCGCCATTGCAGGCCCCCCTTCCTGACAAAAAATCGTCCTATATCGGTCAAGATATACTCCTATCACGAGGAGAACTTCCGGCCTTAGTAAGGATTCCAAAAAGTCACCGAGTAGAATTCTGTGGCTGGGAATTTGACCCATCCACACGTCAGGTTTCTACCTCTAGTGGTGACATGGTACAGACCACAGTGTGACCAAAGCTTCATTTCCCGATTAGGACTGAAGGCACATTTGAATATCTCAACTCCTTGGTCCATCCTTAGCCGGGTTGTTGTATGTTGTTTGTTGGTGTTTTAGGGCCCTTCCACTACAAAGGTCATTACAGCCCCGTCCACAGCATAGTTCTTATGCAGAGACTGCACTAATGCAACGACTTTTGGGTCTTAGCAGTAACCAGTTTTCCCAAGGGGTCACCCATTTCAGTACTAGCTGGGGGTGCGCTGCTTAACTTCAGAGATCAGACGAGAACTGGTGCGTCCAACGCAATTCGCCGCTCTACTCCTTAGCCGGGATCGAAACAGCAATCATGAGTTCAAGAGGCAAGCCGGTTCGTGAGATTACGTTATGAGACGAGGGGCTGATTAAGAGCATCCCGAGATGCACGTCTTAGGTGGCAAACGGGGTACAACTCAGTCACAACCAACGGTGAACTATGGGCTAAAAATACTGGTTGCCGAAAGAAAAAGGCACTCATAAGTATAAGCTCTAACATATTGTCTAATGTTTAAGGGGGTCCACTTGCCATCAGACAAGCTGACACCCTCAACAATGGATAGAGATCTGATTGGGAATAATACAGAATTGAGGGCCAGAATTCGCAAATAAACAAGATAAGGGTGGGATGACCATGTGTCCTTTGGCCTCCCAAAACCTTTAAAAGATCTCCTATCTGACCCCTTAGTTTGCTGATCCCTGATCGACTGTAGCCAGACTTCAATTAAAGAAATCTTCTGACAGTGCATAAATATAATACCACTCATCTGAAGCACTTCCGGTAATAATAATTCTGCAGGAATCAGAGCTGGGATTGATGGTATCGTGACCGGTATTAATATTTCAGAATAGTAATAAGATATTGCCTAATCAAATCACTGCACCCATAATTCGAGAAAGGTTTCACTCAGATGCTGCAAAGATAATGTCACAATCCACCTCACCGCCACACATTGCAGTGCGAAAAAAAACCTTTTGTGTGGAAAGGGGATAAAGGTGTACACGTGAAACGTGTCCAGGCTATAAGAGTAAAGATAACAAGCACACCTGCTCTCCAGCCGGCATTATTCTCACTTTACGTGGACAGGAAACCTCAGTTACGAAAAAAAGGTACACATCCAACTCACCGAAAATCAATATAACTTTGTTGTTGCATCCGATTAGTGGATGTAACTTTTGTCACATTAGGATTTATTTTGGTCAAAAAATCAATATTTCCCACCTACTCAAAAAAATTCATCGCAATTTGCCCTACAAATCCAAGAATTGGCGAACACAAAGCACCCACACAACTATTTTGAGCATAGATTCAAAGGTACCTGAAGTTAGAATGTCACTATGCTACGCCGACGGGTTGGGTTGTTGTTCGTTGGTGTTTTAGGCCCTTCAACTACAAAGGTCATTAGAGCCCCGTCCACAGTGTAGTTCTTATGCAGAGACTGCACAGACACTACATTAATGCGACGATTTTTGAGTATTAGCGGTACCCAGTTTTCCCAAGTGGCCACCCATGTTAGTACTAGCTGGGGTTGCGCTGCTTAACTTCAGTGATCAGACGAGAACTGGGGGAGCGGCGAGTTGCGTTGGACACACCAGTTCTCGTCTGATCACTGAAGTTAAGCAACGCAAGCCCAGTTAGTACTGACATGGATGGTCGCTCAGGAAAGCTGGGTACTGCTAATACCCAATAATCGTCGCATTAGTGTAGTGTCTGTGCAGTATATGCATTAGGACTATACAGTGGACGGGTCTCTAATGACCTCGTAGTTGATGGGACCTTAAACTCCAACAAACAACAACAACAACAACAACGAGAACTGGTGTGTCCAACGCAATTCGCCGCTCCCGACGGGTTGGGGAGCTGGCCAAGCAGCCATAACGGGCCGAACCTTATGGAGGCTCCTTGCAGGTGAGAAGGAGGTAGGAGTGGGGAGTGTAGGAGAGGGGAAATTAGCAGCACCCAATGTTAAACCAACCACCCATGTCGGCACTAACTTGGGTTGCGTTGCTTAACTTCAGTGATCTGACGAGAACTGGTGTGTCCAACGTAACTCAGCCGCTTGTCTTTCACATGAGTAACTCCACGACGGGACATTGAGTCTCGTGCCTCCTGGTAACAGGAAGAATTCATCTCCGGTTTATAGTAGGGCTAAGTGTTCATACAACAATAAAAACCCACCCTGAAAGTACGAGATAAGGGCAGCCATATCCCCGATATCAGCAGTGGGACGACGAGACACACGTATATGCCAGAAAATATCCAGATTGAATGAGATCGCCCCGGGACGTTAGTGGGTAGGTAACAGAAAGAAAACCTACCGAACACAATCAGAGAGATGCGAACCTGGGAACTTCCAATTGAAGGACGGCGTCTTACAGCGTAATTAGACTGAAATAAAAGCTTCGGATTAATTTATTTGGCAGCGCTGTGTCTACTTGTGAGGTCATTACCGACGATGAAGGATAGGTGGGGCAATTTATACGCCTGGTGTCGATCTCTACCTATATTTCATCCGGGTCCCATTTCATCCATGGGAAAGTAATTCTTCTACGCGTAGTGTTGATATCCTGCACACCATATTAGTGTATACTTCCTATTCGGGACGGACGATGCACTTGGGACACCTCTCCTTCTCTATAGGACAATCAATGGACTTACCCTACCTCAAAGAAACAAAGCCTCTTACATTCTTCCAGGATATTCATGCCGGAAATCCCAAGTCGAAATCTGAAATTCTATAATCAATAGAAAAAACTGTATATTAATATTTTTATTAATCATTTTGACAATAATTAAACATAGGTATCAAAGAGTTAATCCATGCGTCACTGGGACATTTCCCATCAAGCTGCCAATAACAACCATGTCAAGGGTCAAGCAGTTTCAGCCGATTCCGCCAGTTTCACCAATCAACTTCTTCATCGATAGGATTTGCAAGTCTCCACCAGTACAAACCAATAATGCCAAAACACTGCAAAAACCGTGCACTTCCGGTGGGGAACCTAAGGACCAAAGACATCAGAGGATTTTCTGGCGACGATGATGACGATAACGAGTGACCCAGGTGAACAACGACGATTTGAGTATAAACAAACAGGGCCACTAGGATCATGCTCAGGGAACTATCCAATCGGAGCCAGTGTCTTGATTTCGCCATATATCCGTACAAGTGCCCTTCCAGTTCGTCCTCCAAGTCTCCCAAGTAGGAATCCCCGCTATCGTCCTAAAAAAAAATATAAATTAAAAACTGTTTTCCACTCATGGCCCAAGAGTAAGTAAAAGACAGGGGTGTAGTCAAGGGCGAAGTAAATGTGACTCAGGGGCTCGACAGGTGATCCAGAAGGTCCCAATGAATCTCACGGAGAAACTTCTACAGGTCCGTGGTGTGGTCAGTTAAGCTATACGAATCAGAGTGTGGACATCACTGCTGTCCATCTCAAAAATGCAGAGGGTCTACATAGCAAGCAATGTAGAGATAGGCCCAAGCACGCCTTGGAAGCAGGCTATGCAGTGCAACGTGGCAGTGTGGATGGGACGGGAAAGTAGAGGGTCTGTCATATACACACAACCTTTGGCCTTCCGAAATGCAAGACAACGATATCACATGAAAGCATTTGGATTTCAGCGATTCAGAGTTCGTGTTGTTGTTTGTTGGTGCTTTAGGGCCCTTCAACTACAAAGGTCATTAGAGCCCCGTCAACAGCATAGTTCTTATGCAGAGACTGCACAGACACTACACTAATGGAGACGATTTTTGGGTATTAGCGGTACCCACAGTTTTACCAAGCGGCCACCCATGTCAGTACTAGCTGGGGGTTGCACTGCTGAACTTCAGTGATCAGATGAGAACTGGTGTTTCCAACGCAATTCGCGGCTCCCAGAGTTCGTGACCTGGCAAGTAACAAAAAGGAACTGCGATTCCTTACTTCCTATTTGGCAGAAATCCCACTTTACGTCTCCTTTTTGGTCAGAGGGTAGTAGAAGCGAACCTGTGTATGGTTAATTTTCGAACATGGACTGTCAATACTCCCGGAGATAGGATGAAGAGGAGGAGGATGAGAAAAGGGTAAAGGGCTACCTCTTCCATCACCATTCGCTCCTCCCAAATTTTGTTCCAGAAACGCATATTTATATTTCAATATATTTTAAGGTTCTTTCAAACATCAACCATATCATCAGTTGAGATCATCCCCCGTCTTTTAAAACCAAGTAATGTCTGTGGCAATATCTTATCACATTATGAGGTTCTAAGGCCCATAACACTTTCCAAAAGACCTTCAAGCCACAGACTCTTAAATCAGAAATATGGTTCTTCTTCTTCTTCTTCTGAGAGAGAGAGAAAAGGAAAGAGGTGAAAGTGTGTTAGTAGAAGGTGGCGGTGGTCATCATAAAAATGACAAAATCTTTATATTGACCACCAATGATAGTGAGTGGGGGTCGCACAGGAGGGTGGACATCGATTAAAAACCTCAAGACATTTAGAAACGTCGTATAAATATCACTTCAATGGGCTAATTTCTACAACTGCCAAGGCGCTGCACCAGACACATTCTGACGGACATTACCGTTAGAAGCAATTTGGATGGTGGACATCAATTAAGATATGGCGTTGGTCACACATATCAGGTCCATTTTCTCTATCTGTCTATCTCTCTATGAGACTAAACAAAAAAAAAATTATTCCCTACCCACCCCAGAGACAAATATTGCTCTATTTTTACGAGGATATCAACATCATCGAGCGAACCCTACAAAAGTATCCTTTTTTCCTTTACTAAAACTCGCTGGCTTAAACCACAAAAACATAAGCAACACTGACAGAAATCACTTGGTTTATTTATGTTTAGCATTCATTAACTGACACCAGGGTTATAAGGGTTCTTTCAGTGACGTCTTTTGGTAACAGAGTGCAAGATTTGGAGAACGGCAAATAGCCTCCGACACACCAGTTCTCGTGTGATCACTGAAGTTAAGCAACGCAACGCCAGCTAGTACTAACATGGGTAGCCTCTTGGGAAAACTGGGTACTGCTAATACCCAAAAATCGTCGAATTTTAGTGTAGTGTTCGTGCAGTCTCTGAATTAGAACTACGCAGTGGATGGGGCTCTAATAACCTTGTAGTTGAAGGGTCCTAAAATCCCAACAAAACAGAAGAAAAAGGTAGCAGAGTGCAAGATTGGGCACTGCACTGCTATCTTGCATACGGGTCAACTTGCAGATCCAGAAAACTGGAACAAATTTCTGCAAGAGGTGCTTGCCTCAATGAACTTGTGTCCGCTTTCACACAAACAAATAGCATCTACCTCGAATGCTCCGTAAACTGCCCTAGGATGATTCTAATAAAACGGTATTAGATTAAAGAGTAAGACATGTACTTAAAGACAAGGTCTCTGTTAGAGTGTAAGCGAACTAAGTATAAGACCATGGAATGTGTAAAATACAATCACAAAGATATGCATAAAGATATAATGCAGCAGTCGTAAGTGGGGTAACAAAACAACAAAGATGATAGAATTATTTCTGAGGCCTATAGTAGAAAGCCTGAAAAATGGGCCCATTCTAATTCAATCTCTAACGTGCTGCTATTTAGAAAAAAAAAACCAACAACAATTAACCACATCTCATTAAGTAACCTTATCAAGATTCAAATAGTTACTTGCTAAACAATGGGAGCATTATGGAAGAAAACAAAAGCGCTTGAACAATTCAAAAAGTGTCGTTCCCTCGTTGGAAGTGCTCGGTACGTATACAACAAACTTTCTTCAAAACCAACATCATCCCAGTCATTCTGACCTATAAGAGGTCAATACAGAAAAATGAATGAATGTTTTAAAATAAAAAATTCCTCAACATCCTCTCTTTCTCTCTTCCACCCTTCTTGTCTTCCCCAATCTAGATGCCATTTTTCTTTTCCTTAGCTCTTCTAATGATCTGTAGCAGTTACTGATGATGCCCTCTTTCTTTCAACCAATCTCTTTCTGGTATACATAAAGATAAGGACCTAAGAAGAAGAGGAGGAAGAGGAGAACAAGACGACAACCAAGAAGAAAAGTAGTGATTATGATGTGACAACTAGGTTACCCTATTGTTGGCCATGCCAAAATTTTCAACGACTTATGAATAGAGGAAGGATGGACGGCGATAGTAGGCCACTAGAAAGAAACTGGAAGAGTACGGAGAGGGAGGGAAAGAGCGAAGGAAAGAGAAAGAGAGAGAGAGAGGAAAAAAATGTCTCACTGAACCCAGACATATAACGAGAAATTGAAAAGCGACCAAAAGCAAAAGGCAATGGGATGGAAAACTGATAAGTAGCTATGAGGGACCAATGTGTCCTATATGTAATATTATCGACTTCACACGCCATTAGTTCCAACAGTGGAACTTATCTCCGATTCCAATGCTTCACTGGGTCCCACTTTTTAATTAAAACACAAAACGCAAAACCAAAATGATGAAGTTATCATCATCAGCGAAGCAGAGAGGAGGTGATGAAGGGTGAGAGACGAGGGGAAGGCGACAGAGGAGACGCCACAGGCAGACAAGCAGGCAGTCTAACAAACGGCAAAGCATGGTGGCATGGTGACGACAGGCCCCTATAGACGATGATCCTACAAATAGTGGAGAAAGAAGACAAGGAGGCAGTTAGGCAGGCAAGCAACTAAACAGTCTGTTAGGCGACGGGGCCCCTTTAGACGACGCGCTCCTACAGTGCCATTTTTTTCCTCTTTCTGCACCTAGGCACACGGCACTCTGCTGAAATACACCCAACCCAACCTTACAGCAATATTAAATGTTATTTGCTACTGATGTTGTTCCTGTCACATCATAAGACAGCACATAACTACTTGTGTGCAGCTACGCAATTCCACAAACGTTTCTCACTTCCTACCAGACGTGCTGAAAAACGTTAAGAGAGAAAGAAAGATAGGAGGCACCCATCCGTTCCTTTTCCCTCAACCCAAATCTTTTTTTTGTGTGTGTGTATGTGTCTACTCATGCTCCTTTTTCTTCGTCCCTCAAACATCCAAACTACTTCCGATAACAACTACCAGGCTTTGTGTTATAGATTAAAGATTATGTAGCGTTTCATAAAGACGAAGAGAAAAATCGTCGGCGTCATCATCATCATTATGGGACCGTATAAAAGTAAGAAACAGAAAAACCAATGAGGACCGAATTACTAAGATAGGGCCTATAGAAGCAATAGTCAGCTTGTCCGTAATAAAAAAAATGGTGTAGGATAGATGAGGAAGAAATGCAGAGGGGAAAAAGATGGGGAGGGAAGAGGGGAAAAAAAACTGAACGGGATAAAAAGAAATGATAATAATCGCCATTTTTCTCTTCAAGACAATCGAGATTTATTTTCGGAAAAATGGCGGTTTTGTAATGGGCCTCAACAACGGAAAGAAACTGCACCACCAACAAATCTATTATTGTTACTGACTGACTGCGATTAGGGTCGGGACGTTATTAGGCAAAAAGAAAAGGAAAAAGAGAAAGCGAGGCAGTGAGCAGAGGGATGGGGGTGCAGAGTGAGAAAAACTACCCCAGACTTCATACAAGAAATGGCTTGTCTAATGGATACACACACACAGTCGTATTTCCGAACTAAGGGCTAACAAAAAATCCATTCATTTCGTCGAATTTCTACATGCAGCTAGATTAGCACGACCATCCCATAAACATCCTTAATAATCAATTGTCCTATTTTGGGAGGGGGAGAGGTGATTGATCTCCAACTTCCAGCATCTACATGTCTTTTCATCACCCGCAAGGCATACTAACCGTCTACTACTCTTGTCACCCGACCAGAATTGAATTTGTGCATTACGAACTCACAGAAGGAGCCTGCTAGTTCTAGCCATAGTTTCCACAGTCTTCCGCCTTATACACTCATTCCTCTTCGTACCTTCGCCTGATCCAGGTATGCTATCCATTATCTGCATCTCAAATCCGGACGTGTCCAACTTTACCCTTTTAATACAGGTGCGCAGGCCCTGATCAGGCGTAGAAGCTCGTCCCACTTAGTGTCGGTGGAAGAAAACTGCCTCCAACTAAGAAGGGAGCGGCGAATTGCGCTGGACACACCAGTTCTCGTCTGATCACTGAAGTTAAGCAGCAAAACCCCAGCTAGTACTGACATGGGTGGCCGCTTGGGAAAACCGGGTACTGCTAATACCCAAAAATCGTCGCATTAAGTCTGTGCAGTCTCTGCATAAGAACTATGCTGTGTACGGGGCTCTAATGGCCTTGTAGTTGAAGGGCCCTAAAACACCAACAAACAACCTGTTTTGGGGTCAGCTCATGGTCATTTTGCCGCCCTAGGTAGCCCCCTAGGTTTGTCTGCCCCGTGAGCCGCCTGTGGTTACAGAGATAGCTCACGTATCCCAATGCGACAAAAATGGGCACCCGACGCTGGCATGGGCACGAAAATGGTCACTGATGATGATGATGATGATGTAGAGCCCCGAGGCATGGTACAGTGTGTTGTGTGTACGATGTCACGACTGCAACAATATTTCCACATACGTAGGACCTGAGGAGCTTGCCCTCTGACGTTGGTAAAATTACCTTCAGCAATAGAGAGAGAGAGGCCGACCTTATATAACCGAATTCTCCACGTAGGGAGGAGGGTTGTTTCACTCCGAGGTGAATAGGTGCATTTGAAATCTTCCTAACTTCCTTCCGCTCAAAACAATTACTCATCACTTTCAGGATAGAACCTGCGGCCATAAGCTCGAGTCAAGCACGTTTCCAATAGGACTACAGAGGGGCGAATCAGCAGTTAGTGGTAACACTAGGAGCAGAATCAACGCCAAAAGTTTCACTGCAGGCTTTTATTTGACAAAGTGGCTATCACCTAGTTATGATTTGTAAGGAAATAAGACTCGAAAATGGATTGCAACTGTACAATAACTCTCCTGTCGAGTCAACATTCAAATACCGCATTTTGGTGACAAAAAAATAAAATTCATTTCAAATGAATACGAAGCGCCTCAAGAGCTGTATTTACAGAAGCCAAACACACGGTCAAAAAAGGCGAAGATTAAATTTTAGACTATTCCAATTGGGACCGAGTTTTTTTTTCGTTTCGTTGGTGTTTTAGGGTCCTTCAACTACAAGGTCATTAGAGCCCCGTCCACTGCGTAGTTCTAACGCAGAGAGGCTGCACAGACACAACGCTAATGCGACGATTTTTGGGTATTAGTAGTACCCAGTTTTCCCAAGCAGCCACCCATGTAAATATTAGCCGGGGTTGCGTTGCTTAACTTCAGTAATCAGACGAGAACTGGCGTGTCCAACGAAGAGAGTAAAAGACGGAGTTGGGGAGACAGAGAGGCGACGAGAAAAGGTGACAGATTGCAGTTGTCGAAGGGGATAACGGTAAGGGATGGGGGTCTGAAAAAAGATTTGAAAAAAAAAGTAGGATACTAAAAGCAAGGAGGAATAAGGGTGAGAGTGGGACCTAACCGCTAAGGATGCGCAGATTAAAGGAACGAAAAAGAGAGAAGTACATTGGTTTACTTCACTTTGACCTATTAGAGCTTTTCAGGATGTCCACCAAACCTTACCCTGAAAAACGGGAAGTCGAACGACATATTTTCCTCGTAGAAAGGGGTTTTTAACATTCAGGAGACATTTCTGAAACGGAGCTTACGGTTTATCTTTAAAAGTGGCGTTGTTTAGTGTTATGAAGTCAGTCTGTCTGCTATGAAAGCCAATTACAGACGCCAAGGGGGAGGACGGACGGGCCCCTAAACCACAGCATGCCTATTTTCACATCTCCGTTCCGTTACAGAAAGGGTTCTGTTGTTTGCAATGGTAACATCGCATATACCACACGCACAAGGCTACGGATTTATTTTCGGTCTCACAGGGGGAGGGGTCCATGAGGTTCTCCCTCTCCCTCTCCAGTTTCAGAGCAACCGAGATGTAGACTAGGGTCTTGAAGGGACCTAGGTACTTCTGCAACACAGCTCACACAACACAGGTCAGGAGGAGAAAAGAGGCACTAAATTCAGATTACGGGGAGAGGAGGCATCATCCACTTCTGCTGAACACTGTAGTAATGAACTTCAGTAATTTCTTTATCTCCCTGCCAAAAGGACTGCTGACCTGAGAAGGCCAGAATGTCAATGAGTAACTACATAACAAACTACCGTTAGAGACTGGACTGAGGACAGAATGAAGGTTCAACACGCCACGCTGGTTGTGAGCGGCGAATTGTGTTGGGCACACCAGTTCTCGTCTTGAACTGCTGACAGGAATAGGGGAATGGGCCCCCCAGTGCCTGGTATTTGCAGATGATGTGGGAAGGCTTGAGGAGTCCAGGGAGGATGCACAAAAGAGCTTACAAGACATTAAAACAGCAATGGCAGGAGGGGGCCTTAAGGTGAACATGAGGAAGACTGAGTACCTAGCTTTCAATTTTAGTGGCCAGGGGCAAGAGGAGGAGTTACGTTGTGGGGGAGAGGGGATCCCAGTGGTGCAGGCATTTCGCTATCTAGGATCAGTTTTCCAGAGTAATGGGGAGATTGATGCTGATGTGACCCGGCGGATTAATGCAGGATGGCTGAAGTGGAGACAGGCAAGTGGGGTCCTGTGTGACCGCAGGGTCCCAATAAAGTTGAAGGGCAAAATTTACAGAACTGTCGTTAGGCCCGCTATGCTGTATGGCACTGAGTGTTGGGCAGTTAGGAAGAACCATTAAAGGCAAATGCAAGTGGCAGAGATGCGAATGCTGCGCTACATGTGTGGGGTGTCACGTTCTGACAGAATCCGAAACAATTACGTTAGAGGCAGTCTGAGGGTGGGAGACATTGCAGAAAAGATGAGAGAAAAGCGTTTGAGGTGGTACGGGCATGTGATGAGGAGGGGAGAGGAGGAACTTATTAGGTCCATTGTGGGACTGCAGGTGATTGGGAGCAGTAGGGGTAGAGGACGACCAAAACGGACATGGGAGCAGGTGGTGCAGAGGGACATGGAGGCGTGTGGGGTTGAGGGGGCCCTGGTTGGGGATAGGCGGGAGCGGTGAGTTGCGTTGGACACACCAGTTCTCGTCTGATCACTGAAGTTAAGCAACGCAAGCCCAGTTAGTACTGACATGGGTGGTCGCTCGGGAAAGCTGGGTACTGCTAATACCCAATAATCGTCGCATTAGTGTAGTGTCTGTGCAGTATATGCATTAGAACTATACAGTGGACGGGTCTCTAATGACCTTGTAGTTGACGGGACCTTAAACTCCAACAAACAACAAAATGGGGATAGGCGGGAGTGGAGGATCAGAACCCGCAGACCCGACCCTGCCTCAGGCGGGAGAAGGGTGAGATGATGATGATGATGACACCAGTTCTCGTCTGATCACTGAAGTTAAACAACGCAACCCCAGCTAGTACTGACATGGGTGGCCGCTTGGGAAATCTGGGTAATGCTAATACCCAAAAATCGTCGCATTTGTGTAGTGTCTGTGCAGTCTCTGCATAAGAACTACACTGTGGAGGGGGCTCTAATGACCTTGTAGTTGAAGGGCCCTAAAACACCAACAAACAACACGCCATGCTGGTTAGGTAGGACTCCTTCAAATTTTGGCATTCCGATTAAGCATTAAAATGAAAAAAGGCACAACTTGGACGAGAATGGTTAACTGAATAAGAAAATAGGCGTGGCCTCTTCCAACAGGGGTATGAAGAAGATGTGAAGGAAGGCAAAAGGCGAGAAGGAGGCGAACACCCTGCTCCCTATCAACCAAAGCCATCAGGCATTTGGAGCGTAGTATGTAGCAGTAGTTCACTTTGAGTTGTTCCTTTCGCAGGAGGAAATCTGTCATCTTGCAAAATCAATACCCTTGAGCGATGAACAGTTGCCAAGAGAGACTGGCACCTTTTTTAATATACAAACAACCGTGATGTGCCTCTACTCTACGTTGGTTCTACAATCCACACCCTCGTCTTCCGGCCCACCTACCTTCCTCCCCTCAACTTAACCTAATTCCAGTCAAGAAGTTAAATACGTACATAACCGTTCAAATCCACAGCCCAAAACATACTTAGCACAAGATGTCAGCCAGAAGCAGCTAACGCCCTAAAAACAATATAAAACCCGAGCAAAAACGTGTACCAAGTAGTTTTTTTTGGATATTGGGGTGATACACTGCGCTACACATTCCAGAAAGTCGTGAACCTTGATAAACCACGGCAAAAACAAAACAGTCGACGAACGCCTGACTATTTAACATCGGTTAGCAAAGCTCTGAAAGCCACCAATCGATTCAATTTTGACGAAAGTGTTGAAAGGGTTCTGCAATTTCTGGTAACACAGCCATCACCATTTCCTAATGTCCACTCTGTGGATTCAGTTGCACTGTGGCTGTCACAGCAGTTTAAGAAGCCAGTAATCAATATGTGCCCCGAATTATCAAAGAGCTTCCAAGTACTAGTGACGTCCCAGGACCTTTCCCTAAGTTCTGTTGGAAATCATTCGAGTGTTCTGGGGTTTCTTACTGTACTCTTGACGATCCGTAACAGGCTCACCGGTTTCTTGACAGCCTCTTATCATTCAGATGAGAAATTACGCAAAATCATTACAGATTACAGATCCATTTTGACAAAGTCACCAACAGTTCGCTTTCAGTAGTTCAGGCATCAATCAGTGCCCGAATCAAGCATCTGCCGGGTACTGAACTGAAACGACTTACAAACAGTATCATCGCAGTCGACTAGTCTGTAACTAGTGTCAACATTGGCGGGAACCCCAGACATTAGTCTCCAGGTAACGAATGTCTCGCCTGAAAGGAGCCATGCAGTCTGTTTTTAATACGTCCCAGGCAGATGTGTTGATTTCTGTAATGGGCACCACTCGATTCCGAGATAGTTGCCCATAGTAGTTTTGTCAACCAAAGAATTCACCAGCAGTGCATCCACCGCTCAGTTCCGGAATCTCGGATACAATGTGATGGGGGCTGATGCTAATAAATTTCGGCGCATTCAATTGTCCCTTTAGTTTGGGGGTGGGAATAGAGTAAACCAGCGTTTCCTGTAAATCATTGGTCAAAATTAAGCATACAAACGTGCAATACTAACCCTGTGGATTTGAGACAAGGCCCGATGGAAGCGACCAGCAGTTCTAATTAACAAATTATGGACCAAGAAATTCTATATGTAAATTAAATTAATGCCCATCCTTTGGGACATTAAATAGGCGAACTTGATGACAAAAGAATTCCGAGAACCAGAGGTGTTAAGGGGTTAAAGGAGCAAAGCAGCACCTGCAACAACTTCAAACGTAACGAAATCAAAGATGATATTAGTGAATCTTCCTCTCATCATGTCCTTATCTGCCTGCACCAGCCAAAAACTCATCCTCGAACACGCTTTCTCTCCTAAAATTACCGAAATTTATTTTCATAAGCGGTTGAATTCTCCAAGGGCATGTTTAATTGAGATATACACGTTTTCAAAAAACAGGAGATGCTCCGAAATGCAACTCATCATTACAGTATTAAAATCCTTAAAATAAATTAATCTACGCATCATTACTAATACTCCATGTTGACAGAAGAAGAGGAAGAAGCGAAGAAGACTACCAAGCCATTCCGCATACAAGAGGTGAATTTAATTTTCTATGACCTCAAGACCCTCTTCTCCATTCATTAATTTAACAAAATTCCATTCCCGTGCTTCATTTTCAAGAAACCATTTCAATCCCAACACTAACTCATTTCCAGGAAAGTCCCAAGAAACGTTTGTCGATCGCCGACATTCATTTTCCGTCTTTGGCAGGGTAGAGTAAGTACACGCAAGAGCCCCTTTTCTTCCTTTGTTGGTGTTTTAGGGCTCATCAACTACAAGGTCATTAGAGCCCCGTCCATTGCTTAGTTCTAATGCAAAGACTGCATAGACACTACACTAATGCGACGATTTTGGGGTATTAGCGGTACCCAGTTTTCCCAAGCGGCCACCCACGTTACTACTAGCTGGGGTTGCGTTGCTTAACTTCAGTGATCGGACGAGAACTGGTGCGTCCAACGCAATACGCCGCTCGAGCCTTGACATTTCGACGCAAGCAAGACGAAACGACTGATCATCCTTAACCTGTCGTCAGTCATCAACAGTTTACTCGTACACTGGTTCGATCCTTGGAGAGGCCAGTGACCAATTAGTCAAGACATGAACGGGGGGGGGGACTTTTAAGTGTGAATTCATTTGGAAACAATTTGGGGCGGCCATCTGCCAAACGAGGAAATCAGAAAGATGCAAGAAAATACTAGGAGAGTGAGAGAGAGAGAGAGAGAGGGGGAGAGAAGAGCAAAGTTTTAGAGAAGGCGTTTGAAAAGTGAGACTACTACTACAAACGCCACCTAAGGAACCTTTCTTGGAACAACTTCGGGGACAAGTTTCTGTCAAGAGAAACTTCTACTAAGAATAAAAGTGGTCCTTGAATGATGATGATGACGACAATAATAGCATTATTTCTATGTCCTCAGCCCTTGAGTCAGGACACATGCGAATAACTGCAGATTTATACAGGACAACGTCAAGAAGAAGAAGTACTTCTGCAAATATCGCAGTTTTCGCAGAAAACTAAAAAAGAGAGAAGAAGAAGAGAAGGGTACGACTGGCGGTGGTGGTGGTGGTGTGTTAAAAATAGGCGAGGGAAGAGAACGGAGGGGGGAAGAGGACACAATAGCGACAAAGAGTTGACATAAACAAAAATATGCGTCCGTCAATTGCAGAAAAAGACCATTTATCTCTCTCTAATCGAAGATGTTTCCATATTCTAGGGCCCATTCTTTAGCCACTTGCTACGACATATCTGTCAAAGGCAGTTGCCAAAACCAAAGCGCTCCCTATTTCTTACCCCAACACCCTCCCTTTTCTAAATCATTTGCATAGAGACACTTGAAAATTTATTGGCAATAAGGAAGAGGAAGGATGGCCCATCAGGTCATATTCAGCTGATATTTGAAACAATAAGAAAGAGTTTTTAAGTCAATCTTGGAAAGTTAGAGGGACTAAAGGCGGAGTTTCAGCTTATGTTGGAATGAAATGGCACAGGAGGGGTAGAGGATGAGGCGAAAATGGTAGAGATAGGGACGATACTGAAGAAAAGGACAAAAAAGCAGAGTGGGGGGAAAGCTCCTTTCTGTTTCTGATGTTCGATATCAAATCATTTATCACTTTTTCTTCTTGCGGAAGTCTTGGATCGTTTCTGGTTTCAACTGCTTGCCATTTTCTCCTTCTCTCTCTCTCTTTGCATTCAAGTGCAATGCACAAGCGCACTCCACAATAACACACTGGATCAAAGGGCCCTAGAAACACGACAACGTTCTGTGTATACCTTTAAATTTCATACCCAACATGAAATAGGCGTGGCACATCAAAATGAAATGCAAAAGACTCCTTTCCAGAAAGCCCAAATTGCCATCTTTGTCGGTCGAAAGGAGAATATGCTCGCACAAACAGCAGCAAGGACAGAAAAAAATACAGTCACAACTCTTACAGGAAGTGAAGCCCTAAATGTAGAAAAAAGCTGCACCAGGAGGATGAGGAGGAGGAGAGGAAGAGAGAGAGGAGGGCGGCAGGACGATAACAACAGATACCGTCATGACTCCAAAAAAATATTCATTAATTCGTCGTCAGATTCTGACGACACCCTCTACGCCCTTTCTGTGTTCTGGGGTCGGAAACGGGCAGGTGGAAATAGAGGTTTTGTTAACTACCTGTTTGCCAAAAAAAAAAAAAAAGTCCGTACTACAGACTTTTCCCGGATTAGGAAGAAAGCCAGGCCCAAACTTGGCTAGGGAAGAACCTGTGTACTTTTTGAACTGGATTGTGGTTGTTTGTTGCTGTTTTAGGGCCCTTCAACTACAAAGGTCATTAGAGCCCCGTCCACAGCATAGTTCTTATGCAGAGACTGCACAGACACTACACTAAAGTGGCGATTTTCGGGTATTAGCAGTACCCAGTTTTCCAAAGTGGCCACCCATGTCAGTACTAGCTGGGGTTGCGCTGCTTAACTTCAATGATCAGACGAGAACTGGTGTGTCCAACGCAATTCGCCTCTCTTTTGAACTGGAGAGAGAGAGCAAGCGTGTGGAAAACTATGGACAGTGTCCATTGGTTATAAGGACCTATGAACTCGTACTGATTTAGGTAAGAGTCTCAAACAGCGCAGTTTCCGCAGTGCAATAAACAAAACTAGCGGAAGTGTGTGTACTCCAAAAATTTATAGGTCTTAAAGTGCATTTTAACATACGTCAATATTTATTATCCAAATTTCTGGCACCTAGAAATACGATGACCCGTCCCCCCATGCCCCACACAACGTCTACTACTTCTCCTAATTAGAAAGATCAACAATATTTTCAAAATTCCTCATTTGCATCCGATTGTGAAACTAACAAGAAAAAAAGGACTGGTTTCTATTTTTCGCGTTGTCGTCTTCATCCTTATCCGCATGACCACCAGTGCGAAAGTCCGAGCCATGCACCAGGACTTCTACACTTAGGAAATTTAGCCAATCTAAAGGGTTATTTTACGTGCTGTGTTGACATGGTACACACCACACGGAGTCACCACTTTACTTCCTATCCGACGGAAGGTGCACTATGGGCCCCTCTCTCGGGAGCGGCGAACTGAGTTGGACACACCAGTTCTCGTCTGATCACTGAAGTTAAGCAGCAAAACCCCAGCTAGTACTGACATGGGTGGCCGCTTGGGAAAACTGGGTACTGCTAATACCCAAAAATCGTCGCATTAGTGTAGTGTCTCTGCATAAAAACTATGCTGTGGACGGGGCTCTAAGGACCTTGTAGTTGAAGGGCCCTAAAACACCAACAAACAGCCCCTCCCTCCCTCTCTCTCTCTCAAGAAACCACCTGGATCTATCCTGGAACGAGTGACGCAGGAGTCCAGTATGCAACCTCTGCACCACTGAGGGATCATTCCCCCTCTTTTATTGGTCGCATATGTCCTGTCACAAACCCTCCTATAATGACGTCACTAATACTCCAAAGAGCTCATATCTCTTGTTACCACTCTGATAGGGCAACGCGTGAAAATTTAACCCCTATTTAAAGATTTTTTGGACTTTTTCACCATATTATAAGTACCCTGATCTTATTAGATCGCAGGCCGTTACATCCCGCAGATCACCTTCTCGAATTTGAAGCCTTGGATGGCTTTGCTCTTCTTTTGCATATCAGAGGCTTCTTCTACAACATCGAGCAACGTTATTAGGCTCGAATCGAATTAGGAACCAGTTGCGCCCCTAACTCTTTAACTGTTAGCCACGGCCAAAAGACATAAACTATTCGCTTCCACCGAGGTCGAACCTATGCCCCCTATGATACTGGCTGATCAAATACTCGGAGGGCATTAAGCGCAACATTGTTTTGAGGCCCTTGCAGTCACAGATATGATCTGTTTCGGTGGCGCAGAGGTAGCACGCTGGACTACTGCATCAGTGGTTCCAGAACCGATCTTGGACCGAGTTAGTTTGGTCTTTTGAGCAAGAAATGGAAGTAAAGCCATGGCCCGTGTGGTGTGTACGACGTCATCCGCACGTAAAAAACCCTTACTACAAGAAAAGTAAAATATATGGGCAGTTCGGTAAACTTTCCAGGTGGATGAAAGGTAACACAATGGACACTTGACCCTACCATACACAGGCAGAGGGTTAGTGATGATAATGATGATGAATCCGAAATATCAAGCTGCTCACTTTCAGACTCAGAGCCCCAAGCGCGAGCTTCTGGTGCTTGTTGGACGATCCACCACTGCCAGATGAGCTCAACAGTAAAGGGGCTTATCCTCTGATCTTACGTCTAGTTACAAAACAATGTCCTTTCTCATTCCTGTCCCGGGACAAATTACAATGAAAACTAGAAAGAGAACGCACTGTGATAAGTCATCCTTAAAAATTATTCATGACAGGTAATGAAATATAGTTTAGAATTGAAACTTAAAGGCGGAGTACGGAAAAAGATATCGAGTTGGGTGAAAGCGGGGGAAGTCATTTTGGGCAATAACAACAACAAATAAGTGAGAGTGTGGGGTTGTTTAATTCCAACATTGGACAATAATTGGATGGCATATCAAAAATAAAATAGAGAGAGAGAGAGAGAGAGGCGCGAAGAAGAACAAACACTAGAGCCGCTATCACTTTGTCGAGGGACCCAAGAAGGAGAAGGAGAAGGTGGTGGGTCAGGGTGAGTACGAAGGAAGGAGGTAAGGGTACAGAAGAGTCGAAATAGGGACGGAGTTGGAAAGGAGGCGAAAAGCAAGTAGGCAGGGCAAGAGAGAAGAGAGAGAGACTCAAGTACAACTACAACAACTTACTAATTTATATACACAATGGGGATTAAGGCTGCAGAAAAAGACAAGTAAGTTTTATGGAAGCAGGTCCCATTTTGCCTCAATTTGGGATCATTAAATCATCAACTTGAAGTAATCAGATTTCTTTATGGCCACTGAGTTTGCTGAGTAACGCAAAGATGTAGAACATAATCACAGAGGAAACACATCAAGAGATGAAGATGCAGCGGCAAGCAGCAACACAACAAGCACCGAGAGGAATTTGATGATGACGACGACGACGAAGAGGAGGAGGAGGACGACCATCATCAGCACTGTGAGAACTCGAGACACTCAAAAATTAAGACGATCACACAACACTTGCTAGAAATTAAGATATGATAGCAGGGAGGGGGAAGAGAAAAACACAGAGAGGGAGAGTAAAAGTCTTGCAATTCATGCATTTCACAAGTGCAAGAAGATGACTACACGCACCAAAGTCACCCATCTATCCATCCATAATAACATCATCGCCAAAATTCCATCAATTATATGAAGCTCTGGAAAGACCTTTAGCGTTTAATTTCATAACAAAAGACCTTGAATAAGAGACTCCACAACTGGAATGGGTAGGTCTGAAACAGTTGTTACCTCTAAAGAAGAGAGGAAGTAGTCACCAACACTAAAAACTGGGGCGAAAGAGAGACGACTTCTCAACAGGAGTTGGACTCTTAAAGGGTTTCCTTCTCGTCCGAAAGAAGAAATTATCCACTGCTCCAAAGTCAGAATCAAATCGCCCCTTAGAAACAAGACTTCCGCAATGAAGTAACTGATTCCGAATTTGGAGGAAGATAAAATGGGATACATGGGGATATCACAATATCCCATATCGGAATAGGATCACCGTGATGAGCATTCCTCTTGTGACCCGAATAGTGCAATAACCTTATTAGGACTCCACCTACAGCCATCAACGTCGTCGTCATCATCATCACTGACCCCTTCCCCTTGTTTGTTTGTTGGTGTTTTAGGTCCCGTCAACTGCAAGGTCATTAGAGACCCGTCCACTGCATAGTTCTAATGCATAGACTGCACAGACACTACACTAATGCGGCGATTTTTGGGTATTAGCAGTACCCAGTTTTCCTGAGCGACCACTAGGGTTGGGTTGTTTAACTTTAGTGATCAGACGAGAACTGGTGTGTCCAACGCAATTCGCCGATCCCGACCCCCTTCCCCACCTATCTATGACAGGGTCGGGTGAACATGCTGTAACCCTTATGATTATTTATCATTGGCTTATTTTGATTCGTTGGGGCACTTTTTCCCCACCGAAGCCTTGGGGCAAACTCCTGCACCTGGGAATTTTACGTGCAGCGGTGAGATCGTACACTCCACACGGGGCTACGGTTTTACTCCTCATCCGACGGAATGTTCACTGGTGGATCTCTCTCTGCCTCTCGTCCGAAAGAAGCCACCTGCCTTGTTCCAGGATCGAACCAATACGATGTTACCTTCCAGGTTACCTTCCAACATCAACATCCACATTCTCCAAAATCAAAATTTACTCACGGTTACTGAAAGGCGATCGAGGACATAAACAGTTCTGGTGTAAAATTTTGGAGTGGTTGCCCGCCTATCTAACCTTCTTCCCGCCTATGGCAGAGTCGGGTACCCATCTTGTCCCTTTGAGTGGACACAAGGGTGATATATTGGACAGCGCTTCTACGCAGCCAGTCCCGACTAAAGCTGCAACCCCAATGCTTATTTTTACCGTCGGTCTACTGCTCATTGATGAATTCCACCGACGCGACGCCAGAGGGGGGGGGGGACTTTGCAGTGTCGCATCAGAAAAAGAAGCTTCAACAAATACAAAAAAACAACTCCTAACCCTTTTCCCGCCTATGGCAGGGTGGGGTACCCATTTCTCCCTCTGAATGGACACAGGGTGATATATTGGTCATAGTTTTTTCTGCAGCCGGTTGCCGGCCAAAGCTGCACCCCTACGCTTATTTATCGTCGATCTAGTGTTCGTTGGGGAATGCTACCGACGCCAGGGGACGAGCTCCTACACCTGGAAATTTTTGCCTCATCTACCCGTTGCGTAGTAGAGAGGGTTCTTTTACGCGCAAGTGCCATCGTACACCCACACGGGACCTGGGTTTTACTTCTCATCCGAAAGAAGGCACACTCGCTGCTTCTCTCTCGCCCGAAAGAAGCCGACCCACCACGGTCCAGTATCGAACCTAGAACTACTGGCGCAGTTGCCGAGCCTGCTAACCACTACGCCACCGCGGCGGGTCCAAGCTTCAACAAATACAGTACCCTGATAATAGATAGCATTCAGTGCCTAATTTCTGAAAACCTCGGTCACCTTATGGCGTCAACAATCTGAATAACCACTACCACCAAATGCTGCATCAGGACATTCATGTGCACGTCATCCGTCATTCATACCTACAGGAGAGCTAAAAAGTTAAGTTTGAATGGCAGTTCAGCATTTCTACAAGGCTGCTGATAACGTCACAACAGACGACCTCCGGTAGTTAAATGCACACCCCTCAACAAACTACTCGTCAAACGATGATTTCAGCACACTGAAAATATTCAGCAACCAAAGCGAATTTTAATAACTAAACGTAAAATGTTATTTTTCTTTTTTGCCTCTGCAATTCTGCCACTGCTTCTTCTTCTTAGTAGTCGTCGTCGTCTTCAAGAGCCCTCTCTCTCTCTCTCTCATTATTATTATCTACTAAGTTTAAGAAGTGCTAATAAAATTAATGTCGTTTTCAAGGGAAGTGGAAATCAGAAAATTTTAAATGAGGGGGAGAGAGAAAGAGAGAGAGAGAGAGTATTATTTATGAGGAGAAGCAGCAGCAGTAGTGGAAACAGGACAATAAATCCACAGGTTCGTGAAATTAAACAGACTGCGCCACAAATTAATCACCAAGAGTTGCAAATTACAAACAATGGCAATTACCCATTTCTCAGAGCGGCACAATCGTAAAATCTACAACAATAACAACAACAGAAAAATTCAACAAAATTTAGTTAACACTTTTCCCCAAAGAAACCTGAGAAACGTCAAATTTCGTTAATTCATCATCATCATCATCATATCGCACTGCCTCGTCGTCATTATTAACTCACTTCCTTTTCTTTTTTCGTCAAAAAATCATCGCCAAATAAAATTACATGATAACAATCGAGTTTCTCACTTGGTTCACTTTGTCTCTCAGGTACTAAATCAAAATTTTGACCATGAGCTGACCCAACAGTTGCGCTTTGCTTACTCACCCATCCCAGGACTGAAACGCCACATACTTTATAACGTCGCAGTCTTTTCACAGTTTTAAAGCAATTGCAACATAAAATTAATTTATCAACGCCAGGGAAGGGGAGGTGAGGTCCTACACCTGGGAATTGGGTCCACATTTAAGCAAACATGTATAGAAAGCGGTGCAAAGGTGATGTCGTACTACACACCACACGGAACCACGGCTTTAATTCCCATCTGATGGAAAGGTGCACTTGACGTCTCTTCCTTCCCTCACTCACCTGAAAGACCAATTTTGCTTTGTTGGTGATTTAGGGCCCTTCAACTACAATGGTCATTACAGCGCCGTCCACTGCGTAGTTTTAATGCAGAGTCTGCACAGATACTACGCTATTGCGACGATTTTTGGGTATTAGCAGCACCTAGGGTTCCCAAGCGGCCACCCATGCCAGTACTAGATGGAGTTGTGCCTGAACGACCAGGATTGAACCAGTATCCACAGACTCTCAGGGGAATTTAAAACAATATTTACTCTAATGTGTGACCATGAGCTGACCCAAAAACAGGTTGTTTGTTGGTGTTTTAGGGCCCTTCAACTATAAGGCCATTAGAGCCCCGTCCACAGCATAGTTCTTATGCAAAGACTGCACAGACACTACACTAATGCGACGATTTTTGGGTATTAGTAGTAACCAGTGTTCCCAAGCGGCCACCCATGTCAGTACTAGCTGGGCTTGCGCAGCTTAACTTCAGTGATCAGACGAGAACTGGTATGTCCAACGCAATTCGCCGCTCCCCCAAAACAGGGCTTTGCTTAGTCACACATCCCAGTGTCCTGCCCAGCGATGACGCGGCACACACTGTAATGTGGTAGTGTTTCTTTTCATCACAGTTTAAAGTAATGACTGCTGAAAATAATTTACCGACACCAGGGGGTGGAAGACGAGTTCTTACACCTGGGAAGTCTGTTCAGATTTGCACATATAACTCCATTAGAAAGGAGTGCAATAGTAACCACACGGAATCGCGGCTTTACTTCCCATTTGACGGAAAAGGTGCACTGCACTTGAGGCCCCTAACTTGAATCCACGGGCTCTTGGTGGAGCTTAACATTTCCGAAGCAAGAGTTCAGTCCTTTTTTGAAGGTGTGATCACGTACAGTTCATCATTTGGAGTGCAGAAAGTGGAAAGAGAATATTTAATACTTACAATATCGTTTTTTGTTGCTTACCTGAGCCCTTTGTCTTAACCAGAGGACACACCAGATGGCGCTCAACACACGTAGACCAGCTAGAAACCAAAATGGCAACGAGAAGATCCTCCGAAACAATTCAATTGGTTGGTTGGCAAATTCTGTAATTTAACAAAAAAATGAGCAATAAATTTAATAAATAATCTTTTTCTTAAGAAAACGTTTGGACAAATCTTAAGAAAGGGAAGTTACAGTACCAATCACCGTAATATGGACCTCATTCACGAATGTTGTCCAGAATAAAGATCGGACATGTACATTACACGGGCCTTTTATTTATTACTGGCCTTCGATATGAGAAGCCTGGTACATCTACCTCACTTCTGCTCCATTACGGGATTCACAGTGAAATGGAACCGGATACTTCCTTTTTCCCATAAAAAGATCCAGGTGGATCGACGAGAAGATCTAACATACCAGGGCCACATAATGGTAAAAAAAAAATTCGCTCGAGGAGTGCAGCGAAATTTCAACCTGACAAATCATCAAACTGACACATAAAGCTTTAATTTATACTTAGTATATACTTCCCTCCAGGTTATTTTAGGATGGACGTGCCATCATGCCACAGATTTTCCCAACTTTTACGGAACAAGAAGAACGATTATCACCAGGGAACGCCTGCTGCTTAATATGAATTAAGCAGGGTTCGAGCCTAAGAGAGTTTGTGTGGTCTCTTCCTGGCACATCACAAGGGTTTTCCATTGCTTTCAAGTCGGACAGTACGGCGTGAAGGTCAGTTATGGACTCCAGAGAAGTGTGCTCTCATACCTGGGAAGATTGACAATAGGTAAATATTCCGTGTATGAAGGGTTTTTCACATGCAGTAAAAAGTTACTTCCTTTCGCCCGAAAGATGTCACCTGCCTTGATCAGAATCGAACCAGTGAACCATGACCTTAAAAATCAAGCATGCCACTAAGATGGGCTTCATTCCGTCGGATGAGAGAGCGAGAGGGAGGTTGAAACTAAGCATACACCACTCTAGTGACATCCCAGGTTACATCGACGGCTGGACATTTCCCCTGAAATGGAGGGAGGCACAGTGAACCACAGGAAAAAAAATAACTGGAAATATCATGTTCGCTCTGTTACTATAGTAACTGTCAGTTTTCATTGCTGTGACAACATGATAAAAGAGCGTGTTCGCAGCTAGAAACTAATCGGCACTGACAACCGTGGAAGACGGCGATATGCTTAATCAACGAAAATCCTGACATTTCTGAGGTTGCATAAGGACCCATCATCCCCCCCTCGATCTTAGAGGATCATCGTGGACTCAATACGCGCCTACACATATAGAGATATGCTAAATTCTGACACAAAAAAAATGTGACAGCACATCACAGAGGTATAACCTAACACAGATTGTTGACATTCAAATTTAAATTGGTTAGTGCATTCTCGGTGAGCACATAAATGCAGGCTCGATCCCCGAAAAAGAAGAATCATGCCTCAAGTAAAGTTCCACCATCTTTAGATTCATTCCTTCCCTCACTCATTCCCAGAGCAACCGTACAATCCTTAAGATAAGTAGCAAAGATTGACATCATCGCTAACCTTTTTCCCTCCTAGATCAAAGTCGAACGTCCATTTTTATCCCAACCAAGGTATCTTTACGCAGCCGGCTGCCAACCTAATGTTGCATATTTATCATGGCCTTATTTGATTCATTAGGGCGCTTTTCCATCACCGAGGCCAGAGTGAGCGAGCTCTTACACTTTCAAATTTTGCCAAACTCGTCCACTACGTAGTTCTAATGCGGGGACTGCACAGACACTACTCTAATGCGACGATTTTTGGGTATGTATTAGCAGTACTCAGTTTTCCCAAGCGGCCACCCATGTCAGTACTAACTGGGGATGCGTTGCTTAACTTCAGTGATCAGACGAGAACTGGTGTGTCCAACGCAATAAGCCGCTCCCGCCACAGCTTCACTTCCTATCTAACAGAAGGCATATTTGGGTATGTCGCTGTCTCTCTCCCTCTCTGTCTCTCTCCCTTTCTCTCTCCCTCTCGCTCCCTCTCTCTCTCTCTCTCTTCCGAAAAGAGGGTCAAACCACCTCGGCTCAGGATCAAACCTGGAGCGACTAACATTTACAGTCCAGCATGCTGCCTCCCAACCATTCTTAAAAGTTTCTTTCTTTAAAAAATGGGGTGGGCACACGGACCAATATGGAATGAGGTGCCAATTATTAAGACAAAAAGACTTTTGAGAAGAGGATTGTTGTTTGTTTGTTGGAGTTTAAGGTCCCGTCAACTACAAGGTCATTAGAGACCCGTCCACTGCATAGTTCTAATGCATATACTGCACAGACACTACACTAATGCGACGATTATTGGGTATTAGCAGTACCCAGCTTTCCCGAGCGACCATCCACGTCAGTACTAACTGGGCTTGCGTTGCTTAACTTCAGTGATCAGACGAGAACTGGTGTGTCCAACGCAACTCGCCGCTCCTTTGAGAAGCGGAAGCTAACCTGAACTGCTGACCAAGGAGAAGTCAAAATTGGCATTAAAAGTGGGATATTAAAAAACGAACAATTATCGTCGGCCTACCGGACCTATCCAACCAACAGTGGTCATTAATCGGGAAGTCTTCAAGCCTTTAAGAGATTCCTCCCTAATGGTATTAGTCATTCTGGACAATGACAGGCCACTGACATCAGTAGAGTCCTCTCCAAATTTCGGACAATAGCGGCAGCACCTATAAACATGTTTTTTTATGGCTAGCAGGCGAAATTTCCAGACATCTCAATATCATTTTATGCGCCTCTGAACGTCTTGCAGACGTCCTGGTACAAGCACACAATCCATTTTAGCACTTCTACACTTATTTTTTCCTCTTCCCTCAGAGATATAAACAAACCTCAACAACTTGTAAACCACCGGTGTTAATAAAGGCATTCCCCTTGCAGTTGCAATATTTATTATGACAGGTGTGTTATGACAAATAAAAACTCCATTGCATTTTTAATAACTACATTCCTCATCTCGTTTTTTTTTCTGTTAAAACACCAAATAACTCTGTAGAATTCCACCTATGACTGAAACAGTTACGAATTAACTGTTGGGATGGGATGAAGGGGGGGGGGGGGGGAACGTTAAGGTTAAAAATTACACAATCGTCAACAGTAGCGTTAAATAACTAACGGTAAAGCAAGATCAGAAATCCCTGTAGAAATGGTGACATGCTGACAAGTGTCTGATAAATGTGCTGCCATATCACGGTTAACCAAAGCAACTGGGCAGTGGATGGCTTTATTCTGGTCTTACATCTACACTGTAACCCATCCATCCATCCCGTCACAAAACCACAATGTGTTGACCAACAGATTGCTTCAAAGGAGGCATTGCTGCAAGCGGGTGACGTGGTACACCCCATGCACACCACTTTCGACTTATATATATACCTGACGATGGCCCTAGATATACCGAAAGGATACAATAGATTACGTTACCCCTTTTGGAAGGGTTGGGTGCCCATTATTGACCATTGGGACACATGAGCGATCAGCTTGACGGTATGTCAACCAAATGCTGCAACCCTTATACTTATCTATCGCCGGCCTATTACGATTCGTTGGGTCACTTTTCCTTCACCGACGTCAGGGAAGGGGAGCGAACTCCAACACCTTGGAGTTTTGCCGATCTACAAGTTGCATGTAGAGAGGGGTTCTTTGACGTGCAAGTGACAAGTGACGCCGTACAAACCACACAGGGCCACGACCTTACCATCCTTCTCATAGTAGGGACATTAGGGGCCTCACCTCTCTCTACTCTCTCTCTTCTCCCTCGCCAGAAAGAAGTCGGCCCAGGATCGTACACTGAGCCACCTAAGAGGATTAAAAAACACACACATGCAAATTTTGAAAAATTCATGTAGGAGTTTGTCCTCTAGACCCGCCTCGGTGACGCAGTAGGTAGCGCGCTCGGTATCTGCGTCAGTAGTTGTAGGTTCGATACTGGACTGAGGTGGGTTGGCTTCTTTCTGGTGAGATAGAGGCCCCCAGTGTGCCTAAAAGAACCCTCTCTACTATGCAACGGGTAGATGAGGCAAAATTACCAGGCGTAGGAACTCGCTCCTAACGAACAGTAGACCGACGATAAATAAATATAGGGGCTGCAGCTTTGGTCGGCAACCAGCTGTGGCAAAATACTGCCCAATATATCGCCCTTGTGTCCATTCAGAGGGACAAGATGGGTACCCGACCCTGCCATAGGCGGGGAAAGGGACTAGGAGTTGCTTTTTTTTTGTAGGAGTTTTTCCTCTCTAGTGATCGCAACTGACCTCGTAGTAAAAGAGGACAAACTGTTCGGACACTTGAACATGACACGTGCCAAAACGGGTCCTATTGACGTACAGAAATCTTTCAAGTGGTGCTTTGCACATGTGAGAGAGATAGGAATGGTGCACCGCCAGCTACTTGAAAGAAGCGAACCGTCCGAAACAAACCACTGCCCCGTTTGATTTACGATTAAACACGCAAACGCATGCTTTTCAGTCAACAAGATGAAGACACAAATGAACCCCCTGTACAAGACTGCAACTCACAGCTGAAGAAATGCTGCATCAACAGTTCTCTACATCATGGCAATAATGCCCACAAGGTGTCCACGAATACGACCGGAAGCAGATGAAAATGATGGCAACACCATCAATAAAAGGGAAATTGGTTTATTAATATTCTCAATCGGCGATTTCATAAAGCGATAATCACAGATGACGAATAAAAAACCATTCCCGAAACCTCATTTTCGAGTGTCGTCGTCGTCGTCGTCATCATCATCGCTGTTGCAGCTCCACAATTTCTGTAATGAGAGGGAGAGGGGAACCGGACCAGTAGAAGGAAGGGAAAAGGAAAGGTGGAGGATGAAGAAGAAATCCCTGTTGGGAGCCCAATTTTGAAGCAGTAACACAGCAATAGTAACAGCTGCAAAATTTGCATGTTCAGCAACAACTCGAGATAATAAATAAGGCCATTTACGATTTGACGCACATCACATTCAATTTACGACCATACAAATGGGTTGTCCAAATCGCCGAATTGATGCCACAAACGGAAGTGAAGAAATGCGGGACCAACCTAGCCGTACACACACCACCATCATGGTACATTCATATCGTGTGCAATCAGCACAGGCGTAGAAAACGGGACAACGAAAAGCCTCCACAGCGTAATCAGGACGGAAATGAGACCTTACATATCAGTCATCAGTAGTCTCCAACACACGTCGAGCATTTTACGGGCCACTCCAATGGTTATTCCGATTTGGAGAATGTTCCATCATGGAATCATTCCCTACTACCAACAGCGTGCCCCTTCAATGTAGTCAGTCAACAGTCCCAACAGAAAAAAATAGAGGGGGGGGGGGGGGGAACGAGAGAGGGACAATAATTTGACTTGTTGTATTGGTTGGTGCAACAAGCACCATGGACAAGCGCAATTTAGGGGTCAGGCGGAGGCGGTATTCTTCTTATCCCCCTCTAGCTTTTTTCTTAAGATAAGGAATCTTCAAATGGAGTGAACTGCTCTTCCCATTCCTACCTCGGCCTGAATCAAACCTGCACACCAGAAACCTACAACCTTATCGCTGGGTCCATCACTTCACCCTTATTTCACGTAAGCAGCGCCGAATTTGCACTGCTTTTCTCGTATATTACACACGTTAGCTTGGGGCTATCGCTACCCCGTCAGTTACCAAGGGGACCTGCATTCTGCTTATGGCCCAGTCCTCTTGTCACAGCATACCTAAATGTCCAAGACCAAGGAAGCGTTCCCTTCCAATCATAATCGCAACGACTGCTAACCGTTTTCCTCGCTAAGTCGGGCGGCCATTTGTGCCCCCACGCACAGGGGCGGATCCAGGATTTTTGTCGGCAAGGGGGGGGGGGGGGGGGGGGTTGAGCTATTGGCAGTGATTGGAAATGCAATTTTTATTTGTCAGTGTCAATGTTGACCCAAAATTTAGGGGGAGGGGGTGCAACCTCCAACCCCCCGCCCCTGGATCCGCCCCTGCCCACGCATGAGTGATCTGTTGAACGGTATTTTACGTAGCCGGCTGCCATCCTAAAGCTACAACTCCTATGCTTGTCTATCGTCAGCCTAGTTGGATTCGTTGAGTCAATTTTCCGACACCAAGGGCCAAGATCCCCACATCTGGAACTTTTCTTGAACTGCCTATTAAAGGCAGTGGAGACATCGTTCACACCACACGGGCCACGACTTTACTTCTCATTCGGCGGAATTTTTCTAGTTTGTAGGGCCCTTCAACTACAAGGTCATTAGAGCCCCGTCCACTGCATAGTTCTAGTGCAAAGACTGCACAGACACTACACTAATGGGACGATTATTGAGTATTAACAGTACCCAGTTTTCCCAAGCGGCCACTCATGTTGGTGCTAGTTGGGGTTGCGTTGCTTAACTTCAGTGATCAGACGAGAACTGGTGTGTCCAACGCAATAAGCCGCTCTCATTCGGCGGAAGGCACACTTGGGACCGCTCTTTTTCTCTCCCTCTCTGTCTCTCTCAGACACACACCTTAAAGAAGTCAACCGCCTCGATTCCGGATCGAACCTGGGGCCACTGCACCACCGAGGCTGATTTTAGCGCTTTTCGTGTAAAGGAAACCTTAAAATACCTCCCAACCTCAAAAAAACCATCAACTTAGGGGTTCAGTTGCATGGGATCAAGCTACAACAGACAGTGTCAGCTCATCAAAATGACTCAATTTCAGAATCTCTGGAAAAGGACCTTAATGTCCACTTGTAATCAACATGTTTATCTCCCAAGTATTTAACTGATCTTACACTAGTGAACAAAGTGTCTTTCTTCCATGGAAAGCTTTTACTGGAGAATTGCTATATGTGCGCCTGTGTGGGGGGAAAATGACCACTACATTGAGCATGATGGTACTGAGGATGAGAGGAGAAGGGTGGATAATGATTGGATTGCTACTCCTCCTGCTACTAGTCGTTATCGAGCAATTTTTTAAATGTCCAACTATTAATCAGTACCCAATTTAATCAATCTAGTGCCTAACTGAGGTGTAAACTGTCACAAAGTACAAAGCATCAGCACTGAAAGGATGCACATCCTCATTTTCTACAAGAACTTTCAAAAACCATTAAAACTTTCATCCACTCTTTGCCACTGTGCCTTACATGCATTTAGACGTCGTTTCTATTGCACCAAGGTCCCAACATTCGTCCTTTCTCTCTCTCTCACTGTGCTTCTCACTCACTTTTTCTTTTGCTGCTCTCCTTTTCATCCTTTTCTACCATCATCATTCAGTCCATCCTTAATTAAATTTCTCCTTGAGATGTTGCCGCCGACTCACCAATTGATTGAAAATGGCGGGAGGAGGACACACACGCACAGACAGACAAAAAATATATATATATCTTTAGGTCCGAACCATTGCCAACAAAAGACAAGGATGTCAGATCAATGATTTTCTCCTCCACATGACATGTCATCGGCTATATACAGCAGCACGGAATTGGATTTGTAAATTTCAACTATCGTCTATTAAGCAAGATAAAAAAGGGAAGGGCAGGAGGGATGGAGGTAGAGTAAGGCGCGGGGCGAAAAATATATCCTATGAATTCTACCAAGTGGATTGCTTTTGTCTTGAAAGGAGGCCTTTGCGATTCCAGGTGGCCTTCTGGTCACATCTTCAACCCAACAACAACAAAAATATCATTTAACTTACGCCACCAAGATTGCAGAAAAATAACATAAAAAGCTAATAACACAAAAAATGTTTCAAGTTTTAGTCAATTTTATAACTACAGATCCCAAGTTTGAAGAAAACCAGGCACAGGAGATGATCTTAAGGTTCCTTGTGGTGAATTTCGCTACCAACATCAAACAACTACTGTATTTGTAGATTCCTGAAGTTAAAGGACCACTTACTAGTTCAATAACGTGAATAGTTCATAGGCTACTTACTGAAGCTGAGATACAATTCATTTTATCTTTTAGTGGAGAGAGAGAGAGAGGAAGGGGTAAGGAGAAAGGAGGAATTTTTTTGCTCAAAGAAACTTGCAGCAGATGACAGTGGCATGTGCCAACCAGCAAAGTAGCTGACTGGTGCACAGAACTTTTCTGGATACATTGACACTCATTATCCGGGAATATTTTTAACGACGAAAATCACAAGAGGGAAAAAGAAGAATAATCCCTTCACCACTACTGAATCAAACAACAACAACAAAAAAATTACATGATGAATTGTAAGAGGACTACTTACCAAGACTGATATGCGGCATGGACAAAAGGTGACTAATGAGAGACTGCTCCTCAGAACTGAAATAAAACGAAAAAAAAAACACCACCCGTTTAATTACGAAACTAATAAATATGATAAAACTTTAACAAACAGATCAGAACATTCATCAAATGACTTGATCCTGAAACAATATCTAATATAATTGCCAATTATGCAAAGACAGTCAGAGTGACAAAGTCAGTTACAACCACCTCTAAATTCTGCCGAAATGGGAGAGGGCTTCAAGGAACCATACGAACCCACTCGTGGCACCTAGGTGGATAATGTCCAGAGATACTAATGTTTATTTTCGGGTTGCATAGTATCAGAGAGAGAGCGAGAGGGCAGAGGCGAAGAGACCGCAGACAGGCAAAGACGAGGAGACAGCAGACAGACGGAGGCGAAAGGACAGCAGAGATGGAGGGGCGAACAGAGAGCAGACAGACAGAGGCGAAGAGACAGGCAGAGATTCAGGGGCGAAGAGACAGCAGACAGGCAGAGGGGAGGGGACAGCAGACAAGCAGAGAGGCAGAGGCGAAGAGAGAGGGAGAGGCGAAGAGAGAGGCAGAGGCGAAGAGAGAGGCAGAGGCGAAGAGAGAGGCAGAGGCGAAGAGAGAGGCAGAGGCGGAAATATAGCAGACAGGCAGAGGCGAAGAGACAGCAGACAAGCAGAGAGGCAGAGGCGAAGAGACAGCAGACAAGCAGGCAGGCAGAGGCGAATAGACAAGCAGACAGGCAGAGGCGAAGAGACAGCAGACAATCAGACAGGCAGAGGCGAAGAGACAGCCGAATACTCCCTCTACCAAAGACAGATCATTGCATTAAATGAAGAAAGGACGTCAGTCAGGAGAACACTCTACCACTAGTGCAACAGACCAACAGTGTAAAGTATTCAACCAAACCACATCCTTGCCACCGTCACCTTCATCAGCTTCAACATGGGCCAATATTCGTCCTCTAGTTGTCACTGATCCTAATTACATAAACCATTCACGCTCATCACTCCAAGAAATTTTTACAGCCTTTAGAGAAGAGTCCCTTCTGCCATGACAAACCAGTGGCTTACCCAAAGAAACTCCAGAGGGTCATTATTTCTCAACACCTTCCTTTGGAGAATGGAAGAGGAAGGGTTCAGCAGCTATCCCCTACCCGCAAATGTGCCTTTCTAACTTCAAAGAAGAGTACGTTAGGGAGATGCAGTATATGCCCTACTTTCCCCTTCTGGGTCAGCAAAAGTGGGTCACCTACAAGTTCTAGAAACCAGACTAAATATCAGCAGCATTTACAGCTCCCAGACGACAATTCCGCTAGGACAGTGAACGAGGGGCTATATGTCAAGAGAATTTCAGGACATGAGCACCATCGTAAAAAGGATGCCTTGAGGAAGAGAAAAATCTTGCAGTCTGACTTGTTAGAGACGATGCAAGAAAGCCGGTTAAGGAAATAAAATTTTAAACACTTCGTCGTTTAGCAAAGGGGCACGACGAAAGGGCACTTTAGATGATAATAAATATCCATATTCATTTTTAAAGGTCTTAAATGCGAGCATATCGAAAGGTTAGACACTGCGAGTGCACGTATACGAGCACAACAGGCGTTTGAAAACACAAGGCAGGCAGGCAACCAAGCAGTCAGACAACTAAGTTGTAGCGCAGTAGAGATCCTGACTAAGCCAAACGGAAACGTTTGGGCCCCACGAAATACTGGCAGCAAAGAGCGCCATAAAGACCGAAAGAAACGCCATAAATAAAAGATAAAAGTAACCGAGAATGAGCCACGGGGCGGCTGTATTACCTTCCGCACTCGTAGCCAACCTCCAACAGGATATTAAACGATGCAAATTAATTAACGATTTACCACTTGTGCCTACGCATATTAATTATGGACATAAAAGAAGCAATTAACATCAATATTCATCAACGTCTTAATGGGGAGGTGGTAAAAGAGAGAGAGAGAGGAAGACGTAGAAACTGAGTTGGTCCCCTTTGTCCTCCTCCTCTTCCTATTCATCCCGCACCACGCACTTTTCGCAATGCGGAAATTGAGAATGAAAAGCCAGCCAATGGCATGCCATACTTCACATTTTTCAGGGAGATTTCGAGCGAAAATATTAGACTAATCGTGTCGATAACGTCGATTGAATGGGACACCATCAACGTAGGGACTTTTGAAAAAAAAAAAACAACCCCAACTTTTCTGAACCCTCTTATGAAACGCAATTAAATTCCTCGGTCAACATAATAAAGGGACTAAAGCAGGGTTTCTTTATAATGGAAACCATTTTCTTAACGCCTACCATAGCTCTACAACGCCATGGATGACAAACACTGTCAACTACCATGGTCGTCCATCTCCAGTCTGTAAAACCTACTTTTAAAGCTCAATGCTTCTGCAAACAGCACATTACTAAGCACCAGTAGGTTGGCGGCAGGTTGCACTGTCTCGCATTTCTAAAACAGCAAGTTCGAACCCTGGTTGATGGCATTTATGAGTTATTTAGCGCCAAACCAATATTTAACCCCCACTCCTTTCCAATTTCAAATCATTCGGCGGGAATCTGCTCTAGGGAATAATTCCTTTGACTAAGAACAACTCACCGACACTTCGGCCGTGCGGAGACAGCTGTCAAGCCGGAGAAATCCCCAAATGTACCTCTTGTCCCGTCTGAGAATTAAAAGCCTTAACCCGCGATAATCTCAAATCTATACTCATCTTTTTCATCCTCAACTGCCATAGGACCCCCAAACTACCTTTTGTGAGATCCTTAATAATCCCAAAATCAGATATTCAGAGTTGGTAGAAGGATAGGTTTAATTCATTTGTTGGTGTTTTAGGGCCCTTCAACTACAGTGGTCATTAGAGCCCCGTCCACTGCTTAGTTCCAATGCAGAGTCTGCACAGGCAGTGGCGTCACTAGGGAGTGCGGGCCGCACCGGGTGACACCACTCGCACCATGAGAAATGGGGGTGACACCAAAGTAGAAGAAGCGGCTTTTTTTGGGAGAGGGGGTTGACACCATGGTGTACCGCACCGGGTGACGCCAACCCTAGCGACGCCACTGTGCACAGGCCCTACGCTATTATGACGATTAAGGTATTAGAGTTGGTGGTGTTTTTAGGGTCCTTCCACTACAAAGTCATTAGAGCCCCGTCCACTGTGTAATTTTAATGCAGAGCCTGCACAGACACTACACTAATGTGACGATTTTTGGGTATTAGCGGTAACCAGTTTTCCCAAGCGGCCACCCATGTTAGTACTATCTGGGGCAATGCGTTGGTTAACTTCAGTGATCAAACGAGAACTGGTGTGTCCAACGCAATAAGCCGCTTCCAACGATTAAGGTATTAGCAGTACCCAGTGTTCCCAAGCGGCTACCCACACTAGCACTAACCTATCTGGGGTTGCGTTACTCAACTTCAGTGATCAGACGAGAACTGGTGTGTCCAACGCAATGGAAGGAAAGGTGTAGAGAGATTTTACATACACAGGACGTCCCACCGTAGGTGATAGATATGTTTGTTTTGTTTAAGTGCAGCATCAATTACAATTTAGATTATACGGGCCACTTAGATGACGGAATGTGTACTTTTAGGTCTGCACCTTATCAAAGAGCTCGACAAGGGAGAGGTGAACTTTAGTACTTTGTGAGCTACAGATCTAGGCGCGGGTACTCCACGGGGCCTAATTGGAGTTGGCCCCAACACCACCAACACGAAACTAGAAATATAAACAAATACAGTAGTATATTATTTCACTTAGCCAACCAGGAAGCTGAAAAGATGAAAGCAGATCGATCCACGTTTAGTACTAGTCACCCAGCCTGCCAGCTAATCAGGCACCCCCCCCTTCTCTCTCCTAAAATTTCATGTGTAAACTTAAAAATTAAACTTCAACCGTTAAATCAAATGAATGGTAGAATAAGTGTCAGACCGAAAAGGGTTTATCTTACGGTAGTGGTACGAGTAAATCAATGCAGATGAAGATGCTCAAATAAATTATTCAAACACTTTGATGCGCTCAAAGCACATCTTCAAAAACTATACTAAGCAGTTTGCACAGAGTAGAGAAGGTGCAGGAGGCGGAGGAAGGGGTTGGATTAAAAAACATGAAAACTTCCTCTTCATAACCAAGTCCCAACCTATTATCTTTAATCAAAACAGGAGATAAAATTCATCGACGCAATTACTTAACTGCGAAGAGAGAGATAGAAAGACAACGACAATAAAAATGATGGGAAAAATAAAGACAGAACCGGAAGAAGAAGAAGAAGAAATAGCAACCCAAAGAAGATGTGCAAAACACTCTCTGACACAATTGAGGATGACCCTTTCACTTCAATCCCCAACCAATCGAATTGTTCCAGCTAACTGTTCAAGGATGGGAGGTAGGGGTGATTTCTAATCGTCCAGTCCTAACATAACGACCTAGTGTGGAGAGTTCGTTTGTTTGTTTGTTTGAGTTTAAGGTCCCGTCAACTACAAGGTCATTAGAGACCCGTCCACTGTATAGTTCTAATGCATAGACTGCACAGACACTACACTAATGCGACGATTATTGGGTATTAGCAGTACCCAGCTTTCCCGAGCGACCACCCATGTCAGTACTAACTGGGCTTGCGTTGCTTAACTTCAGTGATCAGACGAGAACTGGTGTGTCCAACGCAACTCGCCGCTCCTAGTGTGGAGAGTCATCCGTTTCAGTGGTACCAATAATCCTACTTTTTTTATAAATTTTGGGTTCGTCAAACTTCTGCTTTTGGAGGAGTTTGACGCCGTTCCCGCTCTTTCTTATCACCTTGGCCACTTTCTTTCTACCCTTTCTAGTCCCAGCTCATCCCCCGTCTCGGTGGCGCAATGGGTTGCGTGCTCCGTAACTGAGTCAGTGGTTCTAGGGAAGCGGCGAATTGTGTTGGACACACCAGTTCTCGTCTGATCACTGAAGTTAAGCAGCGCAAAACCAGCTAGTACTGACATGGGTGGCCGCTTGGGAAAACTGGGTACTGCTAATACCCCAAAAAAATCGTCGCATTAGTGTAGTGTCTGTGCAGTCTTTGCATAAGAACTATGCTGTGGGCGGGGCTCTAATGACCTCTGTAGTTGAAGGGTCGTAAAACACCAACAAACAACAATACGTTTGTCTCTAGGGCTCTTTTCCTGCACCCTATGTGAAAACTGCCTAAATCGCCTCACCCCCGCAATTGGCAGTCCACAAATGAAATTTTGTAACTACATGATAGTATCCAAAGCATGAATGCAGCCCCGCGTCTGGCCCATGAGCTGACAACACTGACTTACAGTGCACTCATCATCGACCTTCTCACATCCTACAGATGGTCCGGTTTTGCAGACAGGCAGGTTCAATACATTGACCACTTTTTTCACTTCCTCTTATCAGAGAGCAAACCATCAATTTCATTAACTCCCACCAAGAGAGAGGGGAGCGGCAAATTGCGTTGGACGCACCAGTTCTCGTCTGATCGCTGAAGTTAAGCAACGCAAACCCAGCTAGTACTAACATGGGTGGCCGCTTGGGAAAACTGGGTACTGGGTAATACCCACAAATCGTCTCATTAGTGTAGTGTCTGAGCAGTCTCTGCATTAGAACTACGCAATGGGTGGGGCTCTAATGACCTTGTAGTTGAAGGGCCCTAAAGCACCAATAAACAAACAATAAACCAAGAGAGAGAGAGGCGAACCTACGTGCGGCAAAATAGATAACCTTGGTCTAGTTTCTGAACCCAAATCTAAACCCTCAATGATCAAGCCGCTACATAAGGCATCCCAAGGGTCTAAAATTGAAACACACGTCCAATAACATTTGACTGGAAGCCTCCCTGCCCTTAAGTCGAATAATACTGACTCTCACTTCAAAGTTCAATTCAGTTCCAGGTTTAATCCCTCTCTTTCTCGTTTCTCTGGTTTATTCGTGACATGCCCTTACGATTATGAATATCAACGTGATTAATGAGAGACGGAAAAAAGAAAGAAATGAAACTGTGGAATGAATTCAAAGCAGCCAAAAGTAGTAGAGATATTGTACGAGTGTCTTGGACTCAAAAGAGGGAAAGAGAGGTGCAGAGAGAGGGGGGAAAGAGGAAGAAATGGGAAAGGGGTACGCCCGTAAAGGCATTTATGAAGAGCAATCTAGTTACTCAAGATGCTTCATCACCATAAATCAAACCAACTCACAAAATAAAACCATCAAAAGAAATTTTATCAAATCACTCGGGGGGAATTTTTTTGAAAAAAAAATATCAACACAATGAATGAATGGGTCCATACCAAGCTCCTAGTCATTTCCCTCCTTCGTTCCCCTTCTACCCAATCCACTCTCTCTCAAGTATCAAAAACCCCAACTATAACGAGACCGGAAGAAGGATACCATATTTCTCTAAAAGTATTCAACGCAGAGTAGGAGAGACACCTCTACGAACCTGAAATTCACGTTAAAAGAGATGATGACAAGATACATGCACCGACTACGCATGTCTACATCAAAATCAAATATGCTAATTAAAAACAATGATCAAATGCTTTCTCTTTATCCTGTTAAAAGCTGTTAGCTTACAGCAACAAAGCTCCTACTATCAATGCCTCACCCTGGTGCCAAGATCGCAGTTTAAGCTCATGGAAACGATCTGGATCTTGCACGGTAATCTTATTGCAACGGCGATCTTCCATAATCCTGAGTGAAAGGCAGTGGCGTCACTAGGGGGTGCGGGCCGCACCGAGTGACACCACGCGCACCATGAGAAAAGGGGGTGACACCATGGTGTCACTGCACCGGGTGACGCCAACCCTAGCGACGCCACTGGTGAGAGGTATGATCAGTTTTGGGTATGATACCACTTTGTTTGTTGGTGTTTTAGGGCCCTTCAACTACAAAGTCATTAGAGCCCCGTCCACTGTGTAGTTCTGATGCAGAAACTGCACAGACACTACACTAATGCGACGATTTTGGATACTAGCGGTACCCAGTTTTCCTAAGCGGTCACCCATGTCAGTACTAGCTGGGGTTGCGCTGCTTAACTTCAGTGATCAGACGAGAACTGGTGTGTCCAACGCAATTCGCCGCTCCCGTATGATACCAGCTCAACCCCTCTCTTGCTCCGGACACTGAAGTAAATGGTAGTATGGTTGATTTCTGTTTGGTTCATTAAGTATTTTTGACACAGGCTCCTCACTTCTGAATCGCAAGGGCTGGGCTCGTGGGATCCTTGACTCTAAATGGAGACAAGGCTTCTACTTTTCGTGAGCTCAAAGACACACGTGAGGTTTCCCATCCGCGCATGAGCCCGTGCATCTCATTGCTGTACATCACTGGAGTGAGATCAGCGGTGCACCTCTCCCTCCAGATTCAAGCCCACGATCGATCTGTGCTGTATGTATGGACGCAAGATTCCAACCTAAGATTTAACGCTAGCTCCCAGAACTCAAAAGCCCAGAATTGAACCAACGTCCCATGGGCTCAAGATGGAAGCCCTCTGGTAATTCTCTTCCGGCACCATCTCGAAGCAAGGTGATGATAATTAACGACAGTGTCCATATTTCGAAACCTTCATGACGAAGAGGAGGTGCAATTTAGAAACAGGAATTTAAAGACTCGAATCCCAGAGACGAGACGAGGTCACCATAGGTCATTTCTACGACATTTTTCACAGAGAGGTGTACATGAGTAATACATACTCGATTAAGGGCGATTACACAGCAAAGGTGGACAAATTGGGATAGCACAGAGGTGCGAAAACTATTTTACGATTTAAGAGCTACACAGCTCCAACTGAGGTAGGTTGCCTTTTTTTTAATTTTAAAAGCCGCTGAAGCATATGTTCCTACTCCGCAATGAAAGAAAGGGCAACTAAAAGCAAATTGAGGAGGGGTGACAACAAATCCCCCTTTAGTAATAAACAGCTCGCCCCACCACTTCACTAAATGTGCATTCACCCAGACACCGAAATGAACTGCCATTAGAAACGGAAGTGACAAAAAAAAACCCTACACGGATAGTCAATAATAAATATTAGGAGACACTGAATAAAAATAGGGGTCATTCACCATAAGAATTGGTCACTCAGCATATTTTTACCACTGACCATCCATCCCGCTTCGTCTAACTAACCCACTGTCCTGTGCCTACGCAGAAAACGGTGAAAATTTCCCAAATCCAAAGTATGATTGGACCATTTTCCTTTCATGTGTATCAAACGCTTTTTCTATATTCCATGTTAAAAAAACTCAATCAGTGACTGGCGTATTTCTCAGGGCAAGGAGGGCATGACCCTTGTCACGTCTAATGTTTAGATCTGTCAGCAAGACCATGTTGAAAACCATCCTGCCAAAAGGAAGAAGGGTCTCACAGGAAGGTATCAGAAGAAAAAGGACAAACTAATGCAATGGACAACGACATCTTTGAGCACATTCCAACTTTGACAACGAGTTACCCCCGAAGGGGTTGCCAAATACCGGAATAGTTAGCAACTCCATCATCAAACATACAATTCGGTTAACGAAACTTGCCGAGAAGTCAAAAAATGACTCACAAAAAAACCTGAAGAAAACCCACAATCTAAAAATACCTCTAAGGTGGTCCCAAGACAAGAAAACAAGGAGGGAGGACTGACTAGTGCCAATGAACAACACCAATTAAGTTCGGCAGCCGATGAGTTCCATGAGCAACCTCAAAGTAAAACGCTAAAAACCCTTATCGAGGAAGTTTTTAGTGAAATAGAGAAGAAGGGGCAGGGGAGGGATACACCCCCTAATATCGACTATTTGTGACCAGTTTTCAAGTGGAAGAAAAGAAGACCATCATCCGCCATTCAAATTCCTCACAGCAACAACAATCGAAAAACCAGGGTAAGGGCTCTATATGTAAAAAAAAAGAAGATAATTTCCAGAGATTCTGCAAAAAATCAATTGGGTTATCATGAGTGCACCACATGCTAATTTCAAGCACCTATATCGGGATAGACAAAGAGGATCAACTTTTTACAAGTGGGCTTTTCAGGAACCCTTATCCCGCTCGCGACTCCATCTAGTACTTCAAAATGACGACTCATTATCAGACAGAAGTCTTTTTTTTCCTAATAAAAGTATCCAGTGACATGGGGGAAGGGGTCGGCCTTTCATCCTCTCTCTCTAACCACTTACCCTCAACATTTTCAGCATCCTACTGTCAGTCCCCTTCCTCTTCCCCTACTACTTCAGCCCTAACGACAATGTCAGGATTTCCCCTTAAGAAAAAAAAAACATCGATAGATGGCGCTTTCTTCATTATCGACAACAAGCACACACCTAAAACTCCAAAAGTTAAGTGCGCCCTTTTGTATCTTTTACCCAATTTAAATAAATATCGTCCTCCATTGTTCGACACAAAATAGGCAAAGAAGGAGACGGGGGTAGTGGTGGTGATGGCTCAGATCCGAGCAAAAGACAGTGCTTCAAAGCAGCTGATAACCAAAGCTAAAACAACTACTCGCTATACTCTAGGGCTTCTTCAAATATCCTGGCGAATAAGGGTCCTTTGTCAACCGACAACCAATTCATTATTTTATCAAAAAAAAAAAAACTAAAAGAGAGAAGAATATTTCCATCATCAATTCCACAGGCAGAAAATCGACAAGAATTCCTGCCCCTGCCATTGTACTCTGAAAAGGGACTTCCCTCTGCTGCTCCCTAAAATCGTCCAAATGTTAAAACTCTTAAAGAAATCGAAGAAGCCTCATAATTCGTGTTTAACTCTTGAGTTAACGACCGCTGGTACCACTCTGGATGGGCCCTGGGGTTTCCTTCCAGCGACAGGGGATGGCACCCACTCCCAAGAGCGTCTACTTCAGTTCCTCCTGTCCCAGAATTGCAAATTGTGGGACTGTGAGATGTGCATGATGCCACATACCCCTACAGATAAAAGATCCTTTTCGACAAAATTCCTAAGCATCCTTCCTCCAAGCCTTGTCTCAGAGGCTGTGCTCAACTACAGCGTCAGTGATTCCAGGCTCGATACTGAATAGAGGTGAGTTGGCGTCTTTCCGACGAGAGGTCCCCAGAGTGAATTCAGTCGGATAAGAAGTAAAGCTGAGGCCCCGTGTGGCGGGTATAATGCCAACACTGCAAGCAAAAGAACCTTTCATAGGCGTAGATCGGCAAAATTCCCAGGTTTAGAAGCTCGCCCCTTGGCGTCGGTGGCGGAAAAGTGCCCCACTGAAGAAAAGTAGGCCGACGATAAAAAAAAAAGCATATAGGGGGTTGCAGTTGCATTAGGTCGGCAGCCGGTTGCCTAGAAACTCCGTAGGCGAGGAAAGGGTTAGTACAACAAGTACAAAGGACAACACTTGTATGACCAACGTCATCCACCAAGAACTGGGACGGGGAGAGGAAGAAGAGAAACCGCATGCATGCCCTGTGATATGCATGAGCATGATGCCCACTGACTAACCAGTGACCGACACTTTGAATGTTATCAACCAGGATCCAGGCAGCTCTATTAGAAATATTTTAAGCGATGCACCAACCACCATCTGCCGAGCACGACCCTGGAACCGTTTATCACATTACTTCAGGCTAGGCTTCTCTTCATGAGCCCCTGGGGCTCCTCCAATTCTTCTAGAGATAACATTACGTCTCCACAAGTTGGAATTGAACTCAGCCCGCCCGCACACCACCCGCCACTTGCTGGGGTTTGTTTCGTTGGTGTTTATGGGCCCTTCAACTACACTGGGTGTTAGCAGTACCCAGTGTTTCATGCTCCCCAGTGCCCCCCCCCCCAATGCTAGTACTAGATGGGGTTGCGTTGCTTAACTTGAGCGATCAAACGAGAACCGGTGTGTCCAACCAAAGCCGCCTCTAGAGGCCATGGTCCAACGCAATACGGCCGCTCACACTTGCTGGGGACACTCTCCAAAGGGAGGAGATAGTTGGGTATAACACTGCTGACTGAAGGAAAAACTTAAATATGACTGCGCCATCTAGTGAAACAATTTCAAACTTTAAATCAATTCGAGGTAGGAGAGGAAAAACATTACATTCAAATCAAATACAAAATTGCGAACTTCTTACAGAAATCCCTAAAAAAATACGCGATGGAGGCAGTGGAGGACCATCGAACAGGTGCAAAGGGCCAATCGAAGACTAGCAACTTCAAATCCGTGACTGCAAACCGTTAAAAATTGATTGACATTATTTATTATACAATCAATTGATTTGATAGCAACATATTGCATCCAGATCAAGAGGGGTCTCAAAACTAGGTTGTGCCTGGGGCCCCCAAGTGTATGATCCGCGGGAATCACATGGGTGCAATAGGTTCGACACTGACACCTAGGTCCCATTCGCTTTTGGTAGTAGCAGTAGTAGTAGAAGTTCAGTAAGTATGTCACTCGGGGTTAGGCGGGAATGTCCTCAGTTACTAAACTCTGAAATGCACCATTCACCGTACAGTGGTGATCTGCACGAGATCAAAGCTCCTTCTTCCCATCCAGGACAGAGTTGGGACACTAAGCATACTTCCTAAATTCTTAAGAAAAGGGTGGTGGAGGTTACCTTCCCTCTCGCTCCTGGTCTTCGACCAGGACCGAGCCTGCAGTGATCTCTTTCAAGCAAGAGATGAAGGCACCACCAAGAACACTTGCTTCGACCAGAACCGGGCGTATAGGTATGACCTCCTGAGTCAAGCATGCTACTAATTACAAGAGGAACTCAAACAGCACAAACGTCCCGGGGCTGATTGATTTTCCTTTCAACCCAAGTTCAATTCCCCACCTGCAAGACTATGAGGAGGAGGAAGGACAAAAGGGCTGCTGTGTGTCTGATATATCCCAAAGTACACTATCAAAGACAAAGAGGAACCGAAGAAGAATTTGGCCTGCCTACCGGCAAACAGATTGGTTGATTCGTTGGTGTTTTAGGGCCCTTCAACTACAAGGTCATTAGAGCCCCGTCCACAGCGTAGTTCTAATGCAGAGACTGCACAGACACTACACTAATGCGACGATTTTTGGGTATTAGCGTTACCCAAATCAGTACTAGCTGGGGTTGCGTTGCTCCACTTCAGTGATCAGACGAAAACTTGGTCCTTCGCCTTTTTTACTCACTAACGTCCTCCACCTTTTTAAAAGGACTATTGCGTCCGTTTTTACCGGACTGTAGCAGACCTATGTCAGTTGTCCAGTTTTCAGGTTAGGATCTGTAGTATGTATGGGCATTTTCCTGGGAGGATTGTTTGTTGTTTATTGGTGTTTTAAAGGCAGTGGCGTACAGAGGGTATTCTGCGCCCGGGGACAAAGACCGAAATCTGCGCCCTCTGGCACCCGCTAAGCGCATTTTTATTGTACATTTTTGCGCCCCCTGTCTTCTGCGCCCGGGGACATCTGTCCCCCCTCGCTCCCCCTAGTTACGCCACTGGTTTTAGGGCCATACAACTACACGGTCATTAGAGCCTCGTCCACTGCGTAGTTCTAATGCAGAGACTGCACAGACACTACACTAATGCGACGATTTTGGGGTATTAGCGGTACCCAGTTTCCCCAAGCGGTCACCCGTGTCAGTACCAACTGGGGTTGCGTTGATTAACTTCAGTGATGAGATGAGAACTGGTGTGTCCAACGCAATAAGCCGCTCCCACCAGCAAACAGAGTCAAGACGAGAGCGAACAGCGCAAATAAAACGTTGCAAACTCTTAAAACACTGTAATGCAGTAGATTTATGATCCTCAGTCATAACAATGATGACGATTTACAACTATCAAGACAATGAATTCTGACAAGGTGCACGATAAGGGAGAGAAGGTGGATAGGAGAGGTAGGAGAGGTGAGAGAGAAAGAGAGAGAGACGACGAACGAACGATGCCGAAACGAGCTTATTAAATATGCATGCTTATAACAACCACTTTAAACGTTAGACGTAAAAAGAAAGCGGTTGCATTAAATTAAGACATAGTGTACACTACAGCTACTACAACACCACTTGGCTTTCCAACAAAACGACGAAAGAGCCCGCCATCCCACAACCATCTCCAAAGTGGACCAAACGCAAAAAAGAGGGACATTATATTTAAACGTCCACAAAAATTAAGTACAACGTTGCCAAGAAAGGATTATTAAGTGGTTAAAAATAACACAGTTCTTATTTAAATAACGAAAAACAAAATGATTAAATATAGAAGTAGATCATAAATACGTTTACAATAAGCACCTACGAACATAACAAACCAACTATTTAAACTCTTTTCCACCTATGGCAGGGGGGGAGCGGTTCATTCCGTTGGTCACACCTGTTCTCGTCTGATCACTGAAGTTAGGCAACGCAATCCCAGCTAGTACTAACATGGGTGGCCGCTTGGCAAAACTGGGTACTGCTAATACCCAATAATCGTCGCATCAGTGTAGTGTTTGAGCAGTCTCTGCACTAGAACTATGCAGTGGACGGGGCTCTAATGACCTTGTAGTTGATGGGCCCTAAAACACCAACGAAACAAAAAAATTATGGCATGGTGGGGTACCCATCGTTGTACCTCTAGATGGACACATGTGCGACCTGTTACAAGGCATTTTTACGCAGCCGGCTGTCGACCTAAGTTGCAATCCCTATGTTCATTTAACGTCGGCTTATTTTTTTCGTTGGGACACTCCACCGATTAAAGGGGCGAGCTACTACGCCTGCGAATTTTGCCAATCTACTCGCTGCATAGCAGAGAGAGTTATTTTACGTGCAAACGACGCCTCACACTATGCGGGGCAATGACTGTACTTCCCATCCGATGGAAGGAGCACTGGGGCCTCTGTCTCTCTGTCTGCCTTTCTGTCTGTCTCTCTGTCTGTCTCTCTGTCTGTCTGTCTCTCTGTCTGTCTGTCTGTCTCTCTGTCTGTCTGTCTGTCTCTCTGTCTGTCTGTCTGTCTGTCTCTCTGTCTGTCTCTCTGTCTGTCTGTCTCTCTGTCTGTCTGTCTCTCT
>JAAFCE010005724.1:17202720-17378314 GCA_013389805.1 Trigoniulus corallinus | reverse complement strand
TCTGTCTGTCTCTCTGTCTGTCTGTCTCTCTGTCTGTCTGTCTCTCTCTGTCTGTCTGTCTGTCTCTGTCTCTGTCTCTGTCTCTCTCTCTCTCTCTCTCTCTGCCTGTCTGTCTCTCTCTCACCAGAAATAAGCCACTTTACCTCGGTCCAGTATCGAACCTGGAAATGCTGACGCAGTAGTCAAGCACGTCCACCTATGAAAGTAACGGTCATCATAAATGTCCCTTTAAGCAATTATTAATCAAAATTAAATATTTCGTCAAGGCCATACTTAAAACTCGTTATGTCCTTTGGGAAAGGCGCGATAAATCCATTACAAACGCAATTAACGTTTGACGAACGGGACAAAACGAGACGGAACGTCTAAAATCGTATTTTGGGACGGAGGAGGAGGGATCCATGGAATTGGTCCTGTCGACTACGTTCCGGATAGTCCCTAACCATTACGCTCATCAACTAGCCCTGTGTCGTTTCTACTGTGTTCAGCCTTTTAAACCGGCAGAGCACTGCAAAATTATATTTCAGGGCTCCAAACGTCCCAAAAAACTTTGTAATCAAACAACCCTCACATCTCTAATATGTAGAAAGTGGAGCCTCTAAACATCTTTTCCATAGAAAGTTTGGCCACACTTGACAGACAGTGCAGCATGCTTTAAGTTCACTTCTAATTTCTAAGTTCATGGTTATAGGATCGATTCTGACCGAAGCAGATGACTTCTTTTTCAGGTAAGAGGAAGAACTCTAAGAACGCCTTCCATTGGCTGGAAAGTTAAGTCGTGGCCCCATGTGGGGTGCGTAAGATGTTATCTGCGTGTAAAAGAACCCTTGATACATGCAGTGTTCTATGTGTAGGAACTCGACTCTTGGTACCAGTGGAAGTGCCCTAACAGGCTCACGGAAGAAATTAAAGGGATTGGAGCATCAGTACCGGCAGCCGGCTACGTAAAAATACCGTCTAACAGATCGCATGTGCCCCAATGGGACAAAAATTGTCATCTGACCATGTCGTAGTTCGTTCTATGGAGTAGGTGAACGAAATTACACCTCCGAAGGATTTAGACCTACATTAAATAAAGGGGTTGCGGCATTAGGTTGGCAGCCGGCTGCATGAAAATGCCGTTTAAGAATTCGTCCGTGTGCTTCCAGTTTCCAGTACAGGACCCAATCACAGACAGGAAAAATGGCCTGGAATAATGATGACAGTATATTATCACAGTAGCGGCACAGCAACTAGTTATAACCTGAGCAAAAAAACGTAAGCAAGTGCCTAACGTAACAACAACTCCACCACAGGACAAACCTCTTGGCCAACCACTAACCAGAACTCCTAAATCCTGCAAACAACAAACTACCAACCACCACCGTGTACCAAAGCCCAAACTTCTTTTGGAGATGGCTAAATGCAAACAACTGCATTTCCATCACAAACAACGAGTCAACTGACTCATTATGCAATTATTTGCTTCCAAGAATGTCTTCCTGGAGGGTAGCCAGTTGAAGACACCTCTTGAAGTCCCTCTCCTCCTCCAAATCTCTGATGGATGTGTCTTTCTCGCTCTTTCTCTTAATTTCCTAGCATTTCATTGCCTGCACAGTAACAATGTCATTATTAAACAAGCCCACATCAAGCCCACAAGCCCACATCAAGCTCTCATCAAGCCCACACTTGGCAGCTGCACTTAGTGTGTCAGTTCAATTATGCCATGCGCAGGGAACTTGACACGACATGTCTTCATATATGGATATCGACGACACACTGGCACGAACGAGGTGGAGAAGGGGTAGTGGGGAAGGGGGAGGAAGGGGTGGTAAAGGTGAGGGAGTAGGTGGATGAGAGAAAGAGAGAGGGAGAGAGAGAAAGGTAGACATAATGCAGTATTACTCCCACATTCCTAACCCTTCTCTCGACTACACGTCGAGTTGACCAGTGAGAACCGAGAGCACACTGATGAACTGTAGGACGATACTTTCATGCAGCCGGCTGCCAACTTAGTTCTATAACCCTTTGCCTATATAACGTCGGCCTATTTTCTTCGGGGCGCTGTGGAGTATTGTGGGTCATTGCGGAGTATTGGATAAAGTACTGTGGGTCAAGGCACTTTCTTTCGACAAAGGCCAGAAGTTCGGAACACTGCGGACTGTTAACGGGAATAGCAAGTGGTGGACATTAGAAATGAACCGATTACTTTCTTTCACCGTGAGGTCAGGAAAGCGGGGGGAGCGGCGAATTGCGTTGGACGCAACAGTTCTCGTCTGATCACTGAAGTTAAGCAGCGCAACTCCAGCTAGTACTGACATGGGTGGCCGCTTGGGAAAACTGGGTACTGCTAATACCCAAAAAATCGTCGCATTGGTGTAGTGTCTGTGCAGTCTCTGCATAAGAACTAAGCTGTGGACGGGGCTCTAATGACCTTTGTAGTTGAAGAGCCCTAAAACACCAACCAACAACAACAGGGGAGAGGGCGAAGCATTGACATCATACACCCACCACAAAGCAGGACACTGGTTCTAAGTCCCAAGAGGGATGGAAGGCACTCGATTGCGTTCAAAAGAAAATCAGTCTGACCTCGACCAGAATCCATCAATAGAGTCACAAAGTTCACTAACCACTGTATCACCGAGAGGCAGATACCTCATTATCCATGAATAATTTAAAAGCATACTGACAGCACTAGTACTGCTACTGAAAATCGACGCATATTCTGAACCCAAATTGCGTGAAACTAGGAGAAAGAAAGAGAGAGCAACTTATCTCTGATAATCATACGCTTAACCCAAAATTACCAGGTTGTTAATCGCTTTAATCCCCCAGTGAGACAACGCCGAGATGTTGCTGTCGCGCAACAGTCACAAACTTCAGTTGGAAATAACGGGTTGATCTTGTTGCTGTAGTAAAAGTGGTATCAGCAGTAATCCAAGGGTGGGTAGAGAGAGAGACAGAGGGGGGAGAGGGACGAGGGCGGAGGCACAGGCAGAGCCTGAAACTATAAAACAAGAGAAAAGCAAACTTCATTTGTAAGCAACAAGACAAGCTGTACAAAATACGGCAGTAGTACTAGTAGTGCCACGAGAGCCATGCATGATGCATGATTTTTAATGCAAATTACCTTCAATCCTTAAACACCGCAATTAGCACGCAAGAAGCAAGGTTGTTGCCAGCAGACAGCTCCAAGATACCTTGTAAGGAGGTTAGAGGCTGCCTTTCGACGAAAAATTGGCATTTAAGCAAGTGTGAAAAAGGTCAACTAGGATCATAACAAGTAAGAAGAGCAAGACGAGAAGGAGTCCACAGTTGATGGTAGTGGTGGTGGTGTGATAGAAGATAGAAAAGCCTACGACCAAGTCCTGTGCTCTTCTATAAAATGCTCCCAACGCTTGCTAGAAAAATGACCAATGGCGACTGCATGAAACGACTTCATATTATCATCATCATTATAAACAGGTCGAAGTTGTCCGGCAATTCCGAAAACACACGAGGAAATTTCAAAATGACCTGTCCAAAAGCACCGTTGATGATGATAACACCAACACAACAAGAGGCAGTAGCAGAACAATTCCGGCCTACCTATCCTGATCCCCTAAGGAGCAATGATGACCATAAGAGTTAATCATCATTTCAAGATGCTAAAATGTTTGCAAAATACAATATCAACAACCCCTTCCCCCAATTTACACATAGAAGAGAAGGGACAAGACGGACAGTACCACCATCAACAAGGAGAGAGGCGGTCAGTCGTCCTTGAAATGAAAAGGGACACACACATTAACAGAGATAGAGAGACCCGATAATGAGCCCTAATTTCGGTTGTAAATGTTCCGGTAACTCAGTCCATATTCAAACTCTAGGACCCTAGGACCTTAGGGCATGGACAGCAAGCAAGAGGAGGAGAAGGACGACGAGGAAACAAGCACTTATCGATATCATCATCCATATGGGACGATGATGATGGTGATTCCACTATGAAAATCTAAAACCACATTTTACACTCATTTGAGCTGCAAATGGACCTTTCCTCGGTCTCGGTCCAACCTTTTAGGCCATAAACTTCACAATTAGTATTCTAAACTATAAACCATAGATAGCCAACTGAGTCCATAAATTTAACATTCAATAACCCGTTATAACGACATACTCGCAATAACGTGACTATAACCACAGTCGATAATGGATGAAATATTCAAGAATGGGCAGGTTAATTGGACCCTAGCGAATTTTCCAGTCACATCAACTCCGACACGGTCCCTCGGCTTAAATGACCCGAACCTAACCGCCTGCTCTGCTGACACTGCCGTTACAAATGAACAAGGACGGCGGGAGAAGGAGGAGGGAAGGGTAGGAATGTGGATGCAGTGGAAAACGGTCAGGTACTGGCTACCACTACTACTACACCCCCACATCGACAACAGATCTCCAAAGAACGTTAACCTCTATTATCAAACATAAATAAAACTCACCAAGGGGGGGAAAAAGGAAAAATCTAAAGGTCCCTCATTTTCGACAATGAATTAGGGGCCAATTAAACACTAAAGCATCCCATATTTTTAACTTAATGTCTTTCATCATCGTTGCCTTTCTTGTCGGAACAAACCTCGCACTCATTCATTTCAGGTCTTTTGATACCATTTATTAGTATTAGCTATTATTACAACATTTTCATTGGTCACTACTCCTGCAATCTTGCCGACCAGAAATTTCTAATTTTAGCAACGACGGCCACAGGAACAACTTTTCAAATGTTAAAAGTAGCTAACGGAATTTTTATTATTGCTGCTCAGGCCATCCAATGGTCAAATGGAACAGGCAATACAGGACTTTCATTCACATCCCACGACGGCAAGTAGCATGCCTTCCCTACTCTAAAAAAAAAAGAGGTCCAAAATGTCCCGGGCAAACAACCCAACTGTCCTTTCGACATTATAAAAGTTAAGTCTCCATAAGGCTATAACCCTTCCCTCTCCCACAGAAAACCGGCAAATTACGTTGGACACCCAGTTCTAGTCTGATCACCGAAGTTAAGCAACGCGACCCCAGCTAGTTCTGACATGGGTGGCCGCTTGGGAAAAATGGGTATTGCTAATACCCAAAAATCGTCGCATTAGTGTAGTGTCTGTGCAGGGGCTCTAATGACCGTGTAGTTGTAGGGCCCTAAAACACCAATAAACAACAAACAATACCCCAGGAAAATGCCCATACATACTACAGATCCTAATCCGAAAACTGGACAAGTGACATAGGTCTGCTACAGTCCGGTAAAAACGGACGCAATAGTCCTTTAAAAAAGGTGGAGGACCTTAGTGAGTAAAAAAGGCGAAGGACCCTAGTGAGTAAAAAAATGGAGGACCCTAGTAACTAAAAAAGGTTGGGGATCCCAGTGAGTGATCCTAGCAGCAAAGGTTGGTCACTAAGTTATCAAATTATTACCTTTTCATTTGAGACATCACAGACACCAGGCATTAAGAGAGCCCAAGAAACTCGGGATCCCTCACGGGCCAAGCCCATCGCGCCATTAGAAGAGGATAAACAGGTAGCACAGGCTGCTCACCACATTGCACCGTCAGGGCGACCAAGTTGCGTTGGACACACCAGTTCTCGTGAGATCACTGAAATTAAGCAACGCAAACCCACGTTCGTACCAACACGGGTGGTTGGTAGTGAACGTCGGGTGCTGCAAATTTCCTCTCTCCTACATCCTCTACACCCACCTCCTCCTCACCCGCGAGCAGCCTCCTAAGGGTTCGGCCTGTTATGGCTGCTGGGCTTACTCCCCAAGCATAGTATGAAGTTATTGGACAGGCTGTCCCCAACCTGTTTTAAAAAGGGTACCTTAGTAGCCCACTTATTCATTAGCTCAACGTATGCTGGTTCAATCCTCAACTAGGAGAGAGTCGGGTCAGTGAAGGATCAGTACAACAAACTCTTGGACTGTTTTGTTGGGCCAACCCCCTACCCCTCGAATTAGCATGCTGTGCTAGAGCTTTCACATGCCACAGCTGTAAAACAGAGCAAATGACGATGAGAGAGGGGGAAGTGAGAGCGCAGGGAGGGGGAGGCAGGGGTGGAGAGCAACACGAGGTACTCAATTATCCACATTTTGCAACAATAACCTAATTAATCGGAAAAGCGCTCTTCTTGCAAAATTTTAACTAAAATAACGGTCTTTTGATGTTGAGGGAGGGGGGGAAAGCACCAAAACCACCCAAAAACACAATTCCCAACCAATTCTCCCATCTGTTGACAGTGTCCTACTCGATCAAGGGGAGGAGGAAGGGTCTGTTCCAATCCTGATAAATTGCACAGTTGAGAAACAGTAAAAATCATGACTGGCGTTAAAAGGTCAGCTCGCGGGCCATCCCGAGGACAACATTCATCCAGCAACACTGTTAGCTAGTAAATTAGACAATTTAATCATCCCGACAGACATAAAAATATCCACCCACATTTTTCGACAAAGGAGGAGGAAGAGAGAGAGACTAAAGAGGACATTGAAGAGGCGGGGAAAGAGGAGAGGGACTGCTTAAAAAGTCCCTCTCCGAAAAACCATAGTCTTCTCCAAAACCGGCTGCAAAAGATTTTATTATTTTAATTAAAATATATTTTTATTAATGAACCTTTTCGTGGTAAGGACACCAAGCGCATTTGTGTCTCACAGTACAATGAGGTTATGAAGAGGAAAGGGGGGGGGGGGCGAGGAAGGGGTAGCCGAAAGAGAGTGAAGGGGGAGGGGGTCAATAATGGGAATGCGTAGGAGGATGAGGAGGAAAATATGCGGTAAACAGCGAGTAGTCGCAGGGCCCGAAAGAAGGGCACAATGGTGGAAGAAGGTTGAAAAGTCTAGGGCTGTGGCGAGGAAGCAGAGACAGAGAGAGAGGGGGAGACGGGGGACGGGAAGGGGTTAGTGGCGAAAAATTCAAATGATATGAATTACGAGCACGAAACATCTGGCTAACACCATACATATGCAAATCGAGCTTCTAAATATGCATATAATCTGCTTGTTAATGACAGTGATGGTTTCTCGAGCGAACAGCTCTACAAAAAGACATGCACAGCGAGAGCGAGATGAGATGCAAGAGGGAACAGAGGTGGGCTTGGGACCCTTTCCAGATTACAGTATATAGTTCGGACCAATTAATGCGTTTTTTATAGACTTCTGTTTACCGGGATTGGGTACAAAAGTATGCGAGAGAGAGAGAGAGAGGCGACCTAGTGAAGTGCTAAAGAGGGAGTCAGTCAAGAGTAGACAGGCAGCAGTGGAGAGAGGGCGAAGGGAAAGAGTATATAGAGAAAAGAGAGCGCTCAAGACGACTTCATTAACTACCATGACTTTTATAAGATAAGTATAAAGACAAAAGAGACCCAAGATAAAATGGATTCCAAGGAGAAACATGACAGAAAAGAAGATGAAGAGCAAAGCGAGCGAGGGAGCGTGCGAGAGGAAAAGACTTCAAGATGATGATGATGGTGGTGGTGGTGGTGGGGCGAAGACGACGAATGATGGAAGCTTAATGAAGAGACAACAACCAAATGCCTTAACGCAAAAACAAAAGTGAATTTTCTCAAAGAATACGACAAGAGACAACATAGACTCAAGACGAGAAAACAGGAACACCAATTGCACAGCCTTGAAAATGATGACGACAGAGAGAAAGGAGGTGATGGAGAGAGAGAGGGGGGAGAAGCACAGGGATCAGAAGAAGGTGCTGCGAGTTAAGTGCCACAGAGGATAGCATCAGGAAGTCAGTTAGCGAGAACCATGATCAGACAACACCGACATTGCTGAGATATAACATTTAGAGAGAAAAAGGAGATGGAGAAAGGGGGGAGAGATAGAGAGAACGAGAAGGGGAGAAAGAGGCAGAGAAAGGGAGAGAGCGAGAGAGAAGGAGAGATGGATGGAGAAACAGGTAGAAAGAGAACTAGAGAGGGAGAGGCACGGAGAGGGAGAGAGAAGAAAGGGAGAGGAGAGGGAGAGAGAGAGAGAGACAAGAGGGAGAGAGAGACAAGAGGGAGAGAGAGAGACAAGAGGGAGAGAGGGAGAGAGAGAGACAAGAGGGAGAGGGGGAGAGGGAGAGGGGGAGAGAGACAAGAGGGAGAGGACAAGAGGGAGAGGGGGAGAGAGACAAGAGGGAGAGGGGAGAGAGAAGAGGGAGGGAGAGAAAAGATGGAGGGAGAGAGAAGAGGAGAGGGAGAGATAAAAGAGGAGAGAAGAGGGAGGGAGAGAGGAGAGGAAGAGAGGGGGAAAGGAGAAAGTTTGAGGAAGAAATACGGGTAATACGATTTGTTGTTGTTGGTTTTCAAACCATAAATCAATCTTTCGCAGCCATCATTCAGGCATGACTAGGAGCGGGTCAAGGCATTTCTTCAAGTGTGAACAACAATCGGTGGAAGAGGGGGAGGTGGAGAGAAAAAAAAGAGCTCCAGTCAAACAATATGAATAGGTCAAAAAATCATTTTTGACAAACAAGGGAATTGTCCAAGAAACGTAATGCCGGCGCCTAAAACAATGTCAAATGACAGATGTCATTCAAGGAAAAGAAGGAAAAAGCCACCACTAATATCAACCACGGCGTCGTCATTCGCTACTTGTTTTCAACCTTTGACCTCTGAATTCCACCATTCTTAATTACAAATATCACTAGTATTTTAACCGGGACTGTAGACTAAGTCGCCAATGTCTTACAGCAAAATTTCCAGGAGCAGGAGTTCGCCCGTTGGCGCCTGTGGAGCAAAAATGTCCCAAAGAATCAAAATAGGCCGATGGCCCGTCACCCTACTTGAATCAAGTTTGCATCTACAGAGTCAAGTATACTACTACTGAGTCATAGGTGGGCAGGACAGACGCAAAAGTTCCCATGTTGGAGGAGAGAGAGAAGGAGTCAAAGCAACTCCTAACCCTTTTCCCGCCTATGGCAGGGTCGGGTACCCATTTGTCCCTCTGAATGGACACAGGGTGATATATTGGTCATAGTTTTTTTCTGCAGCCGGTTGCCGGCCAAAGCTGCACCCCTACGGTTATTTATCGTCGGTCTAGTGTTCGTTGGGGAATGCTACCGACGCCAGGGGGCGAGCTCCTACACCTGGAAATTTTGCCTCATCTACCCGTTGCGTAGTAGAGAGGGTTCTTTTACGTGCAAGTGCCATCGTACACCCACAAGGGACCTCGGTTTTACTTCTCATCCGAAAGAAGGCACACTCACGGCTTCTCTCTCGCCCGAAAGAAGCCGACCCACCACGGTCCAGTATCGAACCTAGAACTACTGGCGTAGTTGTCGAGCGTGCTAACCACTACGCCACCGCGGCGGGTGAGAGAGAGAAGGAGTCAACATCCAAAAAACATCACTGAAGGGGTTTAACGCTTTAAAGGGGTTTCTCCCGTTCAACACACTGTTGATAATAACACTCCCAAAATAGCAGACTGCAAAATAGACAGGAGTGCGATTTTGTTTTGTTGGTGTTTAAGGGCCCTTCAACTACAAGATTATTAGAGCCCCGTCCACTGCATAGTTCTAATGCAGGAACTGCACAGACACTACGCTAATGCGACCAGTTTTCCCAAGCGGCCACCCATGCTAGTACTAGCCAGCTGCTTAACTTCAGTGATCAGACCAGAACTGATGTATCCAGCGCAATACAGCCTCTCTACAAGAGTGCGAGAGGGATATCAAGAGATGTGTTGCTAGGACACCAAAGCCACAAAAGTGGGGAATAAAAATGCCAGAAAAAAATAAAGATAAAGGATATCTTTATGAACGTACTGCCCACGTGCACACAGACTACAGAAACTTGACCATTCTTTTCCGGCGATGATCACACTAAGTGTTGCTCACCACCTACAGCCTGGACTGTTACAGTACAGGATTGTAATACTATTAGTACTTCAAAACACCAACAGGAACATCCACCAGACAGTGGCACCAACAACATCCATCAAAGTATTTCTTTCAAAACTAGGGAAGGCCATAAAAAGCAGAAGCAGTAAGCAAACCTTCCATGGATCAACCAACACTGCACTAAATGTTGCACACAAAAATGTCACTGAAAGCAGTAGCAGCATCCACCATTATTAGCAGACATTCCACGATCCAAACAGCAGCTGACATTCAACAGGATAGCTCATAAATGCTATCACCAGACGACAGGGGGCAAATTCTCCAGATCCCCAAACCTGAAATCTAGAATGTCACGTTAAAGAAACGCAGTTTCATGCAAGATTAAATATATTAAGACAAGGCATCTGACAGTAAGAATCTCAGACGCGACTCCTATTTCTTTGGCCACTACAAGCAGGACAAAGACCTGATATAGGAGTAGTAGGTGGAGAGAAGGTTCAGGGGGGTTGAGGCATGGCGTGAGGAATGGATATGTGCCGATGTGATATAAATACCGACATGAAAATGAACCCTAAAACGGAGGAATTAATTGGATACTTTAGACACCACAACATCCCGATCACGCCAACAGCATGAAGGCGACGACGGCAAAAACAACACTCTGAAGTCAAACCTGATACGTTAGCAGTTGCAGTACCCACGGGCTAACGGGGCAATGTTGTTTTTCTGTAAGAATAATTTGGAAAGTAGTGTGAGAGTAAGAGAAAGAGGAAAAAAAAGAGAGAACACACCAGTCTGTAATGATGGCTCATTTTCTTGCCCTGAACGTTGCTAATACCAGTCATCTATTTATATCCAAGAGCTGGCCAAATGCAATCTATCATGCAGTCACACAGACAGGACAGACAACTGAAATCTGTGAAACATGATAAGCTTCTCTCTTTTTTCTTTGTTTTGCTTTCTTCTGATGATGCTACAGAATAAGAAGAAGAAAAAAGTGATGAAGCGGAAGGAAGTGCTGTGAGGAGGAGTACAGAACACGGTTAAGACAAGCAAGCACACTTCACAGCGATCAAAAAGCTTCCTGTAACAAGCGTGCTCCTTGCATTTATATTTTAAAGGCTCATTCACAAAATTAGGAGAATTCGGAGTCACGCCAAGAAACCACCAACTCAGATCAGAACATGGCAAATTTTAGGAATACAGGCATGGGCAAAAAGCTCGCAAGGTTCTTCCCGAGACTTCTGATAACTAAACTGCAAATCTTTCAAATCCTGAGATTGAGGGCACCCCTGACAACTTGCCATCATTTCAGCCTCAGCCCCTACATTCTGTTCACACCAGTAACTTCACGCTGATGGGACAAACAAATGTGCGTCGTAGTGGAATGTGCCACCATTTTGGGGGTCACCGACTCAAATGCACTACACAATTAATTACCTGAACCCTCAATCGATTAATGCTTCCTTTAACCACTTCAACAGTCTCTGTGGAAACAAGTTTCTTATTGGCTGTTGGTGTTTTAGGGTCCTTCAACTACAAGGTCATTAGAGCCCCGTCCACAGTGTAGTTCTGATGCAGAGACTGCACAGACATTACACTAATGCGACATTTTTTGGATATTAGCGGTACCCAGTTTCCCCAAGCGGCCACCCATGCCAGTACTAGCCAGGGTTGCGTTGCTTAACTTCAGTGATCAGACGAGAATTGGTGTGTCCAACGCAATTCGCCGCTCCCAACAAGTTTCTTGGATGAATTAGTCAGTAACTCCGAACAGCCCATTAGAGTCCCAAGAAACCTTCTCTCTTCCATTCTGCAAAGCCATCTCCTGATTGCAATCGAAATGACCTGCTGACATACAGTCTCAGTTTTGTTTGTTTGTTTGTTGGTGTTTAAGGTCCCGGCAACTACAAGGTCATTAGAGACCCGTCCACTGCGTAGTTCTACTGCATATGCTGCACAGACACTACACCAATGCGACGATTATTGGGTATTAGCAGTACCCAGCTTTCCCGAGCGACCACCCATGTCAGTACTAACTGGGCTTGCGTTGCTTAACTTCAGTGATCAGACGAGAACTGGTGTGTCCAACGCAACTCGCCGCTCCCTTACAGTCTCAGATATAGCGAGGGAGAGAAAGGGGTAACAACTCTCCAAGAAATTTTACAATATCCAACACCAGTCTTAATCAGTCCATTCACTACCTCGAGTCGAGTTTCAGGCTACTCTTTTCAGGATGACATGCACTGAAGTTAAACCTTTGCCTTTACACTCATCCACCTCATCAGAAATCGAAGTCCTGAAGAAAAAAACAAGGTTACAACACCTGTACTGCGCCTTCGTCATAAAAAAAAACTAATTGTCGGCTTTCCAGGCTTAAAGTTGGCAACACGATATTAACGATGGAGATATCACAGAGACTTCGCGTGACCTCTCAAAAGACATCTGGACAGTTTCTCACCATTGATCTAAAATTCAATGGCACTACTAAATCCAAATTTGGGGGAGGGTCCACGGTAAAGATGAAATAAAAAACAGTAATACCAAGAACGATTGCTTAAAGACCATAAAATGAGTAATTTAGTTCTAAGTCCACAAAAACTACAACGGTGCAGTGCACAAAATTGGTTACAGAAGTCTTTGGGACCTTGGGTCCAAATCATGACAACACAATTTCGTTGTCTTGAGAGAGAGCGAGACAGAGAACATTTCATGACCAATAACAGAACTTCAAGGACCTCACCTTTTGCGACTGACCTTGTAAGCAACTTTCATCTCACCAAGAGCGGAAGTTGGAGATAGAGAGTGAGAGAGATGACCACTAGGAAGACAACCCAGAACTAGTTCACCACTCCAAACTACAGATAACAAAGTCTGTAAGATCTCTTTACATGATATTAATGACTGGATCCTCACAAAAGTTTCTCGTTGAATCGATCAAAAACAATTTGGGAAGGCAAAGGGAGGACAGAATAAAAGGAAAGCATTTCAAGAATCTGGATTTGGCACAAAATAGGCCAGCAGAAAGGCGAGAATATTGAGTCGCATGATTGATTACTTTTATAGGATCCATATACTTTTAAGAGAACAAGTGATGATGTCCACGTGTCTTAATGCAGACTACAAAAATTTGGAGAAATGGCAAGGGCAAAGGATAACACCAAAGTGGAGTTGATGGAAAGAAGGAAAGAAACTAGAGACATTACATAAGAAAATGGTTGGGTCAACGATGTGAACCCTGTGGTTCAAAAACGGAGACATTCTAGCTTGAGCGTTCATAAAGTTAATAATGGTCTCAAAGTATGCTCTCGTGAACACAGGAACCAACTCACAGATGGCTCTTAAAAACTAACCACTGAATTGATTCCGTTCTTTATGTCCTTTCGATTACTGCAGCCAATCAGCTAAGTACAACGGACAATATATGATGGACGACCACCAACTAACTCAGGGCACAAAAAAATGCTCCACCAACAAGACAATATCACTTGAAGATAACCATTTATACGGGTCATTCGGGGTTAACCCACTCAGCGATTGGACAGTCGAGGAAAAGTCCAAAAGATGGAAAATGCGTTTGAAAAATAAGTGGACGACGGTGGGTGGTGTTGCTGGTGCTGGTAACGAGAAAGCAATGAAAACTGTGACGACGTTCAATTTCAAAGATTAAGGGGACGGAAGATGTCTCCTACAAGATGTTGGATGGATGCCCTTTCAGTAAAAAAAAGTCATCAGGAAATACCAAATCCATTCATCCAAAGTCATCAAGCGGACTATACGATCAAGTGACATTTTCAATTCTTATACCTTAAAGAGGAAAATAAAAGGAGGGACGAGCATCAAAAGGGAAGGGTAAAGATGAAGAAGAGCCATAGGAAAGGGCCGTCACGAAAAGGGAGAAGGGTCAAAAAGTTCACCACCATGAAGTTGCATCTTGGAAACTAAGTCTTAAACAAGTCCAAAAAAAGCAGGCATCATGCAGCCGCCTGACCAAAATAAGGCACGACAATCAAGAACTCTAACGAAAGAAATCGTTGAAGAAGGGGTCAAACGCATAACGTTAGATTGTCCTACAGAATCGTGACGTGAACGACCCTCACAAGTTCCCTCGAAACCGTAACACACGCCCCACCCTGGCGATAATTAAAATCACTGCCGTGAGAACAAAGGCAGCGTTCCACCATCACGGGGCACTCCACTATCAACCAATCCTAAATGACCAACCAAGCAATCAATCTCTCAGAAACATGGACAGCTCAAAAGAAAGAATAGATGAGACCAATACTGACCAAAGAATCGCATCATGACCAATGGGCGAAAATGGTAATCGTGCTGGACCACGAAATGTTAAAAGATAAGTGTACAGAACAAATGGGTATCTTAGACAACGTATGCTACAGTACTTCTCTGTATTAAAGAGGAAGAGACAAACCAATAAAATGGTGAAAGTGTCTCCTCTCTTTCAGAAAGTCCCAAGAGGATCTTCAAGTCTGTTGACATCAGTTGCACAAAACTCTGAAAATTAAAATGTCCTACACTGACGCACACTAAATGGCAGAGAGCGATTGCAGATCATTAATCTTAACAATGGCATACTTTAGATAGCAGACCGAAAAGTCTGACCTATGACCTCCGCCGATGACAGTATTCAGTTCACGAAATTCATCGGGGATTTTGTCAAAGCTCTAAAAAGCACATCAACTCTTCATGACATATAAAGAACCAGAAGTAAGGTGGGGAGTCACACCCTAATAAATCTGCCCCACACCTGAAAATTTACCTCTACCTTACTCCACGGTGGTTCAATGGTAGAGGGCTTGACTGAGTCCATGAACGCATGTTTAATCCTAGTCAAGATCGGGACTCCTTTTCCAAGCGAAATAGAAGTTTCAAGAGTGCCTTCTGCCGGACGAAAAGCCTGAGTCCTACCCACGCGGAGTGTGTAAAACGTCACAGCTGTTCACACTGAAATGAGCCGTAAATGCATCACCACCACTAACCCTTTCGAGCCACATGACCAATTTGTTGGGCCGTGCTGTTACGCAGCCGGCTACCAACCCAATTCTGCAATCCCTATGTTTACTCAAGCAACGGTCTATTTTGATTCGCCTGGACACTTATCCGCTACTGACGCCAGGGAGTGAGCTACCAGAACCGGACATTTTGCCGAAGCATGTAATAAGGGCTCTTTTACTTGCCGCTGGGACATCGTATACACCACATGACACCACCGCTTTACTTCTCATCAGAGGGAATCCGCAAAAAAAAGGCCCTTTTCTCACTGGCCCGGTCCCTTGGGGCCGGTAAATTACCTTCAGCAGTGGAGAGGCCAGTGGCACATAACCAAACACATTCCACTCCCGTAGAATGACCTAATCCACTTTCCCTCAAGGTGCCTTTCATCAAGTACACCCTAACCGTGGGACATGCCAGTTAACGCAATGCAATCTGGCACCAACATCTGACAATGCACAATCCTGCAAAACTCCTCCAAAAAAGAAGTCTTCCTCATTAGGAAGAAGACATCGGTGTCGTCTTCACAGCCGGTGGTAAACTGCCCTCGAAACACAAAATCTCTGAGGATGCAGGTCACATAATTACTACGAGAAACTTGCCTACTATCAGCACCAACAAAACAACGACAGTCTAGCGAAAATGAGAAAGAAAGGAATCCTTTTTAAACGGATGAAGAAAACAATTCCAATTAAACTGATCACAATGGCCCGTTCTGGTGATGAGGGCGAAGAAAACGCAAGTTGACAACAAAGGACAATTTCATACCAGACACATTTTCATTGCCTCATATCGCCGTCAATTCTCATTAATGCGGAAGAATGTCGACACAATCTCACCTCGCAGGAAAAAAAAAGCATCAACGAAAGGGTGGGGTATGATCCAGCCCTTTACACTGGTGATTCCAGACATGGCAGGCAGACAGGCAAGCAAGTAGCTAAAGAGAGAGAAAGAGATAAAGAGACATTCCAGAGCAAAAGACCATCAACTTGGTTAACGAGAGCCGTCAGCTGGCTACAATCCTAAAGGCTCAAAACTTGGTAAACCACAAGTGCGCCATTACGACAAAACCCTCAACATATAAAACCTTGGAATCTTTTTAGCAGACGATGGATACGTCACACCATCATCACCACCACCACCACCACCACCACCAACATGGCTCGCGACATGCCTTTCATTGTTTACAGTCTTCAAGTAAAGATATCAGCATCTGGTAAACTCTGTAAAGCAAGATCAGCAAGTTTAACAAAAAAATTAGTAAAACTCCTCTTCGTGCTTACCGGTCAGACCCCAAGAAACTATGCCAGAAATATAACAGGTCAACTGGGTCCAAAAAACCTTTTGTTCCACGTCATTTGCATTAGATGCTGTACAGCACAAACGCAGCAAGTAAGGTGCAAAAGAAGGCATTTGAGAAAAAAAAATTGGGGAAGTAATGGAGGCCAGAAAGTGGAAGCTGTAAGTTCCAAACAAGTACTTCAGTGGACTGAAACCTTGCACTCCTTCAGTATGAAACAAGAGCGGGGTTAAGAAAGCACAGTATTTAAAATATCTTGGAATAAGTAGTGCGGGGATAATGTGGACATGGGATGGAATTTCAAAAATTATAGGAATGAACAGTGCATAAAGATTATTTGGGAAGTGGCAGAACTAAAACAGAGAGAGTAGAAGATTATCCTTATCACTAACCCCTTTTCTAGCCTAAGGCAGGGTCAGGTGCCCATTTTTGTCCCACTGGGAAACATAAACAATCTATTGGATGGTATATTTTAGGCAGCAGGCTGCCAACCCAATTCTGAAATCCCTTTTTTTATTGATCGTCGGCCTATTTTGATTCCGTAAGACACGGAATAGAGATAAAGCGAGAGAGAAGGTCAAGGCCAATGAGGACTCTTGAAACTTTGGGTTGATCGCACAAAACCTTTCAAGTATTGAGCAGCAACTAAAACTGAAATGCCGACTCCTCATCTTGACAAATGAGATTCTGTCCTAAATCTAAAAAAAAGAAAGTCGAATTACGGGCCTGATGGACGACGGACGGTAGAGCACATACACGCTACAGTGCTTCCTTTCCTGTAACTAAACGAAAATTCTCAAATCAATAATTCGCCCACGTGACCACCGCCAAGTGAACTTGTGTGAAGAGGAGAGGACCGCAACCAAAGAGATGTGTTCAACTGAAATATGATGCAGCAATATGAGCAAATAAGAAAAAAAATGAAGAAAATAGAAGAATGGGAGAAACGGGGATTTCTCCAAATATTCATTTATGCGCAGATATCAATCTCTGCAACTGCGGAACAACAACAACAATATCTCGCCCAAATGGCTAAACATCCAGTCAAATCCATTTACCATCATCGTCAATTACACTGATAACCGAAAATGCCAATTAAACAAATTCATCAATCAGCTTCAACCGTTGCAACGAATCAAAACAGCCGAAAATTCATTAATGGACGACTATGTTCGCACTCCTTTCAACACCTCGCTTTGACGTTTCATTCATTTATCGTCTGATCCTAATTATAACCGATTCGGCAATCAAGCTTCGGTGAAAGGACCACAGCCACACCTACGTTCATCCCCTTATCAGGGAACCACATACCTCTGTCAGAAAGGGGAGCAGGAGCACTCTAGGTCAGGTATCATCAGTCACCTTTCACTTGCCAATTTTGTCCTATTAGGACACATGAGCAATCTGTGGGGCCGGTACTGTTTGGGAGCGGCTTAGTGCGTTGGACACACCAGTCCTTGTCTCATCACTGAAGTCAAGCAACGCAATCCCAGCTAGTACTAACATGCGTGGCTTCTTAGGAAGACTGGGTACTGCTAATATCCAACAAATCGTCGCATTAGTGTAGTGTCTGTGCAATCTCTGCAATAGAACTACAAAGTGGACGGGGGCTCTAATGACCTTGTAGTTGAAGGGCCCTAAAACACCACCAAAACAAAAAAAAACAGTACTGTTGTGCAGCCGGCTGCCGACCTAACGTTGCAACACCTGTGCCTATTTTGATTCCTTGGGGCACGTTTTCCTTTAACGACGCCAGGAAGGACGAGCTCCTAAACATGAAAATGTTACCGATCTACACGTCGGGTTCCTTTACGTGCAGTGGTGACATCCTACACACCACATGGATCACAGCTTTATTTCCCATAACGGGCCCTGAAGGCCTGTCTGATTCAGAAGCAAACCAACGGCCTCGGTCCAGATCAAACCTTGAATCAGTGACGCAGTAGTCCAGGATGCAACCTCTGCGTCACAGAGGTGGACTCACTCTAGGTCAGGCCCTCTATGAATTCTGTCGCAATAAAACATCAATGATCATCATTCCTGGGGTAAAAGAGACGACGGCCTGATAGCCACTTCTCAGCGCCAATGAAATTGGAGTGGACAAATATGAAAGTAGGTGGACGATAGGAACCAGATTAGGAATAGATAGAAAGGACAGGTTTGTGAGGGGAGAAATGAGAGGGGGTCCTACAAGTTCCCCTAACGCTCAACGGAATTCACAAGCATCGGTGGTCAAGACCGAGCTACACACTCAAAGCACCACCAAGCAATGTCCCGCAGTCATGAGAAGTAGGACAAAGGGATCATTGTTTAGGAGGAAAAGAGGTGGATGGCAGGGCGGCGGAATATAGGCACCCTGTTGATCTCACCTCTGTAAAACGGTGAGAACAAAGCAGAGAGGCGTTGATCTATACCAGGTACAAATCGTCACCTGCGAAAGGAACAGATACTAGCCTACTAAATCCTGTTGAAACCGGAGATCTCATAATTACGAAAGCACAGCAATACTGTACCTGGGACGTATATCGCCCACTGACCTTGTCATAACTCAGGCTTGAATTCCCGAAAAAAAAAACGGGGAAGGGAGAAAGAGAGGAGAGGGGGGAGGGGAAGAGGAAGGTAAAATCTATCAATCAACGACATTATCACCGTGTTTCCGTTTTCACAGCAATTAAACAGACGTGGATCAAGAATTACAAGAAAAAAAAAAGAGGCAGGAGATGGGGAAAGACGACTTCCGGCAACATCCAACAAACAAACATGTAATCACGTGTCACTCGTCTACGTCCTTCACATTGTACGAGGTGTAAATGACGCCAATGTCGCTTAGATACCTGCTTATTGTTCCTCTTATCAACACATACACAAGAGAACATCTGAAATTAGATGACAAAAAGCAGGAAAGTAACCGTCCTAAACATAGACTATATATTAACCAAGTGCACCATGATCTTTCAACGACAACTGTCAGGCCACGTGGCGGTGGCCACACAGTGGAGAGGAGAGCAAAATATACCTGAACTACCAGTCCACCTTCCTCCACTCTCTTTTGCCCGGAAGAGAGAAAAACAAACCCGACGTTGCTAAGTACTTCTCCTTTACGAATTCCAGAGCCAAAATTACAGCGGCCATCGTCTTCCTACAGACGCCAAAAGCCCTCTGCGAATTAAAATTGATAATCAATCTAAGTGCACTACTGAACAACAACACATACAACAAGCCACAAACAAAATGGATTCAACTCCTATAGTCAGGTAACTCAGAAAACTCAAGAGGAATTGGGGATAGGGGAGAGTACAGGGCGAAGGAAAACTGTCAGACGAGGAGAAGGGAGGGGGCAACTTTGGCAGATGGATGGCATTCATTCGCCTCATATATCCTTTTTTTTATTTTTCAACAATGATAATAACAATAATAATGCACGCACCCGAAAGCTATTTCGAGACAACTGCGATTTATCAGTGCCTCCACAGTCACGTCAACCCCTATTGGACGTCGGATGATAGGGCAGTGCCCCGAAACGAAAGGAGGGGGGGGCGGGAGAGAGGGAGAGAGCTATGGCACGCCATCAATGCCTGCAATGCGTTCAGTTCAGCATCATTTCACATTGGACTCATCAATATCTAAAAACCATCCAGGGACGTAAAACAACACAGAATGAAAGAGGAGGAACAAGATTCAGAGATAGGACATACAAAAACACACATCTGAAACATAGAAAAAAAAGGAGAGGGAAAGGGACAGAGAAGCAGGTCAAAGGGTAAATTATTCCAAAATTTTTCTTTGTACAGTAGTAGATGGCGTAACGAAACAGACTTGTAAGAAAGGATGGAAACCAGCAAAGCTTTGGAACACAGGATGGATAGTTGGAGAGAGAGAGAGAGAGAGAAGGGGGACAACAGCAAGCAAGATCTAAACCCCGTCACCATACCTAATAGGAAACACGTGGCACTCCTCCAAAAAAAAAATCGTTTCTTAAGCAACACCATCTCCATTTTTTGGTGCGTGCATGTTTAGTCAGTTTTTTCTTTCTTTTCTTCTCCTTCTTCTTCTTCGCATGACAAAAGTGACAGTAATTACTTGTCAGCTTTGTTCCAATTTCATCTGACAGCAATCCAAGCCATCTGAATCGTTGCCACCACCTACAACTTTTAATTTTTCAAGAACGTCTCGGTGGCGAGGCACGCCTTTTTTTTCTTAATCCATCTACTTGGCAAATCCGTCACAGATCTGCTATATTTAAAACATCGACAAACAAAATCTTACTCAAGAAGAAAAACAACAACAACAAGCAAACACACTAGCCAGTAGTGAACCCGCTACTGTATCCTTTCCCCATAATCAACATACCAACCAACAAAGCAACTCCGAACCCTTTTCCGGCCCTATGGCAGGGTCGGGTGCCTATCTTCTCCTTCTGAATGGACACAAGGGCAATATATTGCTGGATTAATTTCATGGGTTGGGGATTAAGCCAAACAGCTATAACAGGACGAACCCTTAAGAGGCTGTTCGCGGGAGATGAGGAGGTAGGTCTAGAGCAGGGGTGGCCAACTTTTGTGCACATAAGATCTACTTTTTATCCTAAAAACGTGTCGCGATCGACTTGTTGTCATGGGCGTAGTCAAAGTGAGGGAGGGGGAGGTTCGATACTGGACCCACCTCGATCCAGTATCGAACCTAGAACCACTGACGCAGACCTAGAAACACTGCGCTACTACGTCACCGAGGCGGGTGTTCAGTCAACACATGGCGAGTGATCGACCAAAATTGGCTTCGCGATCGACAGGTTGGCCACCCCTGGTCTAGAGGACGTAGGAAGGTGGGAAATTTGCAGCACCTAACGTTCTTTATCAACCACCCATGTTGGTACTAAAGCGGGCTTGCGCTGCTTAACTTCAGTAATCTCACGAGAACTGATGTGACCAACGCAACTTGGCTGCACCTTTTTCCGCAGCCGGTTGCCGACCAAAGCTACAACCCCTATGCTTATTTGGGAAATTCCATCGACGCCAGGGGGCGAGCTCCTACACCTGGAAATTTTGCCTCATCTACCCGTTGCGTAGTAGAGAGGTTTCTTTTACGTGCAAATCACATCGTACACCACACGGGACCTCGGTTTTACTTCTCATCGGAAAGACGACGCACTCGGGCCCTCTCTCTCGCCCAAAAGAAGTCAACCCACCTCAGTCCAGTATCGAACCTAAAACTACTGAGGCAGTTACCAAGCTTACAAACCACTACGTTTAGTCAACATACCAAGCAAGATTTGCATATTTTTTCCTTTAGAGATCCTCACCGAATAACGCTTCTGAAATAGTTGTCCCACTCGAGGATCGTCCCCCCTTCTCCCTCTCCCTCTCTGCATAAACAAATTCTTGCCTATGAATAAAGCCAACAACCATGCCACCGTCCATTCCCCTCTAACACTCCCCAGTGCTGACCAAGATGCTAGTGCTGCTGCTGCTCCTGATGATGACGATGATGCTGCCCAGCATCCAGATCATTACTAGAAAATGTTTTGGGAGAGGAACTTCAGCAACCGCCCAAAGAGAAAAGAAATTATAATATCAAGAAAAAAAGAAGAAAAACTTATCCGAAAGTTAAATTACTCTTAAAAAGCTTTCAGGCAATTACGATAAGGACGATCAGGGACCCATTAGAGGCTCGGTCAGGTGGCGCCATTGTAGTTTTCAGTACAAAAAAAAGGGCTACTCCTCTACAGAAATGCCAACTTCTCCTCTGAAGATGCTATTAAGGGAAGAAAAAAAAACAAGGGAGCGGGAGAAGAAGGGCGGAGGGGAATACCAGTGAGTGGCCAATGGAGCATCTTGAGGTATATATATATATATAAAGCCGCCTTAAAATTAGAAATGCTTTTTAACTGTACAGTTTGAGGAAAATAAATTTTAATTATCAGCCTTTTGTACTTTATCTGCATCAATAAGCCAAATAAAATACGGTGGCGCCAAGACGATTTCAGATCCCAAGTGGCTTATTGCGTTGATCACGCAGATAGAAGATATTGTCTTCAGAAATTCAATCAGGATATTGGGACTGCAAACTCACTCAGTCATCTAAAGTGGCCCGTAAAAGTCAAGGGCTAACAAAGATACCTAAATTCTGCTTACACTGCAGAAACTTTGGTTCCAAGACACAACGCGACAGAAGCGTCCCACAACCTGACACCAACAATGCCACCGTCACCAGCCACCACCAAACCCGTTTGCTTAGTTTCGTTGGTGTTTTAGGACCCTTCAACTACACAGGTCATTAAAGCCCCATCCACAGCATACTTCTTATGCAGAGACTGCACAGACACTACACAAATGCGACGATTTTTGGGTATTAGCAGTACCCAATTTTCCCAAGCGGCCACCAATGTCAGTACTAGCTGGGTTTGCGTTGCTTAACTTCAGTGATCAGACGAGAACTGGTGTGTCCAACGCAATTCGCCGCTCAATTTCGCCGCTGCGTAGTTCTAACGCAGAGTCTGCACAGACACTATACTAATGCGACGATTTGGGGATATTAGCGGTACCCACAGTTTTCCCAAGCGGCCACCCATGTCAGTACTAGCTGGGATTGCGTCGCTGAACGTTGGTGATCAGACGAGAACTGGTGTGTGTCCAACGCAGTAAGTCGCTCCCACGTATCGCACATAATGCTGGGTCCACACCGGCCGCGCCGCGCAGCGCCAAACAAGTAACCGCTGAGCGATCGGTTTTGACGGCAAGCAGCGCAACAATGTGCGAAGTTGCGCACTGGCGAACACGATCCGCTTGATGTCGGCACATCAAATGAATCTGCTCGTTCGTGCTGCAAACACATTGCTGTGTTATCAGGGCACTGTTTTGCGCAGTTCTGCTCCATTTTGAACAGAGCGCTGTTGCGCAGCCGGTGTGGACCCAGCATAACACAACTGACACGATGATACTAGAACAACGCTCATTTAGGCAGGTTTTTACATGTGTCGAACAGGTATGAGCGATATTTGTTTTCGGTTCGGTTCCGGTAAAAATAACGGTTTTACCGGTTTTTCGCCCCGGTTCGAAGCCCTGGAAAGACCTGCACTTTGAAAGTGTCAAATACTACGACTGCCTAGGTGAAGAGGAATTGCAGTCCCTTTGCAGTTTCCTGAAATTCAACCTCCCAAAGGAGTAGAATTTAATTAAATCCTTTGACATTTGATGTATATATTGAGAGAGAGAGTCCTACGGTTCCACATACAGGTCAATAATGGTTTCTTTCTTGAAAAGATGCAGTCGATGGTGACTATGGAGTCCATTCCTCCAACCTACCACCACTTGATGAAGAAAATGTGGCGTGGTGCGCCTTTTTCAACAACACACATTCATGAACAATACCAATTCCCAAGTCTGTGTATGTGTGCGTGTCAGCCAATTACTTATGATTTAACACCTCCAAAACCCAGAGCGCCATTCCAACGACCATAACCAAACACTTCACTTATTCGTTGAGACCGATTCACAAGGATAAAAGTTGGCAAAAGGCCTTTCTCTTTCTTCTTCTCCTCTACAAAATAAACTTTCTTTCCAACCAATGAAGAGCGGCGAGTTGCGTTGGACACACCAGTTCTTATCTGATCACTGAAGTTAAGCAACGCAAGCCCAGTTAGTACTGACATGGGTGGTCGCTCGGGAAAGCTGGGTACTGCTAATACCCAATAATCGTCGCATTAGTGTAGTGTCTGTGCAGACTATGCACTAGAACTATGCAGTGGACGGGTCTCTAATGACCTTGTAGTTGACGGGACCTTAAACACCAACAAAATAAAAAAAAAATCCAACCAATGAACGAATCAACAATCTTCAGTCTGCCTGTGGCAGGACATTCATAGATAGCGACGTCAGAACCACATTTACATCTTACGAAAGGAGAAGTAGGTAGGGAAGAAGGAAGGTATGGAGAGAGAGAGAGAGAGAGAGAGATCAATTCCAATCCATCGGGGGGATGAAGTTTCAAACCATCTTGTATCAAGCGGACAACCGTGTCTCTCCAAAAAAATAAATGGATAAATCAAATTTCAGTCCTAATTTCAGCCCCCTTTCTTTCTCTACAATTATTAAAAAACAATAAATCAAGATAGAAATCAGGTCATTCCGCAACCTCGACACACCGTGGCTCAAATCCACGCTCAGAACGAGAGAGAAAAAACTTGACAATATCTCATTCAACTGATATTCCTGCGAGTCCAAAAAATAAAAATCAATTTCGTTGAAAATGGTCAGCGCGGCATTAGTGGCGCCACCGAGATGGCATGCAGAGCAACAAACTCGGGTTCCGTCCTCTACTGTCCCTCCCTTACATCTCCCTCGCTACAGGACCAGTGGGAGCGGTGAATTGCGTTGGACACACCAGTTCTCGTCCGATCACTGAAGTTAAGCAGCGCAACCCCAGCTAGTACTGACATGGGTGGCCGCTTGGGAAAATTGGGTACTGCTAATGCCTAAAAATCGTCACATTAGTGTAGCGTCTGTGCAGTCTCTGCATAAGAACTATGCTGTTGACGGGGCTCTAATGACCTTGTAGTTGAAGGGCCCTCAAACACCAACAAACAAACAAAGCTACAGGACCAAAAGCAGAATGAATATGATTCCAGTGCTCTGTCCAACCGTTCAAGGCTAGACAAACCACTTCCATTGTGGACAAACAAGGTTCTTAACTGCTTCCGCAGAAAGTCTCAAAAAGCTATTAGAGGATTTACGAGTGTTTAGCTTTTCCGTACCACAGAGCAATCCTTTTCCCGCCTATGGCAGGGTCGGGTACCCATCTTGTCCCTCTGAACGGACACAAGGGCGATATATTGGTCACTGTTTTTCCGCAGCCGGTTGCCGCCCAAAGCTGCAACCCCTATGTTTATTTATCGTCCGCCTACTGTCCGTTTTTTGGGGAATTCCACCGATGCCAGGGAGGGGTGAGTTCTGGATATTTTGCCTCATCTACACGTTGCGTAGTAGAGGATTCTTTTACGCGCAGATGCCATCGTACACCGCACGGGACCTCGGTTTTACTTCTCATCCGAAAGAAGCCGCACTCGGGGCCTCTCTCTCTCTCTCCCGAAAGAAACCAACCTAACCTCGGTCCAGTATCGCAGTCAGTAGCGGTTCTAGCATACGCGAGGCCCTGTGCAAACCTGTGTAAATTGAAAGTGCGAGGCCCTTTCAACTTGCAAAAGCGAGGCCCCGTGCATTTGCACAGTTTGCACGTGCCTAAAACCGCCACTGATCGCAGTGCTCCGCAACCGGTGTCCCTTGAGCCGATACAGGTGTGAAGCTTATGATGTGCCACGGAATTCTTGGAAGCACTATTGTGTGCCGTAAGTGATAAAATGTTGCGGAGCACTGCAGTATCCAATCTACAACTACTGATGCAGTTACCGAGCATGCTAACCATTACGCCACCGGGGCGAGATCTTTATCGTACCAGAGAGAAAAAAAAACACCAGCCACAGGCAGATTAACCTGCATGAGCAGAATTTACCGATTGAACTACCGCGGGGTCAGCACTAACCAAAAATTCAACAAAATCTAAAATAATATGAATGGAAGGATGGGGAAAGGGTAGGGGGAGAGAAAGGCGAAAGTGGTCTCTAGTTTCACTTACGTCTCCTATGTCATTTTAAACCAAAATAGGTAAAATTCCACCGCCATATCACGGTTTTTACGAGCGCCACATGTGGTGACCGAGAAAAATCATAAGTCATCTGCAATAACGGATAAATATTATTGTCCGCCATAATGCACTTAGTCATTACTCCACCATTTCATTTGGAATCCTGGGTAAACAGATAAAATCAAACAACTTCTCCAAGGACACCAACCACCGGAATGGATTTTAGGGGCACATATCAGTAGAAAAATGGTGAGGGGTGGCACACTAAACATACCCTTGGTTTTTTATGGTCTATATATCGTCATTAAGACCAAAACAATAAAACCAACTCTGAAATATAGGGCTATATGCCTTACACACAACTATGGATGGATGAACGAATATAAGCACAGCAAACTCTACAGCTCTCCCAGTATCAACCACCTAAGATTTTAGGAAAGACAAGGTAAAAAAGGTAAAAATGACAAGGGCGGAGGCGGGATAGCTGTTAGAGAAATTAGATGGTACAAAAAATGAGAGTAAACGTCCTTTCTTCAAGACTTTCTCTCCTATATATATACATAAACCAACACTAGCACAACCACAAATCGAGGTATATAAATATCCAAACAATACCTATCAAAAAAAAAAACAAATAGCCAACCACCACCATGGAGTGCCAGATGGTCTTTGAGGGGGACAATGACAGAAGACAGACAGAAAAACACCCCACAGTGATTCACGACATCTAGGAAGTGTTGACTGTGAATTAAAGATTATCAGAAATACCTTTTTTTATCAGAAGCTTTGAAACAGGATTCAGACATAGAAAGAAAACAACAAAACCACCAATGCCATAAGCTACTCAGATGAACGACCACTGCCTGCAAGAGATTGCTAATGAAAGTTTGTGGAGGAGAAAAAGTTGAGTTCTATCCTGTCCACCCATAGACATTAAATGAACATTACAGCCGCCATTTACCAACCAAAACATCAGCAGAATAACTCCACTGCCACTACACTCATGTCTGTAATTAAGCTACCAGAAAATAAAAGATTTCGTGTAAGGGCACATCAAGCCATATCACTACTTATCCAAGCCAATACCAACAAAAGCCTTTGCCTATCAAGATTTGACTATGGAAGAAAATATACAAAGCAACTCCTAAACCTTTTCCCGTCTATGGCATAGTCGGGTACTCAACTTGTCGCTCTAAATGGACACAAGGGCGATACATTGCGCAGTGATTTTCCACAGCCGGTTGCCGACCAAAGCTGCACCCCTATGGAGCGGCGAATTGCGTTGGACACACCAGTTCTCGTCTGATCACTGAAGTTAAGCAGCGCACCCCCTGCTAGTATTGACATGGGTGGCCGCTTGGAAAAACTGGGTACTGCTAGTATCCAAAAATCGCCACATTAGTGTAGTGTCCGTGCAGTCTGCATCACAACTACACAGTGGACGGGGCTCTAATAACCTTTGTAGTTGAAGAACCCTAAAACACCAACAAACAACAGAAACCCTTATGCTTATTTATCGTCGGTCTACTGTTCGTTGGGACACTCCACCGACGCCAGGGGGAGGTTCTACACCTGGAAATTTTACCTCATCTACTCGTTGCAAAGTAGCTAGGGTTCTTTTACGTGCAAATGCCATCGTACACCACACGGGACCTCGATTTTACTTCTGATCCGAAAGAAGGCGCACTTGGGGATCTCTGTCCTGCTCGAAAGAAGCCAACACATCTCGGTCCAATATCGAACCTAGAACTACTGACGCAGTTACCGAGCGAGCTACCCACTGCGCCACCGAGGCAGGCTCTACGAAAAAAAATATACATTATCAAAAAAGAAAAAAATATATCCCCAATTTTTTGACGCAAATTAAACTATTAAATTAATGCAAAGGTTGTTGGTAAATTAAAAGCAACTATTTCGTCCTATCCCGATGGAGGACTACTTCAAGTGTTTCTCAGACCTAAGAGAAAGAAAGAAGAGGAGGCATTAAGTATTTTTTTCCATTAATAAAACACTCATTAGTGTGCATGTGGGAAGATTTCGGTGATGAAACTGTGAGTGGTCCCTGAAGACGAATCCTAAATTTCAGGGCGACTCTTAAAACATACGAGTTTCGATTCGGTGACGTAAGACGAGGAGGGTCGAAAGACAAAGAAAAGTCATCCTCTTTCACTATCCCTAACTTTAATATCTATCTCCCCTTTCTTAAATCCTCTCCAGAATCTTAGTAAGGAGTGGGTCTCTCTTTTTTCTTCTTCAGTTTTTTTTTTCTCCTCTTCTCATCCACCGATAAACCCCACTGAATTAAGAAGCCATTTCTGGAAATTTACAAGATTGTAGTGCTTACACAGCTAATTAACGCTACTCTCTTAAGTTCTTGCTTTTGGATTATTCCACTCCGAAAAGTGCTGTTGATGAAGTCTTCCTCTCTCTCTCTTTCTTCCTACAATCCTTGGCAATACATGATACCACTATCGACAGAGGACTGAGTAAAGTCATAAGGCGCTTGTAGGCCTACTGCTCTTATTGCCAAGCTAAATTCCACAAACAAAATACAAACACCAACTTCTCCTGAGAGCCTCTAAGGACACAAACACCACAGTTACATCACTACTGACTTATTAAGAAGGAAAGACGAATGAAACCTTAGAGAGGGTAAAACCCCAGTAGCGATCAGAGGTCGAGAGAAGTCTCCTTTAGGAAAATGAGAAAACAAATCTATCATCCGTGAAGCCAGGGGTGAGAGTCATTACCAATATGAAGCGTAGATTCAGTCTTTCACTTTCTTTCTCTATCTCTCTCTCTCTTTACTTCAATTCAGGACCTGCTGCTGGTCTAGCACACTTGCAATCAAAACTCCTTCCTGACTACGATTTCAACCCACCAATTTCATTGTAGAGTGTCACCACCTCATTTGCATACTGATGGATGGATCTATACGGATGACAACGACTATCTACCATTGTCATTTTAGGGATCGCAGGTCAAGTGAAAAACCATTACATATTTCAACCTTCATGAAATTCGAATCAATTTTCTGCCGCTGCTGCTGCTGCACTAGTACTGTACTAGTAGTTTGAAATCACATGAAGACGACCTCAAAAGAATATTGATCCGCGTCACAGAAAACCTTCTCAAAATCATTAGGATAGCGAAGGGAGTCTTCTCTAGCGAAACACAAGCAGTTCCACTATTAAATGAAAGAGCAACCAGTCGCTAGATGACTTTTTAAGCGGTCAAGAAACGGTTCATGACTTACAGGCTGTCTGTCGGCCATCTAATGAACCAGGGCTAGAAGCACAACGATGGTCCTTTAACGGTCGGTTAATTTTTAATAATAATTCCGATTCTGGATCCTTACTAGAACTACTCTTTAAACTACACAGTTATTAATTATATATATATATAAACAGTATATCTTTCCTTTCTTACCTAGGCAGCTCATGTTTCTTAGGTTCCATCTGTCGGACACTGTCCATGCAACTTCGCTCCCACTGCGCAATAATAAGGACAATGGCCGAAGCCAAGCACATTATTGCAGCGTTAGATATTATACCTGAAAACAAAGAGATGTAACATTTTTAATTTCAAAATTCCGATTCTGTTACTCGTCAAAACTTTTCTCTAGAGAAACGACCTAGTAAATACAATATACTGTGTATATATATATACCATAAAACTAGATTTAAAGGACTATAGCAGTTTCTAAAATAACAAACAATTTCTTGCCAAAAGACGGTTGCATTTTATTCACGATGTGTTTACCGACACTAACATTTGTCTATATGTCGTTAAAATAACACTAACTTCCTTAACGTTAAATGTGCACGCTTAGCGGTAAGTAAAGTACTATTTTCCGGTCAACAACGTGCAGTAAAGATGTCTCGTTTCATCTTAAAATGCTACGAAATATTTTATGAAAACACCCTAATAAATATTAATCAGTAGGGGATAACTAAAATACATTCAATTTTTTTTTTCGCTTCAAACTTCATACTACAGTTAAACTAACACATCGACAACACGATAATCTTACTGATTTCTCAAGCACAGGCTAAAGTTCGCAAGCAATTTGTCAGAAGAGAAAAATCAACCTCTTCAGCACATCAGTGTTGTCCTAGGTCAACGAACACATCCTCACACATCTTTCCTACCTAAGTCGTCATCATAAACTAAACTAATGACTAGTTTCAAGAATCTCCAAGGGCCTAAGTTAACTCCCCGAATCCTTTTTAATTTTGACAGGCTAACTTCTTCTATAAACGCTATCTCTCTCACTTCTTTCACACAAAAATACTTCTTCGGCATATCTTTTCTTCCATAAGCTTTTCTTGGACCACAGACTTTTCAGAAACTAATCCTTGCTTTTCCTCTTCCGTACGTTATTACAGAATGGGCGAGGGACAATGTACAATGAAAATTCAACATCTCCCTACTTACACCTGCAAAACGATTTCTACAAAACCATTATCTCGCTCATGCCCAGGGCCTTTTCGACTCTCTTGCACTAAATGAAAAATGGGCTGCGTATTAAACAGCATGGTTCACACCATCTGACTACAATCTCCCACTTAATCTTTTCCATTAATTCAAGCCATATTAATTAAGAGCGATCGTCGGTGAAATATCTCTCAGAAACAGCAACAGCGACAGCAAGAAATTAGCAGCTTATGAATATTCATAAAATGTCACATGCCGCTTTTCCGTACCTTCTTCTTTGTAAAGAGTTACCACGGTCGTCAGGAGGTAGGCAACAGCAACAACGTACACTATCCTAAAGAGAAGACGAAAAAAAAAACATTAGATAGAGAGAAGCCGTCGTTTGATATTTTATCGATGATTTGATCCGGGACCACATGAGTACAGTGCTTATGAAATACAGTAATTTAATTTATGAAATGTCCCAACAGACTTTGTGACATTTGCTAACACAATTCAAAAGTCTACAAATGATTTTATCAAACGTTTCATTTTTAAAAACAAAAAAATTTCTGAAACTCCTCAAAATAAAAAATAATTTTCCTGGAATCACCAATACTCACCACGACATTTCTTTCATCTGCAAGGCGAACACCCAGAGAATAAATGGAGCGATAGTATAGGATGTCATCGAAACAACGAGGACGATTACCTAAATTTTAAAATAACAAGCACCTTGTCAGAATGCAGCCTCATATTGGCGTAAATGGTACGCAGCAGAGGGGGGAGCGGCGAATTGCGTTGGACACACCAGTTCTTGTCTGATCACAAAAGTTAAGCAGCGCAACCCAAGCTAGTACTGACATGGGTGGCCGCTTGGCAAAACTGGGTACTGCTAATACCCAAAAATCGTCGCATTAGTGTAGTGTCTGTGCAGTCTCTGCATAAGAACTATGCTGTGGACGGGGCTCTAATGACCTTTGTAGTTGAAGGGCCCTAAAACACCAACAAGCAACAACAACAACAATATAGAGCAGTGGTCTCCAAACTTTGTCGACTCACGGAACCCTTAGAACTATAAGATGTTTTGGGGGAACCCCATCCCACCTTTAGAAAAGTATTGCGGAACCCTGGGGTTCCGCGGAACACAGTCTAAAGACCGCTGATATAGAGGGACGAGCTGGCCCTACTCGAGGATGACAAGCTGATATGGACGGGTGGAAATCTTGAAATTTCACCTTCACGACACATATTCGAGACAAGATAGAAACGTCAACGGAATATGAATATCATCCAAAAACCACGCATGAGTACCTAAACAACCTCTTCCTTACAGTACTAGATCACCACCTTTCACAGGACCTTTTATAGACGAGAGATCAAACTCTGAAAGATATTGAATTGGACAGAGAGCTCAACACCTCAATAGTTTATTATTTTTATCAAATGGCATCATTGAATCTCTTCGCAATGCAAATGCCATTAGCAATATGTAAGTGCTATAGTTACCTCGTACAGTTTGTACAACTAGATAAGAGAATGCAACAACCATCTTGATTTGCCAGATTTTAAATACATCTTGATTATAAGATGCAAGATGAAAGGTGAGAGAGAGAGAGGGAAGGAAAAAAAACAACGTTGTAGGTCTCGACGTTCAGAACGAATAAAAAAAACTCAAACCATTTCCTAACGATAGCAGCAACAATAATCCATTGCAGAAAACAACGGCTGGGTAACACATTGTCGGAATGCTCCAACTCACGTCACAATATACGGCTTCGTTTTATGACATTTATTGGCAGGAAATGGAGCGCGGGCCGTGCTGCTGCAACAGGAACAAAAGAAAATTAAATTTTTGGCAAACAAAACGAGTCGCCAAACTCAAATCACATTAAATCTACATCTGTCTAGAAATTCAGCTACGCAACTGAATATTTCTCCTCCATCTATAAGTGAGACAACAGTTGCACTAGCACCTAGCTCTGCTATAATCAGGGGAGAAGGGGGAAAGGAATGGGGAAGTGGAAGGGCAAAAGGTAGATGGTTGGATGACTATAGTATAATCAGATGATGGACCTCGGTCCAAATTCAAATCATCAAATCTGTCAGGAGTTGCACCTATACAACACCTTACAATATGGCATATTTTGTCAACCTTTCCTTCAGGTACCTTTAGGTATCTAGGACCTGACTGGTCCAGAGATTGACTGTCATTGTCTTTTTAATTTGAACGTCAAGTAAAATTAAGTATTAACTGCTGCTCTAGCCCAGTCTCATTGCTTTTGACTTTGCTGGTTGGTGCTGTAGGGCCCTTCAACTACAAGGTCATTAGAGCCCCGTCCACGGCGTAGTTCTCATGCAGAGACTGCAAAGACACTACACTAATGCGACTATTTTTGGGTATTAGAGGTACCCAATTTTTTGACTTACAATAGCAAAACAAGACACTAGTGGAAATAGGATGACTGAAGTTCAAGAGTAGATGGCTCCTTGAGTTCAAAGCCATATACGGGAAATCTTTTCCTACATCAAGTGTCAAACTAGGAGGAGGCAAAATAAAAGACCAATTTTATGATTTAAGTTCAGTTAAGAGCCATGATAGATAATAAAATAAATAGCAGCGTCGATGGATATGCTGTTAGTTATAAGCCAAGTACCAGTAAACGGTTGACGAAAAGGGAAAAAAAGGACGATGACTTTCTTTCATTTATTAAAAGGTCACAACTACGTCGTTAATGGAGGTTGATCGAAATGCATCACATGCTAACGTGAAAAAAGTCACATCATTTCCACTCCATTAATAAACAATTAATATACAATATAAGCTATAAACAATCCGGCCTCAATCCTTGAACGTAAATATAAAACCTTAAATAATTCCACCGGTAGGGGTGTTTACCTTTTAGTCTTTTTATTTTTATTGAAGACTAGCAGCAGCCCATCAAAATACTGTATACTCCCTGAGACTAACGTTTGCATCAAGGACGTTGTCCAACAAACTGCTTGGTCACCATAACAGAAATACAAGTCTTATTTACCTAATACTTCTTGAAATCTCGGTAAATTCCGTTAAAGGAAGTAAGGACAGAGAAATTATCTGTTTGTGTTCAGTCCCTCACCATTATAAAAGGGCAACGCTAAGTAGAAACTCATTTAGCCACTGACCATAGCTTTCTACTCAAATATCAAAAATACAACTCCTCCTTGCACTTAAAAAAGCGAACCGCAGGTACTTGACCACGCATTTCTTGAATTCCACCTGAAACTTGAATACCACAACGTAGCCACCATCTAAATTAGTACAGGGTTCGTTTGCTGTACTATTTGTCATCGATTTCTCAGCTCTGAAGGCTAGTTACTAACGCGAAGAGGGGAGGGAATCCAAGCTCTTCTACACCTGAGAATTTTCTGTCAATTTATATATACATTTCTTTGTTGTGTAGCAAAAGATTATTTTACATAAAAGCAACTCCTAACCCTTTTCCCGCCTATGGCAGGGTCGGGTACTCACCCATCTTGTCCCTCTGAATGGACATAGGGCGATATATTGGTCATAGTTTTTTTCTACAGCCGGTTGCCGGCCAAATCTGCACCCCTACGCTTATTTATTGTTGGTCTAGTGTTCGTTGGGGAACGCTACCGACGCCAGGGGGCGAGCTCCTACACCTGGAAATTTTGCCTTATCTACTCGTTGCCTAGTAGAGAGGGTTCTTTTACGTGCTAGTGCCCGCACGGGACCTCGGTTTTACTTCTCATCCGAAAGAAGGCACACTCGCGGCCTCTCTCTCGCCCGAAAGAAGCCGACCCACCTCGGTCCAGTATCTAACCTAGAACTACTGACGCAGTTGCCGAGTGTGCTAACCACTCGCTGCGGCATTTTACATGCAGATTACTTTTAAAAGGATGCATACCTCATCGTCCGAAAGAAAGCACCCACCTCGGCCAAAATCAAACTAAAGAGCCTGCTTGTCTGGCCCGTGGAAGGAGGACGACGATCTCATACACCTTGGAATTTTGTTTCGTGTACCAGCAGGTGACATCACACCCGTTACATTTGGGACCGGTTTAATTAAATTAGAAGAACATTTACAGAATTAGGCAGGAAAAAAAGGTGTACTATTAGAGAAGGTCAAGGTAGACAGGCATTAGTCGCGTGCAATTAGATATATTTTTTTTACATCCTTTCACATAAAAATGTAGTACAAACGTGATAAAGGACTCTTTCTCATCCTTTGAGTACGATGAAGAATTGGAAAAGTGGATGAAGGAAGTAAAAACAAATCAAAAAATTACAAACGAAAATGTGGGGGAGGGGAAAAAAAGAGGACTTCAACGATATTGCACGTAACGCCCTAGTCTACAAGAGAACTCCCATGTGCTGTTGCCACAGAGATGAAGTAAAAGATTTGCGGATTCACAATTTCACATATACAAACTTCTATGTGGCAGACATGATCATTATCATAGTCAACATCACCGCCGTCTCAACCAAACAGAATTCATTAGAACTGAGAGGAAATAAAATAAAAAAAAAAAAAGAGCCACAACAAGAAAAGGGGAAAAACGACACAACGCTCCATTCAAATTGCATTATGGAAAACTGACGAGAAATAACCGTTTCGGGTCTGTTTATCGAAACAGGGCGTGTCATAATTTGAAGAAAATTACGACAGGAACGAGAAAAAAATTAAGCCAATTTACCATTCTGCTTCCTCAAACTCCCCAATCCCTCACACAATTCTCATCTCGTACACTCCTTGTTTTCTTTCTCTCTCTGCGTGTCTACATATACTGTATGTGTAGTATTTTACGGCCTCTCCACACATCATAATCCTCCTTTTTCAATTAGACATATTTCCCCTTGGTCCCTTTCTCATTCGAGGTGTGGTTCATTGGTGTTTTTTGTCTTTTTTATTAGACCTGCGCAATACAAGGCAATTTCAAAGTGAGTGCAATGTATATATGTACTGTAACTCTAATTCAATTCACTGTCACGGTGTGCATGATAATGGTACATCAGGCGGTGTCTGTAAGCATATTCCATTGTGCCCTGATGCCATAGATTTCTCAAAATAATATCTCACGAGGTCTAAAAGGTTCAAAACTAAGGAGTATGTGGAAATCTCTCGAGATCCGAGCCATGAAATTGCTTAATAAGGGGTCAAAGGAGGACTTGACTTACTTTCCCGAGTGGAGGACGGTCTTCGTCGAATTCCATCACCTTAGAGCTGACTTTCATGGTCAATGAAACAATCTGAAGGGATTTCAAATGAAACAAGCATCCATTAATAACACGTTTTAGTGATATACATAAAGAGATAAAAAAAAAAGAGCACAGGGATATTTAAATACATTTGTAAACAAATACTAAAAATGTACTAAAGAGAGATGAAGATTAAATCTCTCCTTTGGTGGAAAAATGGGATGATGTTGGCATGATGAGTTAAAACGGCTTTTTTAAGAGGAAACGACGTTTTCTACGTACTGTACGATTTTAATTAATTGCTAATTATAAAAATTGTTCAATCTTCGTGTATTAGCTAGAAACAATAACAGAATTATTTTTATTTGCGTGAATCATAGTTATTAGTGGAAATCCTTATGTGAAGAACTCTTTCATGTACAGTATATGCGCAACTCTTTTCCAAATGTCATTACCATTCACTCATCATCATCATACCCTTATCCCGCCTGTGGCACTGTCGGGTATGCGGGCCCACTGAACATGCTCTGACTGGAGTCGCCCCAGCCATTACCATTCACTCACTGTAATATATTTTTAACCACAGTCTAATACAGTACTAGTTTCAACAATTTATTTTTTGATGTGCATCAGATGGCAGCACCTATCGCGTAACTTAAACTTCATATTTTTAACTTTGTAGATATACTGTACGTACATTACATGTAGTGCGTTTTTCTCCTATAGGGTCATCATCAAAATCGTCATACCCTTACCCCTTCTGTTGCAGGGTCGGGTCTGCGGGTTCTAGCCCTCCACTCCCGCCTATCTCCCACCAGGTCCCCGTCCACCCCACACACTACCATATCCTTACCGACAACCTGCTTCCAAGTCTGCTTCGGTCTCCCCCTACCCCGGGATGTTCCAAACCACCTGCATTCCTGAAAAGGACCTAACGAGCTCCTCCTCCCCTCTTCTCATTACCTGTCCATACCACCTCAACCTACTCTCCATTTCTTCGCGATGTCCCCGACCCCCCATGCTACCTTTAATATACTCATTCCTAACGCTATCAGCTGTCGAAACCCCACTCATGTACTGCAGCATTTTTGACATTTCTAAATACTATGCTCACGTCAAATAATAAGACTAGCAGTTGTTTCTCATTTGCAAAAGCGTACTGCATAAACATGTAATTACAGCATTTTATCACCAAAGGGTTTTTGTTAGTTTGTCATGCGACCTAATTAGTAGTTAACTCAGTAATTATTCCCATTGTCAACTCTGTTGTCGTTGACAGGCTTCATCTCTGCAGGATTAGCCCTGAAAACATTTACTTTTTGTGCATAATTAACTACATAATTATTCAAATCTACAAATTGTCTTAAGATGTGACAAAGTAGCTCCTGGCCAGTCACATTAGTTCACATTTGCAACAGCTTTAATTTAATTCACTTCGAATTTTCGTAGACATTTCAAATTAATAATTAATGAATTATTCTTCCCGAGATTCACTTAAAGTTAGTATGATTTAAACTCACCATTATAATTTCGATAATCTGTAAGCATGGTTCCACCAGCCATAGAATAGCCTCAAAACAATATAAAAGAGGAGTTGGAATTATGACAAATTGAACAGTAGATACCATGGCTAGTGCCAAGCCCGACATAAGTGGACCAAGAACTCCCTAAAATAAAACAGTTTAGCTTTAATACACTGTGTTATTTTCAAAGTAAAAATCAGCTGTGGGAAGCTGTGTGTCGTAGGAATTATTGCCACTCACCAATTGCTTTGTGAGAAAACAGTTACACAAAGCGTAGAAAAACAAAACTAAAGATAGTCTCAAAACTGATAACGTGCCAAAAACGGATCCATAAAGTGGCATCAAAAAGGTCAATAAAAATGGGGAGAATGATACCAATTCCAAACAAAATATAAATGGCAAAATAGGAAAACACATTTCCAAAAATATTCAAACTCCGTTCTAAAAAATCCCGAATACAACTTTCATTTCTAATGAGTGATATGGATATCAGAAGTAGCAATTTTGCATTATTTTCCAAATTTCATTCAACCAATAGTTCAATAGCTCGCGAGTGCAATTATCTCCAAACACAAAATATAAAATTTTATAAAAGTGCAAGGTAATAAAATTTTATACGCCTTGGTAAATTATCGAAAGAAAATTCCGTTTCAATCATTAGCAATAACCAGGCAACTTGTAACAATGGCGGCTGAAGAACGTCAGAAAGAAAATAGCAGAATCCAACATCCGGTGAATGTCATCTGCTGTCGAAAGGAATCTCCGAACGTAACTTTACACAGTTTCTCATCCCGTTGTACTAAGTTATCCTACAATATTGTGAATCTCCAAGTAAACACGTACCTTTAACGACAAACTGTTATTTTGTATCCATGTGACAACTACAATTAATGGTGCACTGCCAAAATTGCGATTGCACATTCAGCAAATTCCATTCACACTTCTGCAGGTAAACTTACTGTAAACACTCGATCTAATGCAATACGCTCACCATGCATGATTTAAACACAGTAACAATTACTTTTTTCAAGCGTGAGTTATAAAAGCTATAAAAATTCTCTATTTGACATATTAAAAAATTCAATACATATATGCTCTTAAACAGATTCAAATCAAGTACATTCCACATACAGTATGTGACAAAGTCTGTCACTAACTGTAGGAATTACACTCATATTTAAAATTATTCCATTAAGAGGAGTACGGTAGTAAACAATGATTAACTAACAATTTGTCAATTGAGCAAATATTTGAGTGAAAAATCAAATGAATCTTTAGTTTTAACAACAAGCCACTGTACCAAATCAGTTTCAGTCTACTACATAAATTCGTATATCACAGCGAGGTGAGGAATTGTTTAATAAATTCAGCTAGCTAAAAGTAAAAGACAGCTAGCAGAGTTAGCCTGTACTTTCATTTAGTACTAATGAAGACTGGAAAGCCAAGGATGTCAACAGGAGCTGCTTCAAGAGCACTGTAATCAAAATAAATCAAAGATTTCAAATATATTATTGCCAGCCTATTTTAAGACCACATCATTACAACACCACTGGTTCACACTCACTTCTTTCTCAGCATCGCCAGACAAAGATTTTCTGCTGCCTCTCTTACTACTATTTTTTTCATTCATTTTGCACGGCGTATTGTCATCACCATTGCTGGACGGAAAACGTCTCACTGGAATCAGAGACTTCTCTCGAACACGTAACTTGGACTCCAGCACCTCTCTTGCACGCTCAGCCACAACCATTTTCTCCCTCGTCTCCTGAAAATTCAGTTATACAAGTCATCATCATCATCATCATACCCTTATCCCACCTGTGGCAGAGTCGGGTCCGCAGGTTCTAGCCCTCCACTCCCGTTTATCTCCCACCAGGTTCCTGTCCACCCCACACACTACCATATCCTTACGGACAACCTGCTCCCACGTTTGCTTCGGTCTCCCCCTGCCCCGGATGCTTCCGACCACCCGCATTCCTGAAATGGATCTAACGAGCTCCCACTCTTCTCATTACGTGTCCATACCACCTCAACCTATTCTCCCTCATTTTTTTCGGCGATGTTCACCATTCTTAATTCTATCAGGTCTCGACACCCCACTCATGTACCGTAGCATTCGCATCTCAGCTACTTGCATTCTATTGACGTGACTCTTCCTCACTGCCCAAAACTCTGATCTATAGAGCATACCTGGTCTAACAACCGCCCTATAAAACTCAGTATATATGTGTCAATTTTAAAAATTAAACTGTTTCATGCCCCTCGATTAGCTGTTCAGGATTCTTTGACGGACAGGTGGTAACATTATCCATACATTGCACCGTTTTCTTTGGGACAGGAGACACATTTTAGCTTTCCCTTTATAAAGAGAGGAAACCTCTCACCTTCTACATACCCACCTAATGAACCCTCATGAAGGAGCACCTTCATTTTCTCACCTTTAAATTATTTTCCAGTGCGTTTTTAGACTGTTCGGCTTGAGACAGCCTCGTTAGCATATCCTGTAAAACAAATTATAGTAAAACATCCACTAAATATTTTTTTTTCAGTTTGCAAATAAAAAAATCTTTTTTTTAAATTTACACCCACTTACCTTTAACTGGAACTCTCGTCTTCCTCTCTCACTCTCTAAATCATCAAGCTGCTTTCTAACTTCCTCTAAATGTCCTTCATTTCTTAAGAGCTTTTCTTCCAATTCCAACCGCTTGTTTGTCTCTTCTTTCAAAAGCTTCTCTTGATCTTCCTGAAGCCTTTCTAATTCTTCTCGCTTTTCCCATTCTTCTCGAAGTAACCTGACAAGAAGACAAACAAATTCTTACAGGGCTGCTGCTGCTGGGTCTAGGTCCAGCGCTGCTTATGGCCGCAATCTCAAATTATAAGAGAGAGAGAGAGAGAGAGCAGTCATAAACTATTCAAGGTGTAGCTTGCATACCCACCTAGCTTGTAAGTTCCTTACAATTTCTTCATCACGTTTGGCCTGTTTTTCTTCCTCAAGGAGCCTTTCCAATTCCTTCTTTGCAGTTTCCACTTCTTTTAAACGTTGGACTTCTTGTTCCCGAAGGTTTGCTTGAATTTTTGCTTCTGTTTCCGCCGCCTCACGAGCCTAAAAAGATCCAATATCATTTCCTGTATTAATTACTATTATTATAAGATTAAAATCTGCTATTTTTAGTGAGCGTTGTAATAATTTCTTTTCCATATTCACCATTTTTTCCGCCTCTAATTCCGCACTTTGCTTTTCCAGAGCTAACTGTTGATAAAGCATATTGTTTTCTTCATTCTTCTGTCGTACTTTCTGAGAATTTCTTTCTCCTCGTCTTTTAGTAGCTAGTCGTTTCTGATACGACTCTTTATACCCGTGATGTTCAATTGCTGTCTGCAAAGCTGCAAAAAAATCAACCAAAACAAACTTATAATGTTCACACATTCATTTCACGTTACTAATATTTAGATGACATCCATAAAGGGAAAGTCAACCGGTATCCTACTAGTTAGTAAAAAATGAAGACAATACAATATTACAACACCCTAGCCTACGTAGGTAAAACAAACAACAAGTAACAACTAACTCCAAACTACGTGAAAAAAGTTACTAAGGTTCCAGATCCCACCTAAACCTCATTTTAACTGCAGGAAAAAATATAGGTCACTGGATTTACTGTATGGGAGAGTTGCGCCCACATTTCATTATTTATTGCACGATTCACATGGAGCAAAACAGAATAATCAGTCTCATGTGGTAGCCTAAAGGTGGTGCCAAATTTCCCTCAGCATCTAGGGATTCGATGCATCTACACGTCAAATGGGATCTGCGCATCATTTTGAGCAAGGTGGATATTTATAAAAATTATAAATACTGAACTAAATGCCTTTTAAGGTAATGATTTCATCTTTCGTCCCCAATCTTCAGTTCTTGACTATACCGGATTCAGATGTTTAAGGTCTGCCCTTATCAGAAAAGGGGAGAAAGAGGGAGAGAGAGGCGAGGAAGAGAACGGGAGAGAAAAAGAGGGAAAGGGAGGGGAAAGAGAGAGAGACAAAGGGAGGAGGAGGAGGCGAACCGGGACACTTTAAGTACAAGAGATATTCTAAGAATGCTTAACCAAATGAGCTTCTGAGGACAGCTTCTTTCCCACTCCCCCTTCTTAATAACAACCGACAGCTTGACTGACATTTCTTGTTTCCATATGTAAGTCACCCTTCTATTGTTTGTTTCGTTGGTGTTTTAGGGTCCTTCAACAACAAGGTCATCAGAGCCCCGTCCACTGCATAGTTCTAGTGCAGAGACTGCACAGACACTACACTAATACGACGATTATTGAGGTATTAGCAATACCCAGTTCTCCCAAGCGGCCACCCATGTTAGTACTAGCTGGGGTTGCGTTGCTTAACTTCAGTGATCAGACGAGCACTGGTGTGTCCAACGCAAAAGGCCGTTCCCTTCACCCTTCTACTTCAGCACCGGGTGATTCCTAAAAACACGAATTGTTAACAAAGTCTGCATATCATTTGAGAGTGGCAAGGTGGTGCACCTTTTATCCAAAAACACACCTACACTTTTTAAAAAGCAGAAACCACTTTGTCCGCATCTGATTACTAGTTACCAGTGGCCTTCAACAGCCATACCGAAGCACATTCAACTAGCATTTCGTCGGTTTCAAGACAACGCACATACACGCACACCTAGATACACAAGCCACTTGAACATATAAATACAACTGTCAGGTCAACAGATTACGATGTCTTGTCACGTCCAACCCCTTAACTGACATACCATAATTCCAGTGAATGACTCACACTAGCTATTACGACGAAAGGATTCCAACTGAGTAAAAACCTAATTTCATTTGTCAAAAACAAGTATGACCATTTGTAGGTTAATATAAATTTGTAGTGTTGCTCACACTCCAACTCAAGATTTTAATGGACACTAACAACAGCATATGTGTCGCATAAATATCCAATAAAAGATCAGTTAACTAACATCTTGAGCAATATCAATATATTAAATTTCATTTCTCTCTCTCTATAGGACAGAATGGCAACTACAAATTATGCAACCCCGAAAATGAGAAGCCAACCCGCTGTTTTATTAATTACAGTGGCAGTTGATCGCCAGTGAAGAAATGAAGAAAGAAGGACATTACTGTCCCCATTAAAAAACACATACAACAGAAACAAACCTCTCATCCACTGCAACTTTGTTTTATGATCCGACGTTATAAATTCAAATACTTTTTCTCCACAATTCAAAGAGAATTTATTTCCTCTGGAGTTTGTTGTCTCAGCTACTGACTGAAATGATACAAAATAACAACATGACAACAGTCATATCGAAATTAAAGAGATGATAAAATTACAATGCTGCACAGTTAACTGCAGTGAGCAACTGGCACACTAATGTCCAAGTTCCTAATGTGCTAAATGTCGTTGTTGCCGACAGAATAAGGTTAAAATGAACTAAAGATTTGTCACACATTTTCTGTCAACTATTAATAACAGTTAAGTTTTTGCATTACAACAATATTCCAAACAAAATGTCTTTTCTTCATGCCTTGCAAGTAAACTCCTGCATTCAAAAACGAAATGCACGACTTACCTCAACGCTACATTTGCCATGAATCGGAATTTCTCCCTTCTTCTCTCTCTCGCTTCGGTCAGCAAAATATGTCAAACTTCTCGGCCTTAGAACAAACCAGCAGGCCTTGTAGGAGGGTAAAAAGGCACCCTTCCTCGACAAAATACCCTAACGGAAAGACAACAGGGAAGAGAAATTTATTATGCAATGACATCAAAGCCATTAATCAATTCCAGAAATCCCAGGAACAGGGTGAGTTCTTACACCTGTAATTTCACCTACTGACATCATTTATTTTTGGTGTAAAAAAAACAAAGGTGATCTTAGGTACAGTGACACCACACAGAAGGGCACCGGGTCAGCTTCTAATACAGCTTGAGGTTTCCTTTCCTCCAAAGAAATCCCCTGCATCCTGACAGGGTTGCACCTGCATGCTATTCAAAGGACAAGCAGCACCACGACCTTTAATGGGGAGGTGACAGTGTTGAACGGCAAGCAGATAGAGGAACCCATAGACCCGAATTTAACGGGTTGGAAAGAACGAGGTTCAATACTACATCGAAGTGGTTTGGCTTCTTTCAGACGAGAGAGGCCCCAAGTGCGCATTCCGTCCCGTCAAATGGAAAGTAAAGCCTCTTCTGGTTAGTGTCATGTTACCACGGCAGGTAAAGAACTCTTTCTACATGGAACGACAAAATTTTCAGTTTTGTTTCGTTGGTGTTTTAGGGCACTTCAACTACAAAAGATCATTAGAGCCCTGTCCACTGCATAGTTCTAATCCACAGTCTACACAGACACTACGCTGTTACGACGATTTGGGTATTAGCAGTAACCAGTGTTCACAAGCGGTCACCCATGCTAGTATTGGCTGGGGTTGCATTGCTTAACTTCAGTGATCAGACGAGAACTGGTGTGTCCAAAAACTAAAGGTTGAGGAACTCCCCCTCTGGCGTCAGTGAAGGAAAAGTGCTCCAAGTTGTAAAACAGAGGTATGTAATTTGCTGCTCGCAAACCCTGCTACTTAAACATTCACTTGTTCGCTAGAAAGATTATAATCTCAACATTTTTTCAGATTAGTTCTGGAGTCCTGTTCGGTCCTCTTTAGGTCTTGCAGCTGTCTGAAATAAGTCATTAAGGGTGCGGGAACCTCCGATCTACTGAATATAAAATGCAACCCCTCAAAGATTCTGGGCTGACACTAGGCAGCCTTCTCTATAGCTTTGTTTGAGTCAATTTAGGAAAGGGAGGAGGGGGATCCAGTCTTTTAAAACCACAAGGTTGTATCCTTGAAGGCGGGGGAAAGGTGACAACTGTGAACGTCTAATCGTTGTACCACCTTTTATTATAAAAACGCCCGAAATATTCTGCCTACTTAACCTGTTTCAAGCCATAAATCGTAGCTAATCAAAGAATTAGGTTTTTTTCTACATTTCTAATTCAACTTCCTTGCTTTTCATTTCAAACATAATGAGACAATCAAAATATTGCTTAAAGGATTAAACAAAAACTGTCATAGATGTCTGCAGTTGCTAGATAAGCAAGCACATCAAACAATTTCCTGATTCTGTTATATCGAGCATAAAAATCTATTTTCCTTTTGTCAAAAAAACTAATCGTTGCTAATAAGGGCAAATCCAAAAAGCAACCCATTTGATCATTACAATATTCATCTCCGTGCGAATGTCAATTATTTATAATAATTCTGATTAGTTTAATCTGACACAACTGACTAACCTCTTTCAAGTGCTAGCGCCACTGGGAATTGAACTTAAGCCAGCCTGCCGACCAGGCAAATACCGAATCAGCTTCTCTATTTGCTGAGGACGAGAAATTAAGACGAAAAATGTTATAATGTCCTTCAAATATGGTTTGTCAAAACGTGTCACATTGCCCGAATTAAACTAAAATTTGATTCATGGTAGATTAATGTCCTCTCACGCCTCACAGCATCTTACAGGTGAAGTTCAAGTTCAATCATTGAGGCTACCGGGAACGACTTCACAGTCCATTAAATATGTCACTTCTCCATTTACTCTTGGTTGACATCGAGGAAAACAACTCACTAAAATTAACGGTTTTTCTGTCTTGGTCGAATCAACCAGTCAACGATGTCTGTCAAATTGCAATAATTCAGGTCTAGCATGAAAGAGTGCTACTGCATCCTGACTTGCACCACTGAAAGAAAAACGCTTTCATCCATAAAGTTCCAAATTCTGATTATACGACTCAGTTAATATAACACAGGCGGCTTGTCAGCTCTGATAACCATTAACGAGCATCAGAGACAGGAATTACATCGAAGGGGTTCTATGATACGTGGTGACGGTCGGCCTGTCTACTACTGAAGGTAATTTACTGATATCAGGGGAGGGGTAAGGTCCTAAACCTGCGGATTTTGTCAATCCACACGTATACTTTTAATTCATTCACAAAGGATTCGTCTTGGTGCAGGTGATTTTCCCGGCAAGTATCAAACCTGCAGACACACGGGCTCAAGTCAAGCACACTATCACAGAGCCGCCGAGGTTAGCTAACTACGAGGAATCTCCGCACTATGAGGTGCCCTGCATCGCCCTAATCAGGAAGTAGCAGGATTAGTGGACGAACAGGTAAAATTTAATCAGACATTAACACACTGAACCATTGATTTCGTCCAGGGGAGGGAAGCAAACCTATATATTTTGAGCTCTACCAAGTGATAGCTGTCACCTTATCATCATCTTCATGATTCAGATATTCTCTAAATCACAAAATGGGTTAACTATAATGTCTAACCCTTCATCATCATCATCTCACCCTCCTCCCGCCTGAGGCAGGGTCGGGTCTGCGGGTTCTGATCCTCCACTCCCGCCTATTCCCCACCAGGTCCCCATCCACCCCGCACACCTCCATGTCCCTCTGCACCACCTCCGCCCACGTCCGTTTAGGTCTTCCTCTACCCCTGGTGCCCCTAATCATCCTCAGTCCCATAATAGCCCTAATAAGCTCCTCCTCTCCCCTCCTCATGACTGCAACTAGTTCCCCTGTTTTCTGTGAGAGGGTCCCCACATTCCACGTCCCTAACCTCAGTCTAACCCCCTTACTTGGTGTGTTAGCTCTGACTGGGGGCACCCCAGTCAGATGCAAAGAACCCGCATTAATAGTGGCAGGGCTACCTGTGAGGGGGTGCCGTCCAACCCCACAGGAGAATAATGTCTAACCCTTCAACCACTGTAAATAACCTACCTTTTTCAACACGTCTTCCACGCACATTTCAAAAACTTCCTGAGTAGCTTCAATCAAGCCTGAAACTTCGATACTTTTTGAGTAGCTGTTCTCCACAAGAGCTAAAAATACGGCAAACTTGAACGTGCCTACAACTTCAGCAATTTCGCGGAAATCCTTTGAATCCCACTCTTTGCCCAAGGCTAATACGAAGTGCCGAACCACGTACTCGACTTCTTCGGGTGGAAGCACCATGGTGATTTCTGTTGAATTGGTGACAGCATTTGACTTCTGTATGTATGTAGGAACAGCACCAAATTAGCTCAAACAGGTTGTGTTCCCCAGCAGCGCCTATCTAGGGGGTTGCACTCTACAACAAGATCCACTTGCCAAGAGTGGTCAGCGAATTACCTGTTCAGCTTCAGCTAGCATGCAAAATACACGGAAGAGTTGAAATACGCATATGTCTGGCAAAATGGGATCGTTTCTCTTCAGCAGTTTGCTCCGACAAACAAGCCAACAAACTTCTTCCACGAGGGCCAGACATTTGTGGTAGTCTTTGGGCTCCAGATTACAATTTGAAGATTCTGAGTACAGTTCCTTCCGTAGATAATATGCGTAGTCTTCAAATCCAAGACAAGATGTGCTGCGATAATCCTGAAGACCATTTTCCACGCCGACGCAATTTAAAACTGTCCCCAAGTTTGCAGTCAGTACCTGAAACAAATTTAAATATTTTTAATAACCAATGAACTCACACTGTGTGGTCCTGCAAGTCATTTAGCAGGAAGGGGGAAAGGTGGACCGAGAGGGAGCGGCGAACTGCGTTGGACACACCAGTTCTCGTTGATTACTGAAGTTAAGCAACGCAAGCCCAGTTAGTACGGACATGGGTGGTCGCTCGGGAAACCTGGGTACTGCTAATACCCAATAATCGTCGCATTAGTTTAGTGTCTGTGCAGTCTATGCATTGAACTATGCAACGGACGGGTCTCTAATGACCTTGTAGTTGACGGGACCTTAAACACCAACAACCAAACAAACAAGTGGACCGAGAGAATTAGTGTTAAGAAATTATCTTAAATACGGTTAAAAAAGTACTATTTATTCATTACCAGTCCATAACTGTATTTCCCCGCCTCGGTGGCGCAGAGGTAGCGTGCTCGACTACTGTGTCAGTGATTCCAGGTTTGATACTGGATCGAGGAGGATTGGCTTCATTCGGGCGGTAGAGTTCGCCTTCCGTCGGACGTAAAAGACCTTTCTCTACTATGCAACGGGTAGATGAGACAAAATTTCCAGGTGTAGGATCTCAGCCCCTGGCGTCGGGGGAGTGCCCCAACGAACAGTAGGCCGACGATAACTATATGGATTGTAGCTTAGGCCGGCAAACGGCTGATAAAAATACCGTCCGACAGATCGCCCATGTGTCCATCCAAAGGGACAACGATGGATACCCGACCCTGCCATAAGCGGAAAAAGGGGTTAGTAGTTGCTTTCTTTGCGATCCAGAAATGTATTTGGTGACATTAACTGAGCCAAACTCCACGACTTGGTTAACTGCCCAAAATTTCAACATCTGGAAGTAATGAAATTCGCTAATGGCCAACGTTGTACAACATCCCAAAAAATGTCTGACACATGCTTAAAACAATATCCTTTACTAATGACTCAGCGAGTCTTACTTTAATTTTAAATTTCTTCTTGGGATATTAATTTTATCAGCAGTTCCTTCCTAATAATAACCTTCTTAACTGTCACACGACAGCATATAAGGTAGTCAATTGATTTTTGATTATTATATTATCAGCAACGGGTTTCCTTCACGATTAGAGGAATAGACGCGGTATCCGGCTGATGTACAACCGAAATGAGTTCAATTCCCAGTTGGGGCGACAAGATAGTGCTGCCATTTCTCTTCCTCAATGGCAGCTTGAAGGACATTACTCTGTTGTACATAAGTAACTGAGTGATATCCTTCCAATTAGATATCTGGACCGCATTAATCATCGTCATTAGCCCTTTCCCCCTCTTTAGTAGGGTTGGGTAACCAGTTTTTACCTGCAGTGATGACACTGTACACCCAAAACGGGGACACGGATTTATTTCCCACCCGACGGAAGGCGCATCTGGAGTATCTGCAGCTCAACTATGTTATTGCGTTTTTGACACTTAAACCCAGGGTGCACTATATCGATCCTAGTAGAGGGATGATTCTAGCAGTTGCATATTTGCAACTCTTGTAAGTTAAAAACCCCTTACTACATCATCTTCTCCTTATCCCGCCTGTGACAGGGTCGGGTCTGCTGATTCTGGCCCTCTACTCTCTCTTATCTTACAATAAACCCCATCCATCCTCTCACAATATGGAAAACCCTTTCCTCCGAGCAAAGCAACTTCTAACCCTATGACAGGGTCGGGTACTCATTTTGTCCCTCTGAATGGGCACAAAGGCGATATATTGGACGGTATTTTTCCCCAACCGGAAAAATAGCCGCAAAGAAGAAGTAGAGGAGGGCCTAAACGATATTAGAGCAGCGAAGAAAAGGGAGGCCTAAAGACAAGCATGAAGAAGACAGAGTATTTAGCTTTCAATTGGGAAGGACAGGGAAATAGTGGGGACAAAGGTGCAAGAGGTAATGTACTTAAGATCAGTGTTCCAGAGCAATGGAGAGATAAGACTCGGATGTGACCCATAGAATCAATAGGGGATGGTTGAAGTGGAGACAGGCAAGCGAAGTTCTGTATAAGAGGAGGGTCTCAAGTTGAAAGGGGAGTTTTCCAGGGCAGTGGTTAGGTCCACTATGCTATATGGATCAGGGTGTTGGGCAGTGCGGACGGGCCACGTCAACAGAATGCAAGTAGCCGAGATGCGAATGCTGCGGTATATGAGCGGGGTGTCGACATCTGACAGATAGGAACTAGTATATTAGAGGTAGCCTGGGGGGGGGGGGGGGAACATCGCCGAAAAAAATGAAGGAGAATAGGTTGAGGTGGTATGGACACGTAATGAAAAGAGGGGAGGAGGAGCTCGTTAGGTCATTTTCAGGAATGCAGATGGTTGGAAGCACCGTAAGCAAACGTAGGAGCAGGTTGTCCGTAAAGATATGGCAGTGTGTGGAGTGGACGGGGACTTGGTGGGAGATAGGCGGGAGTGGAGGGCTAGAACCCGCAGACCCGACCCTGTCACTGGCGGGATAAGAGTCATCATCATCATCATCTCACCCTTCTCCCGCCCGAGGCAGGGTTGGGTCTGCGGGTTTTAATCCTCCACTCTCGCCTATCACCCACCAGGTCCCCCCGCACGCCTCCATGTCCGCCAGCACTACCTGTTCCCACTTTCGCTTTGGTCTTCCTCTACCTCTGGTGCCCCCGATCACCTGCAGTCTCACAATGGACCTAATAAGCTCCTCCTCTCCCCTCCTCATCACATGCCCATACCACCTCAACCGATTCTCTCTCATCTTTTCCGCAATGTCCCGTACCCCCAGGCTACCTCTAACGTAATCATTTCTGACCCGGTCGGCTCTAGACACCCCACACATAAGTATATCACAGCATTCGCATCTCCGCCACTTGCATTTGCCTTTCATGGTTCTTCCTAACTGCCCAGCACATACAGCATCTGACCCATACAGCATAGCAGGCCTAACAACGGTTCTGTAGACCTTGCCCTTCAACTTTATTGGGATCCGATGGTCACACAGGACCCCGCTTGCCTGTTTCCATTTCAGCCACCCTGCATTAATCCTACTGGCCACATCTGAATCTATTTCCCCATTGCCCTGGAAAACTGATCCTAGATAGCGAAACTCTTGCACCGCTGGAATCTCCTCTCCCCCACAACGAATCTCACCTCCTTGCCCCTTGCTACTAAAATTGAAAGCTAGGTACTAAGGGATAAGAGTATGATGATGATATTTTACAATACCGTAAATTCAACCACACCCATCACCCTTCCCCTATTTATTTTTATGACATTTAAACGGTGTCCCAGATTCACCCTTTCAGAAATCCTTCTCATTATTGAACTTCAAATACCATTTTCTTTGAACGATCATTAATTTGGAACCGTGAGTCGGGTCACGTCATACTTTAATACATCAATTATTAAGACTTTTTGTTGTTGTTGTTGTTATTGTAGGGTGTGTAGTACGCCCCGTCTGCAGTCATTCGTGAATCGGTTGCATGCTCCTGTTACCTGCCGCCCCCTCTCTTTCATAAACACGGGTGAATCACAACGCCACATTTCATCTTAAAAATATTGCATCACATAGGTACCTAAGGCCGAATAAAAAAAATTCAAAGCTCACACGATGATGTGATTACAACTGTTATGACCACTACTCAAAAAGAAAACCTCACGCAAGATCATAAATATACAAATGAAGACAGTGGGAGAGGAGGGGGGGTTAGACTCATCATCTAAATAAGGCCTGTTGTCCAAAAAAAGAGGTGAACGCTTACAGTTTTCTTAATGCACTAAATATCCACTCAGAATAGGCAACAATGATTCAAACTTTGTAAATGTTACACTCCAAAATGATAAAAGGGGTGAGGCAATAGCAGGACGGATCAGTTAGGACACCTACAGAACGGTAATAGTGAGATTGGTGAAATGGTGGATTGGTTGGATGAGCAAATATGAACGGGACGATAACGAGTTCAAAATGAAATTTTGGAGAAAACGAAATAATAGTGATTTCCCCTCCCCCCTACACACTGAGCAAACAAGTTGCCGCCTTCACATTAATCTTACCGGAAGACGAAATCGTCAGATCCTGGTTAGTGGTTTGTTTAATTATTTAACAACGTCGGTATCTCTACAGCTGAAGGGTAATTTACCGACACCGGGGAAAGCAGCGAGGTCCTCCTGTACCTGGAAATTTCTCCGACCTACACCTAAATTTCCCTCTCCGTACAGAAAGGGGTTCTTTTACGCCACAAGGAACTACGAATCTTGGGACATCTGAAAGAAGTGACTGTACTCATTTCTGTCAGGACCTAACTTGCAACCATGGGGAACGAATCAAACTCGCTACGAGGCGAGCTATTGAGTGGCTACTGGGACCACTGCTGTTAATTACTTCAAGACCGACTGCGTACTTTAAGTAACCCCTTTATCAGAGTCAAAACTCACCCACGTAGGCCACTCTGCGCTCAAGAGGTAAGCAAAAGCCAGCCTGAGGTCATTTTAGGTTTGGGGGTAGCAAAAGTAAATAACCAGTCCATAAGTAGTCCAATGGTTTCCATAGTGTACAATGGTTTCCATATTTTATGACTTGCCCATTCTCTAATGTCCTCAAAGGACAGGACTAAAGGAGAATTCAACGCGAAGGTTGACTGAATTTTTATCTATTTACATTTGTCCTCCTCCTCCTCCTGGAATGACCATAAGCCGGCAAGTTCAAAGCAACTCCTAACCCTTGTCCCGCCTATGGCAGGGTCGGGTACGCATCTTGTCACTCTGAATGGACACAAGGGCGATATATTGGTCATAGTTTTTCTGCAGCCGGTTGCCGGCCAAAGCTGCAACCCCTACGCTTATTTATCGTCGGTCTAGTGTTCGTTGGGGAATTCTACCGACGCCGGGGGGGGGCGAGCTCCTACACCTGGAAATTATGCCTCAATCTACCCGTTGCATAGAAGAGAGGGTTCTTTTACGTGCAAGTGCCATCGTACACCCACACGGGACCTCGGTTTTACTTCTTATCCGAAAGAAGACACACTCGCAGCCTCTCTCTCGCCCAAAAGAAGCCAACCCACTTCGGTCCAGTATTGAACCTAAAACTACTGACGCAGTTGCCGAGCGTGCTAGCCACTACGCCACCGCGGCGAGGTTCATAACCCGCAAGTTCACTCCACCAAAATTTGATCACGCAAAGTCGATCCGGAAGAAGATAAACCTAACGTTATTAATGAAATCTTTACGCCAAATACCGATGTCACTATCACAGCGCCTCTAAAGACATCCGGAAGAGAGAACCGCCTGCTTTCCTTTCAGTATCAAGTTCATCTTCCCCCCCCCCCTCTCTCTCACCCTTTCCTTGATGGCTCATCGATCATTCCCTTCAGTATCTTGTAAAGCTCTCAGATCCTTTCTAGCCGGTAGAGAGAGAGAGAGAGAGAGAGAGGAACAGGGAGGGAGAAACATTTCGCAAACAGTCACTTTCGATCTGTCCTGCCAAGTCCACTTCAGACTCTCTACAGTGGGTGGTTCTTTCTCTCCAATGACCAAGAGACGCAGCGTCCAGAGAGACATACATTCTCAACATGCCATCTTTCTCGCACCCCCGACCCCAAAATCGTTTAGATAATACTTCTTAGTGATGAGTAGTGAATGACTGAGTGCTACGGGACGATCCTCATAGGCTCCTAATTTCACCCAATCAAATTATAAACGTCACACCAACACGTGTCACAATGATATATTATCTTTTGTTAAGACAAAACGAAAGTGAAAGATGGGCCTTATATCTAATAAGCTCACTTCCTTACTTAACCAATTACTGACACCAACGGCGGGCCTAAATCTTTTTTTTCACTTGGCTCCCTCCTTTCCTTCGTTTTCTGTTTCGCAATTTCAATGATTGGGAAATTATGCTAATATCACTCTTCCAAAAAAAAAAATTGAAAATAAAATAAAACACTGAATTCCTATTCAAAAACCAAGGAGGGTATATTATGTCACATGCCACTGTAGAAGGGGTAGGCCAGTCTGCTCTACTGCATCATCTAAACCAGGCATGTCAAACCGGGGGTACTCGGAGGGCCACATCGGTAATAGGTGCGAGTACCAAGACACCCGGCCTGATGGTATCGATTTAATTTGACATGACAATGCCAAAATGATATTTAATAATAGTTTTAATCAAAATATGGCACGCAGCGCCCCAAATGGGCTATGTATAGGCTACTACATGGTATCGATTGTGAGGGCCGCAACTCTAGGCATCAAGGACCGCATGCGACCTGCGGGCCACCAGTTTGACACCCCCCTAATCTAAACTATCCCATCTAAACTTTCGCTCATCAGGCCCCTCCCTCTCCCTCACTCTACATTCAGCGGTTATTCTGTCCATTCGGCGGCTTATTGCGTTGGACACACCAGTTCTCGTCTGATCACTGAAGTTAAGTAACGCAACCCCAGTTAGTACTGACATGGCTGGCTGCTTGGGAAAGCTAGGTACTGCTAATACCCAAAAATCATCGCATTAGTGTAGTGTCTGTGCAGTCTCTGCATTAGAACTACGCAGTAGACGGGGCTCTAATGACCTTATAGTCGAAGGGCCCTAAAACACCAACAAACCAAAAAAAAATCTGTCCTCTTCCCCCTTTCTACCCTTGTGTGTCTCTATCTCCTGCCTCTCCCTACCATACGTATTTACATTTTTTTCTCCATTTCTTGATCTTTTGTGCGGCCAAGTTGCGTTGGACACACCAGTTCCCGTTAGATCACTGAAATTAAGCAGCGCACACCCACGTCAATACCAACTTGGGTGGTTAGTAACGAACGTTGGGTACTGCAAATTAACCCTCTTCCTCCTCCTTTCACCTACCTCCTCATCTCCCGCAGGCAGCCTCCTAAGGGGTTAACCTGTTATGGCTGCCTGACTTACGCCCCAACCCACAAAAAAAAATAACTAATATCTGTCTCCCTGTCTCTGCTTCCGATTTCCGTTTCCGGGATATCTGTAATTCACGGGGTACCTCCATACGAAATGTCCCGATTGCGTGCAGTTGCAGGTAGCGGGTAGAAAAAAAAAAGAAAGAGGTCCTCTAAAAAAAATATAATCCATTTTAAATTGTTAACTATATTATCGGAAAGATTCACCCGTGAAAAATGCACCTCCATTTTTGAGGTACAGTAGTTGTAAGGAAGTTTATTATCGTCATTCCTAGTCAGATGAAAATCTCTTATCGTACAGACTATCATCATGAGATACGACTTGCTGAACTCCTAGTACTCTGCGGTCAATTTTCTTATCAAAAATACGTAAAGTATCTCAACTTCCTATTATATAGGTGTCCTTAAAATTTAAAAGGAGGAAAAAAAATTTAATTAAAAGACGATTTCCTCATTCTTACTAAATTATAATTGGGAGAAAGATGGGTGACTAGAAAAATCTGTGAGAAAAATTAAAGCAATATGGAACTATCAATCCAAGTAAGATCGTCGACTAGCCTTCCACTTGATATACAGGCCGGCACTCGAGGATATGGTTTACGTCACACTATCAGACTGATCACCTGTTTAAGAAAATACTTGCTTACATAAACTACAACGTTTTCTTCTGGCTTCCATTAAAAGAAATTCCTTTTTTATCAATGCCATACTTCACTTTGAAGATATATTGTAGTCCTATCTGAAAATCCTATCTCCAAATCAAAAAACAAAAGTAAAAGTACCAATGAACAGAGACGAATTTAATATCCCAAGGTAAAATTACATGGTTGGTTATTTGGATTGTTACGTCCGTGCCCTACTTGCAAAGGCCATTTTTACCGGCGGCAGGAATATGGAGGAAGTGATCTACATTTTCGATCTATCAATCTACTAACCCCTTTTTCCACCTATGGCAGGGTCAGGTACCCATTTTCGCCCCGTTGAGACACATGCGGGACCTGCTGAACGGTAGGTTTACGCAGCCGGCTGCAACCCCTATGTTTATTCATCGTCAACCTATTTTTCTTCATCTGGGGCACCCTTCCTCTACAAGGTGAGGTCCTACATCTGAGAATCTTGCCGATCTACATGCAGCATGTTGAAAGAGTTGCTTTCCGTGCAAAGGGAATATCGTACAAACCACATGGGGCCACGACTTGACGTCCCAATCAGATGTTAGGCGCACTGGGGACCTCTCTTTCACTCTCTCGTCCGAAAGAAGTCACCCCCACCTTGATGATCCATCGAACCTGGAACCACCAACGTATTAGTCGAGCACACTACCTCTGTCTGCACCACCGAGGCGGGTTTTAACTTCGACTTTGTATCAAATCTGCAAAATGTCATGTGTCAAAATTTCGGATCATTCACGATTCAGGTTTTAGGGCAATTTGGACTTGATTTCTTGAACAGTTTACGGCTGCTGTCTTCAATTTGTTATTTGTTGGTGTTTTAGGGCCCTTCAACTACAAAGGTCATTACAGCCCCGTCCACAGCATAGTTCTTATGCAGAGACTGCACAGACACTACACTAATGCGACGATTTTTGGGTATTAGCAGTACCCAGTTTTCCCAAGCGGCTACCCATGTCAGTACTAGCTGGGGTTGCGCTGCTTAACTTCAGTGATCAGACCAGAACTGGTGTGTCCAACGCAACTCACCGCTCCCTGCTGTCTTCAAGGAGAATTTTCTATCGTGTATTATCTTTGCTGATTCTCTATTAAAACTACACATAAGACAGCCAAAAAATTAGCACGAAATGTGCTCCTAATCAGTTAAAATATTGTGGACACGGAACAATTTTCGGTATTGCCTTAAGTATACACTGATAGATAAACCGAATATCAACATACATTACTTTGAAAAACAAAAATGTGATAAATAACGACTCACTGATTTCTTTTTTCTCTCTATATATATATAACAACGAAATATTACCACATTTTATGACGCCTTATGTTCAATAATAACTATAAATCTATCTCACATCACTGTTATCTTTAGCAATGCTTAGGCAATTCTGAGTTTACACACACCCGTTACAATTTTTAGGGACAGTAAAGTCCTAAGAGGTAGAACACAATTGTAAGAAGAGGGTTTTCCTAGCCAATTATTCACAACAAAGGCATCAGCATTCGACAGAAAAATTATACAAATAATATTCGGAGAGAAAGAGACAAGGAAAAGAGATCATCTTTTGTGGTCATCATATTGTAGGTTGAACATCATTTTTTTATATAAAACTGCAATTACCAAACATCTACTTACTCGCAAGTCCAATAATTTGGCCCTAAAAGGGAGGAAAATACAGTGAATAGCAGTAATTTCAAAGCTCTCTCTTTCTCTCTGTACAGGAAATAAAGGTCAAATGGCAATTGTATTCACTGTATAATAAAATGTAGTGCAGCAGAATGCCTATAAACTGCATGCGGTTCATTGCGGGTATTATTTTAATGATAATTACAGATAATATGTTTATTACTCAGATGCAACCAGCTGCTATTACACATTAACCATCTAGGAGAAACAAAAAAAAAGGCAGAGCTTGCAGTAAATGTTGAAAAAAACTGACGGGACCTATCAAATAACAAACTACGTGCTGACTGGGGTGCAGAATCTGACATTTAAAACTCCCAATTCTGGAAATAACATAATTATTTGTAATTAAGGGCCTCAATACATGGAAATGTTATAACCATTTTCATAAAAGAAACATTAGTGTGACACCACTTAGGGTGTGTTTCATTTTAAAACGACCAATATCACATTATATAAAGGTCCAACTTTGAAGTATAAATTTAAATATTAACTAAACGACCGAAATAGGATAATTTTTATAAAATATTAACGGCATGGCAATTACGAAATTTGGGCTGCCGAAATTTGTTGGCAAAGTCCTTATTAAGGTGTTAGCACTTTATAAACAAACCATAACATTCCTATAATTCATATACCTTTTTTTTTGTTCAAATTTCATAGCTGCCTACTTGTTGAGTAGTATATGAATGCCTTGGTTTAGAGACCTTCAAGAAATGGGAGCAACAATGTAAATATTATGTATAACATGGCATCTTACCTTTAATTTCGATTTTGGAACTTGTCCGCTTTGGTTTTCGTCCAAAAAATCGAAAGCGTGCCAAACACTCGGAGCGGCGTCATTCGCAAGATCAGCCATATTCACGTATGGCCAAAAGAAAAATCAAAATAAATCGTGTCGAAAAACTTTTGAATGTCTTAAAACTTTATGGGCGTGACTTGTGCAGCAGATTTCATCGGCAACTGAAGCCTGACTAGCAAATCGGGGCTGGCGATGAGCATGAGTACTCATGCGATGGTCCACACATCAATGATTCGTTACTTCGCAATTCCAAATCACATTCACGCTAATTTGCCTCATTATTACGGAACTTCTGCCTATCTATTGTTATTTATATTCAAGACATTAACAAGAAAAAACTTGAGGGTCTTGTTAAACAATAACTTTCGTACAAATATCATCAAAACACGCAAAAAAATTTTTCTCAGCCACTAGAAAACTGAACTCAAATTCTACGATGTTCATGAACAACACTTCCGTTGTCATTCCAATATACTTAAGATCAGTACTTCCGGCTTATAAATTGGCGGCAAAACTGAAAAAGTATGTCCGTCAACTTTCTTTGTGTTGCATCATTTGAAGTTGTGTCAATTAATGTTAACCAGTTTTATTCTTTTAATAGTATTAGGCCAGGCGCACACTAAGACAAAACTGTCTCTTGACAATCTTATCTGCTCTGTGAGTTTTGTCTGCTAGACGCCTTGTTTCAGTGTGCGGCTACCCATTGACTTTCAGGCATGCCGACTTTCATTGCCCATAAGACTGTCGTGAGACAGTTTTGTCTTAAGTGTGCGCCTTGCCTTAAGGTTCCCATGTTTTACAGCACAGTGAATTACGACTACAATTTCCTGGGAACCAATATTCCAAATGACGGATTGAGGCCCTTTCTCCATTGCACCAAAATGAACCATCCATAACCGCTCATAACACCGATTTTTCATCTTTGAGCCCTCCGAAACATTTTCACCAGAAACGTCTTTTTGAAAACAAAAAAATACTGCGAATGTCACTGATGTAACTTTTAATTTTCAAGACTTAATACGCTCGGCTTAAGTGCCAACATAACATGCCCCTTCGACCTCGATTTACAAGTCATAGTGCTTTCAGCTATTAGAGGTCTTGCATATACATACATACATATATATATAAAACAGATAAACGACCCCGAGGCAATTTTTTTTATGAGCGTTACTAATCTTTTTATAAGCGCTGCTATCTGGTTTACAAGTTACCTGACGGATTTCAATTGAAGAAAACGATGGCTAAAAACCAAAGAAATTCTCATAATATGACCAACAAGAGCAGGGGAAAAAATAGCTCGAGAAGTGAAATTTCACACCATTTACAACACCACAAGAATTGGCTCTTAGATGGCTGCTTCAAGAGACAAAAATCTAGTTCAGAATTGCCGAGTAGTAAATAATAGTAATCACAAGAGTACTTAGTTAAGGAGCCTTTGTCTGGTCTAGGCTTTCAATAATTTGCTCTGTACACTGCTGACTACAAAAAAGACGAAGGACGACAAAAATGCCTATTCACATGCCATAACCTTGGTAAGTTGGCACACTGGCCCCATAGGCACTGTATCCTTGGTAACCAGGCGCCATCATTCCTGGACCAGCAGTAATCATTAACTGTGGCTCACCTGAAATTTTTAAACCCTCAGCGTAAGAAAAAGACAGTACGAAAAACGAAAAAAATTTAACTTGGCACTAAAGGCACTTACCAAACACTAATGGCTTTTGTTCATGAACTGCACTTTCTTCTAACCGATGAGCTTCCGATTCAATTAGTTTGTCCACCTAAAGTCAACAAAATTTCAGTATTATTTTGACATCATTATACCCTCAACAACCATCATTACCAAGACATTCATAAACTGACCTTAGAAATGTATTCTCTCATGACCTGTATCATGTATGGCATTGCAAATTCCATGATGTTGTGTCTCCAAGCCAATTCCAAGATGACATCAGGATGAAGTAAGTCATAACACTGGAAAAGACTGGCAGCAAAGCACTCGTGGTTCTTTTCCTCCAGGAACCAAGCTAACAATTCTTCAGCAATATCAGCAGATTTTGATTCTGCAGCATATTCAATGGCATCCTACAAATAAAAAACGGTGAAGTATGTCCGTAACAAAGACCTAGTTGCCAGAAAATGACAGTTGTAGGACGAGAAAAACAAAAACTTGACAAAAAGTCAGCCTACTTTAAACAATCCATCTTTCTTGCATAGTTCCACAGACTGCTTCCACCGATTATTGCCCTTGTATAAGTAAGCTGCAATGCGACGAAATTCGATCAATTCATGTTTCTCTAACTTCTGTGCCAAAGCAATTGTGTCGAAATTATCAAATGCGTCGATGGATGTACGAAGGCCCTGGTAGTCTTCTTCTTTGATGAGAAGATTATTTAATGCTTCGTTAATAGCTTTGTTATTTAAACTCTGAACAGAACGCAGATAAGGTTTCACCAACTCCAAGTGATTCACCTGTAACAGAAGAATTGCAAACGCTTAAGAGATATTTAGACGTTTTAATGAAGAAAGAGACTGATGAAACTTTTCGGTTAAGACTTTTGTGAAACACAATAACCTAAAAAAATCCAAGTGAGAAAAAAAAAATTCTCTTGCCTTGGCGAAGAAGTTCACTGATCTGGTATGGTCCATTCGTGGTGCCAAAACCAGAAGTAGATCATTGAGTAGCATTGGCTTAAAATCCAAGTAGAACTGAATCGCTTTGTAATACAGCTCAATGTTAGCGACCTTGGTGATAACTTCTTTGAAATGTGCTTCACGCCAAGCTTCCGTCGGATGATTCATCATGGTCACTGCTGCATTATCATATTCTTCATATTTGTCAAATAAAAATACTAGTTCTGCCCATAAGTGAGCTTGTTCCGCTGCTCTCAGGACCTAACAGTAAATTTAATTATTTTATACGGCATTTCACACGCATGGTTTTTTCCTCTCCAAAACCTTACTATTTACCTTAGGAATGTTGACCCTCGACCAGAATAATTCCAAATGTTCCCTCATTTTTGATGGCTTGTACTTTGAATACAAGATGGCCAACTCGGTAAACATGCCCATATGAGCCCTTTCCAAACCTTCGAGTAAAAATTATTAGACGTTTCAAGAAGACAAAATTCCTCAACGAAAAAAAACATTTACATAAAAACTAGCATTACCAAGTGCAGCCTCCAAGAGATTTATCAATTCGTCGAAATACCCTCTCTCTTCATAATAAGTTATTAGATCGTCTAATTCATCAGCATGAACAACAATATGAAGTCCACACATTTGTGCCAGGCGGAATTCCTCACTATCGACACAAGCGAAACACACCTGCCAAAAAAAAGCCCCACCTCAGTACTCTGATTAAAATAAAAATTGTATTGCCACTAACAAATTTTTTAACTTCAACAACTTGCCTCTTTCCAAGTCCTAGTACTGTTTGCTTTACGAGCACTGTCTACAGCTCCTTGGAATTCTCTTAGATGAACCAACGTGATTGCAAGACGAGCAAAATTGGAAACGTTGTTATACAACAACTTCGCAGCCTCATACATGCCATCCTCAAAACACCGATCTCCAATCTAACAGAAGACTTATTTTAAAAAAAAAACAGACATCTTCGAAAATAACAGAAAGAAATTCCTATTTATTACCTTTTGGACATCAGCATGGTTTGGACCAGAGATAAATTCTTCAAGATCAGCAAGTCTATTGGTCTTGGCATAAGCGAAAATAAGCTCAGATTCAACGTAAGATTCACGAGCTTTCTTCCTTGCCATCTGCAAATACCTCACCAAGTCTTCCCAGCTGCCTATTTAATTACAAATGAAATATTTTAGTGACATACCAAGTAACTCGTAAACCTTGCAAAATATTCAATCTTACAAGTCTTGTGCGCAGTCTGCACTACACTCATATATGCAGAAGGATCATCTGCTTTTATAAATGAATCAATTGCTTCCTTCACCATCCCGTGTTGCAACTGAGCAGCAGCTAAAAGACTCCACACTGCTGGCTGATTGCAACGCTCAGCAAACTCGTAGGCTCGATCCAAATTTTGTACATGCTCAATCAGAACCTTTTAGAGTAAAAACTTGGTCATCGGACATAGTTCAATTAAAAAAAATTTGTACTCGTCACATAACTTTGTACCTGGATAGCTGACGTGTTGACATCAAACTTTTTAAAGATGGCAAAAGCTTCTTCATACAATTCACTATTGATGGCAATATTAGCAATGTCTGGAGCATCGTAGTTGTCCAAACGATTAATGTACTCCATCACTCTTGTGCGATCAGCCTTTATGGCAGTCAAGATGAGCAGATTTTGTAAGTTCCTAATATGTTACCAACAATTAAAATCATTAAAAAAACAACTTGGAACAGATTTCAATTAGTTCGTACGCCGAACTCTTTTTACCTATGATCACTAAAGACAGAGTTCTCTAAAACTATCTTCTCCAATAATTCAATAAGTTCATTTGGCAAATCAGCAGTCATGAACGCTTTTACAGTAACAGATATATCTTCTGGATCTTGGGTCTCTGACAAGGCAGTTTGAACAACTTGATCAATAAGTTGTCGACGGAATGGGTTATCTTCTTGCAATACTTCTGCCCATAAGTCAGCATCACGTCGTCGAACCAGATACCTGGACTCGCTCTTGAATAACGAATTCTCATTGCACACCTGCATTTATGTCAAAACAAAGATCGTTACTGAAGAAGTTATTTGATATAAACTAAGCTTCCTTGAAAGTTAAACACTACCAACATTAATAAGTTCTCTGTCACATTGTCCTCGCTCATACGCAACACAGGCCAAGTGCGGATCTCTCTTCTCACAGTACTTTCCTACAACTCTGCTATCATAGTACTGGTTCTCCCTGAAATTACAGTTTCTTAAAACACAAGCTCAACCCGTTGACAAGCAAGCAAAACCATTTCTCACCTCAAAAATCTTTCTGGATTGTTGTTGCTGTCAATGTAAATTTTTGCGAGTGCGTTGTGGGTAGCGGACTCTGTACATCCTTCATGAATTCGCATTTCCAGCCACGAGAGTAACAACTTCAGACTAAATCAAACCAATGACTAAGTATAAAGTAATTCCTATCATGAAAGGTGACCACACCACTAAAACATGCACAAGTTACCGATTTCGCTTTTCAACTTCCTCAACAAGTTCATCCGTCGAAAACTGCCCACGAACTACCATGATTAGGTTTTTTATGACGTCTTCTGAACAATCCACATCCAACAGTCCACCAATCACAACTGGCAATCGCGAAGGATTAACCTACAAGGGCACTATGAGAATTTCTGAACAATCAGCATCTATCTAACAAGGTAATAATCACCTTCTGAACGTATATTTCTATGTATTTCTGCAAGCTATTGCGATACAGATACAGGACTAAGTCGTGGACGAAGTCAAATCTATCGCAGACTATAATCAATGGTAGCTGGTCTGTCAGCTTTGCCTCCTTCAGGAAATTCTTCACTCGTTCTGGATTGTAACAGTTACTTTCTCGGCAAATACGTTCCACCTCTTTTATCTGACCAGTTTTACATGCAGCCTAAAATGGTTACAAAATGCAATTTTTAATCGGTTTGCGGAAAGACGTCTGCATGAAAGTATTTTCTTTTCCGATTACAGAAATATTTAAAACACATTAAATTATTGGCGGCCAGCATCTGAATTTGAAAGTTAAATGTGTACCTGTATATATTTAAAATGCACTTCTGGATCCTGACTGAAGTTCACGATAGACCCCAAAAAGTAGAATAAACCTAAATCCAAAAAAAAAAAAAAATGCCCAACTTAATTTGTATAGCCACACCACTTCTCCGAACGTTCAATTTATTGATGCACGAACCCCAAAAACTAATCGCACATACCCTCATAACTCTTAAACGATTCAAAGAGGTCAATCAACGCTTGGGTTGTTAGCTGTTCATGATATTTTGTCGCCACTTGAACACAAATTTGCAGATTTTGACGAATATTTGCTTGTAACATTGCTTTTAAACATTCCAGCGAGTCGTCGACAGAAAGGGAGCCAAAGAAATTGACTAGCCACTGAAATATCAATTTTAACACTAAAATTTGATTCAATGGCCATTCTATTTAAAACTTCAGTTTTTACCTCTGTATTCAGCAGATGTGTATGAACCACGGCTCTCTTTATGTCGTAAAGATCAGTATAATGCTCAAGAGCCTAAAATAAGTCGGTTATTTCAGTGAACAGAAATTAATACTGATGTGACAATAACACATGTTACTAACTCTCTGCAGAAGTCCAGCTTTTTCACACAACTGAGCAATGTGTGCCCGGTCGTAGTGCGTAAACATTTGATTTCCGAGAATAGCGTCCGCAACCTTCAGGATTTAAGGAGATAGTCACAACCATTGATAAAATTACCTAAAAACCAAATTCACAATAACAGCTTACTTGAGGCGCAGACATTAAATTCATCTCTAACAATCTAGTCTGTAGCGGTCCTTCAGTTGGGCGGTTATTTTTTAAAGCGTCCAAAAGAAAAGCAGTACACTGCTGAATGAGATTCTGTTCCATGAATATATCCACAATCTGCAAACATAATTGGATAATTTAAATAAGTGCATACTACTCTCTTTATAAAACACACACGTTGTGAAAACTATCTACTTGATTTATATCTGCTAGCGGTTCTTCGTCTTGGACAAGCATCTGAGCAAACTGCAATCCTTGCTCGGGTGTGATGCGCATTACATTTCTTAATAAATAGACATAATCTGGAGTGTACCCCACCTTCTTCGCATACAACACAATCTTTTGAAACTGGCCAGTCTCGGCAAAACACTGGATAACCTGTAATAGCCATCACAATATCGAAACGTTCATTTCAATTACAGTAAAACCTCCATAACCTGTTACATCCATTATATTGAACACCTCAATATATTGAACGAAATTGTTTCCCCCAGACAACTCCATTTAAAATACATTAACATGACCCCCCCCCCCCCCCAAAGATAAACCCTTCTATACTCTGAACTTTGAATATGTATTTGATGAAGTTGGCTTAATAATGTACCTCTATAATTTGATCTTTAAACATCTATTGTGGGATGAAAAAAATGTGGCGCCAGCATTTCCTGCTGGAAATGTCCACCTTTTTTTTGCATTTCTCAACAATATGCATTTAGACAAGAGTCTCTAAGCATTAAGGTGTACCAAACTGGTGTGAATTCAAGTTACAATTACCAAAGCTTATGTTGAAATGTCTATCAAAAAAGCAAATAAGGAACTGACGATTTTAGAAAAAGTGAAAGTGTTACATTATTTAGATAATCATATCATCAGAGGCTGCTTCAGTTTCACATCTCAGTTGGGACTGTGGTTAACATAAAGAAACGAAGGGAGGAGTATAAAAGGCTTTATGAAGAAAATGTGAATTCATCTAGGAAAAGAAAAGTCAAAGAGACCGAGTATGAAGAAATTAACATAGACAGTGATACAGATGATGACATCAATGGTGAGGTCGGATCATCTATTTCACATGCTACTGCTTTATGTTACATAAAGAAATTGAAGCAGTTTTGCATTGAAAAAGAGCAACATTTAATAAGTGACATTATTAATATAGAATCAAAGATTTCAGAATCTATTGTAAAGTGGTCTCAATTTCAGCATCAATCACAGATTACTTATGTACTATATGTACAAGTAACTATGTACAGTACATATTGTAAATGTATTTTTATAACAAATACTGTTACATATAAAAAATTTTCTATAAGATGAACACCTCTGTATGTTGATCAAAAATTTTGTCCTCAAGTGTGTCCAAGTTATGGAGGTTTCACTGTATTAAGAATATTTGCAGATAATTGAAGCCAAATAAACAATCGCTCCATTGGCATGCAAGACTAGATATTCACACGTTTGACGAGAATATCGACAATTAAATTTTAAGGATTTACAGTTACCTTGTTGGGAACGTTCGCCCTAAGATACACTGAAAGTGCCAACGTTGGATCAGCCTGTTTCACTAGGTCACCCAACTCTTCACTGCATTCCAGCTGCAAGTAACATCATTTGTCATTAAATAGCAACAGAAAAAGTTATTTATAGACAAGCAACAACCTTATCTTCTTTAAGCCACTTCTCTAGCAACTGCTTTCGTCCCTGTTGTAGAACTGGACGGCAAAGCTCTAATGATTCAAACTTATTAAGCTGGCCTTGGTCTAGCAGGATCCCAAAATATTGAAGAAGGGGTGATGTTACACCCGGTTGCGCAGGTACAGTTTGGAAACGTTGAATGGTTTGTGGCGTCCTCAGAATACCCTGCAACAGTTAAAACTATACATAGAACACTCAGGGTCTACGACAATTTGAAGTATCAGACAATTTGGCGCATTTGACAAAATGACATACAAAACACCAAAACAAATTTTTTTTTGTAATAAATTTTAATATTACAGCACACAAAACACATGCCTCCAGTCAATTTTATTAGCAGTAAGTAGCATAATCAATAACGTAGCTGTATCCTTGAAAATGAGCTTTTTATGATCTTTCTCAGGATAAAGTGAAATATTTCCCAGAACCCATGACCCAAAAGTTAGAGGTACAACATACCAAACCACATCTAACAATAAAACAAGTTTACTAACCAAAAGAAATAATACAAGATTTAAAAAATGACCCTTGATATGCCAAATTGTCACAAGCCAAATTGTTGGGATCCCAAAGACCCTAAGAGATAGTAATCAAGAAGTATACATACCTTAGGAGCGTTGGCTGCCACCTTGGCTGCTTCCCCATACTGCCCACTAGAAAATAGTGTCGTGAATTTACGTACAAACAAGTCTTCTGCACCAGCCAGATTGTTGCGCACTGCCATTCGCAATGCGAGGTCTGGATTTTGTAGCACATTAGTAATATATGGTATAATGCTATCTTCGTCGACACTGACAGAGAGAACTTGACCCTTTCGATTAACACCAATAATACCACTGCTAGCTTCGTGTGGTGCCGTAACAAAGATGGTTTCACCACTAATGCGGTTCATGTAGATGCAAATTCCGGTTTCAATATCGTACATATGGACATATCCAAATTTCGTTATCAGGTAGATTACATCGTGCTTCGGGCTCACCTTATAAGTCATTGGATAACATTTTCAGAGCACGCTTATCGTGCAAAATTTTCTGGTCCTAGTATATTACCTGCATGGCTACTGGAAAATCATTCTGGGCTTCAGGTGGAAAGAAGACATCTACAGCTTTCTTAGGAAATGGTTGATTTCCCGTTGGCGGCTGACCAACCTCAATAACGTGAAGCTATGAAGAAATAATAAATGTACGAATAAGTTCGTGTAATAGGTTAAAGTAATCTTCAACAGTTCCCATCATAAAAGTGCATACCTTCCCACCCTGTGTCGACCTCACTGCAAAGGTAAATAATGTAGAGAGTTCTGTATTGCCATCCATCTTAAACATGGCAAAAGCAGCTGCATGACCTTCAATTGGCTGACTGACTTTACGCTCTACTGAGTAGAGTTGCATGGCTCCCAGTACTCTATTTTGCTGAATCGATAGCAGACAAAAGTTACTACTCCAATTAGACAAAGCATACTTAAAATCAAACCTCTTACTTGCGCAGTTATCCCTATGAGGAGAAGCCACTGCGCCTTAGGATCAGTGCGGTAGTTAATAATTTGACATCCATTAAGACTAGAGTGTCTATCAAACATCTTCAACGGCAATGAGTCACCTGCAAAAATTATTACATTAATGATCATCGAAACATTTTTGACAATTCCACTAAAACGGAAAGTGCGTCACCTTCCATACTCCAATGATAAACCGCTCCATCTGTCACAAGCGCAATAGTATTTACTGAAATCCATTTCCAAAAGGTAACATCTTCTGTCATTGTGTGGGCTTTCATTTTACTTTTCATCTCAATGTTGAATATCTGTAGTGTCTTTGCAGCTAATACACAAACGAATTAAGAAATTAGAGGTCGTGCTGTCAATGGCAGAGAGAAGTGAAATTCTGTATTACAGAAACTACAGTGTTTCTACCGAATTGTTATCTTTATGTTTTAGCACATACGTGTAACCTCGTACTACATTATAATCCTCTGAGCTTATTTTTACAATATCAAACTATAACAGCATTACTAAAAATAAACTGATAACGGGATATTTGACTAATTGTGATTGCTCAGCCCAACTACACTGCAACGAATGCCAATATCTCCGACTTCAGTGTTTGCGAGTTATTCAAAAAAAAAAAAAAAAAAGTCTTGTGAACAACATTCTAAATCAGTGGTGGCCAACCTTTTCAGCAGGAGGGCCAAATTTAAGAAATTTCCTGCCGGGCCACGCACCTAATTTTTTTTTGTTGAATTAAACTAAACAGAAAAGCGTGCTGCAGCTTGGACAGTAATGAGAGATCATAGTCAAACGCTTGGCTGGTTGATGCCGACTCATGATTTAATGTTGTTTTGGCGATGTGTACAATAATTTTATGTTCACCTGGCCGCAACACGACTCCCCGCAGGCCTCGTGTTGGCTACCCTTGTTCTAAATACTGACAAGATCTATAATCTCGTTCAGAGAGAGCCGACATTTTAAGGACCTCACTCAGTTGTACAAGTCACGAATAACGTCGGGATAGTCAATGCCAACAAAAACCTTACCTTTCAGAGCAATGACTTTACTGGTTGGGTTCATAATCGCAGAGTCTGCAGAAATAGGGCGTCGAATCGGATTCTGCGGATCGCTCATGTCAATGATAACCACCTGAGCGGAATCACCAACTTTTTCTCGAACGCAAATAAACTTATCGGATTCCATTGTCAATGTGTTGAATCCGATATTTGCTGCATTTATACCAAGATTGGTAAGCTAAAAAGACAGAATAAGAACTCTATTGTTGAATCAAAACAATTACCTTTTCTATTGACATTAAGATGGTGTGACACCTTCATTTGTAACAGATCAAACACATTTAGGATAGCAATTACGAATTTCATTAATGCGTTGAAATTCGGGAACATGGTAGTATGTGAAATCGAGATTAGGAGGGAAAGGAGGACAAAAAACAACAGACCCGATCCTGCCATAAGCGGTGTAAGGGTATGATGTCTCGAAATTCAGAGATCACCAAGCAAGGACACATGCAACTTATTTTATACTCTTAAATGGAGGAATTGGCATAGAACAACATTTATTGGTTCATATCATTCGGGTCAAGATAATAGAAACCAATGTCCAAGACATCCATCGTTAAGTATTACTACACATTTTTTACAGTTCTCAGTTCTAGAAGAATAAAATTATGCCAGATAAAATTGAACCATCAATAGTAACCGTGACAAATTTTAATCGCCAAAGCATCCGTTGTCTCACTGTTTAAAACGTCGTGGCAAGACATACGAGTTATTCAATAGATATAATTCGTAACTGCACATGACAGATAAGGTTGCCCGAGTGAATGACAGCAAAGATCTTGCATAACACCCACAACTGGTTCACATCAAAATATTTCAGTAATCTGGCCTTTCTGTCGCCAGCTACATACAACCAGTATCGATGGATACCATTAGAACACCCAATTTACATTCGGCTATACAATTCTCTCTATTATAAATTTGATGAAATAAGAGAACTCCAAAAAAGTGAGGTTTGTCGACCTCTGCGAGGTTAACTACTCTATGAAGAAATCAGCCATGGATTAGCCAAATTTAACCCTCGAATTTTCTTATTTGCGCATCCTTTTATGATTCCTCTCTTAGTTACGCATTATTCTATTAATGTCTCGATCCAGCTTATGCTTAGAAATTATACTTTACGAACAAAGCTGCCGTACAACATTATTAAATCTATATTGACTTTGAAAAGAAGTAATTTGGTATCCTATAAATTTACAGCAGTATCATCAATAAAATAACAGCAAGTTGTTACTGAGAATCATTCAAAGCTAACAGCTACCCACGAATTTGTCATATGACCAAAGAAACCTCGAGGACAAAAAGGGCCAAAACTTGACACATCATTATACAAGGTCAATATGTAAATCTTTACTACATTAAATATTATGATAACAATAGCGGGTTCTAAAAGTGACCAATAATATATTGTTTATGTAAACAGATCTCGATAGGTCTCCATTTTTCTTAATATCGACTTTAAATCAAAGTAAAAGAGTTGGTTGGGGGCGTCGAAGTTCAACTGTCGATATTCTTTTACTCACCTGCAAATGCTCCTGAAACTTTATCGGCAATATTTGCGCCATGATGAAGTAATTTCCCTGTCTTCGTCACACCAGAAAGTAAATCTACTATATTTCTACTGGATCAAATATGAAATTTTCGTAAACCGGCAGCTTCTCAATCAACACTCGAAACTTCACCTCCTACAACAATGGCTACATACACCGGTGATAGCTACACGTCCTAAATATAGTTCTTTATATTTCAGCAATCAAATCACATTTAATTATCAACTAAATATTACATAACTATTCCCGGTCAAATAACGCCCAACAAATTAGACTAACTCACAAACGTTCTTCATTTAAACTATTACATTGGAGCACCGTAGTCAACGTTTATTTAAATGTAGTAATACACTAAAATCGCCTCATCACGCATCCGCTTCCAAACGGAAATGTGTAATGAGGTTTTGCCACATGAGCAATCTACGGGAGCCTCCAAATTGAAAGAAAAATTCTTTACGCTAGTAAATAGTAAATACTCATCAAGTTCGGGCATTCCGTTGCCAAGGAGACGTATGTTTCTAGGTCGTGAGTTCGAATCTCAATAGGCTGTCTTTAGCATAATTGGATACGAAAAATTAACTTCTGGTGCGCCTTATTAGCTTCCTCATGACCGCGTTATATAGCCATGTCATTCAATATGCAATTAAAGTGTAATAAATACAGTGGAAGCCGGATATTATAATCACGGATATAAATGTTTATCCATCGTCTATTGCCATCACAATTGGTCAGTACCGAACCGCTTCATAGAAAATTACTTACAAATAATCCACATATTATAATCAAACTTCGGCTATTCTTATCAATTCTGATATCATACCTGTCACTACTATACAGTAGTTGTCAAGTGAATCTGTAGATAGGGTTACCATACGTCACGCTACACCGGGACATGTCCCGGTTTTGAGGTCTTTGGCTCCTCAAAAATATTTTATACCTCAATGAATTAGTGAAAGGATTATGCAGTTTTTTATAATAAAGCTATGAATGTTTATTTTTATATTGCGTTCTTGGAAAGGTCAATGCTGGAATTGCAACGGTCATCGACTCAATTTTCTAAAAGATGATCTGTCAGAAAATTTGAGTAAATGGTCCATTCCAGAACAGTTGCTGACCATTGTCCGTCTTGATCACTTCATCCAAAAGACATCAACAGCAAGTCGCTTCCAGGTTATTATTATTTTCGCTTTTGCGTCGTCTCAATTCGTGGGGTAGGCCGGGATCCCCCATAGACAACCCAGCCAATATTCCTGCGGGTTCCAGACACCTGGCTGGGGTGCCCCTAGTCAGAGCATGTTCAGTGAACCTGCAGACCCGACCCTGCCACAAGCGGGATAAGGGTATGTGGTAGGAAAAGATGAGGTATTGTGTGTGGGGGGGGGGTGGATGGGAACCGGGTGGGAGATAGGCGGAAGCGGCAAATCGCGTTGGACACACCAGTTCTCGTCTGATCACTGAAGTTAAGCAACGCAACCCCAGTTAGTACTGACATGGGTGGCCGATTGGAAAAACTGGGTACCGCTAGTATTCAAAAATCGTCGCATTAGTGAAGTATCTGTGCAGTCCCTGCATCAGAACTACACTGTGGACGGGGCTCTAATGACCTTGTAGTTGAAGGGCCCTAAAACAACAACAACAACATGGGAGACAGGCGGGATCAGGGTAGGGCGATGATGAATAGTGTATAAATTAATGCGATATATAGTGTATATGAAGAGGTCAGCTGACACCCCCTAATCAACACTGTGGTTATCGACTGTGCGAATCGGTTCAACACAAAGTTCAATAGTGCAACATGTCTAGCCTCATCCAAAATTAATTAAAATCTTCTCTTAGACACAGATTCAAATTTTCAATTTTTGATGAAAATAACCACCCTGAAATGAAACGAAAAGTAGGAATTGTTGGATTTGGACATTTGGGTAAGTATTTGAAAAATTATTTTTGGCATAATAGAAAGCTGGAGACAAATACCGGTAAAACAATACACGTTAGCTACACTTTAACTGACCAATTCAGCGCAGGCCAACTTTGATCGCCCTTGTACTTGTTTCCTCAGGTTCGATCCCATGTCTCCTAAATTGGGTACTTTTCTTGCAGTTTCTCAATTCAATGAGAGGAAAATCTGTAGATAAAAGGATCAATTAATCAATGATGCTATTTTTAAAATTCAGGTCAGTACTTAGTCAAGTCAATTGAACAACAGGCCAATTTCGAGATTGGATTTGTTTGGAATCGTACCAAGTCCTCATTGATTGGAAAAGTCAGACCAGATTTCATTTTGGAAGATCTTTCACAATTTCATCTGAGGTTGATTTTCATAAATATTTCACCAATGCACAAGTGACCGACCGTCCACTACATTTTTAATTATTCAACTTTGATGGCTCTTTCAGATCATGTGATTTAATAGTTGAAGTTGCTGACCCAAGTGTGACCGTCAATTTTGGACCACAGTTTCTTAAATACAGCGATTTCCTGGTAATTGAAAGTTGTACACATTCCTAATTGAGTTAGCATCGACCTTCATGAGTGCCCAGTTTCCAAAAAAAAACTCAGTCCAGCCACTGCTGGTGGGGCTGGCGCCGCGCACAAGATTCGAGTTCAATTCCCTACAAGGTTGAGGCATGTAAGGTGGCGATGGCACTTTGTAAATGGACTCTTCCATAATGTGCGTTGTGCCCCTAAGTAAAATTGTGGTGGTGGAGGAACCACTTCGCTCACATCTCATGTTTAATTTGGCTGCCCTATCCATTTGACCAGTGTAGAAGGGTTCTACGCGGGGGGGGGGGTGTAGTATATCATATTCTCAGACCTGAACAAAATGCATCTACTTCAATCAGGATGGAACCTGAGCGAACATAACAAAGACGAACGGAACACAGAACTGCAGGTTGGTAGGCGGCCAACTTATTGCTGCTTCTGCCTCAACAGCGAGCCATTATTCCACCCTGGAACCTTCCCCCAAACACACTAGCAGACGTTACCCACATAAATAAACCTCCTAGTTCATTGCAGGTTGGATCACCTACAGCCTTTGCCGACTCAGCCGTTGAAAAAACACTTCGTGAAGCAGCAGAGTTGGCTGGTCATTCCTTGTATATTCCTGCAGGCGCACTCTGGGGTATTCACGACATTAAAAAAATGGCTGACAACCATACTTTAAAAGTACAGAAATTATCATTCACTTTCTAAAAGATAACAAACAAAACATTAATTTCCTCTGAAATTGTGGCACTTTCCGTTCATGTAGAGGCTGAAAGTGACAATGGCTAAACACCCAAATAGCCTCAAGCTCCATGGTGACCTTTACACAAAAAATCAAGAGGTTTCCAACTCTGCCCTGATTCTTTATGAAGGTGAATTATTGTGTTTCCTCGCCTTCTTTACTGATTGCCTACGTTTATTATCATATTAAAAATGCCTCCTGTTGTTATCCAAAGGTCCAGTTAGAAATCTTTGTGCCAAGGCACCAAATAACGTGAACACAATGGCTGCAGCTGCGATAGCAGCACATAACCTTGGCTTCGATCATGTTCAAGGGTGTCTAATTTCAGACCCCAGGTAAGGAATAACAAAAATATCAGTGGTATGATTCACGTATTGATTTTCATATTGTGCCTCTAGTCTCACAAATTGGCACATTGTCGAAATTGAGGCTACGGGTTCCGGTATCAATAACTGTGAGTTTACAGTTAAGACCGTAAGGAAAAATCCTGCAAATATTGGTGCGGTAACAGGCTCTGCGACTTACGAATCTTTTTTCAGCAGTTTAAGAGGTACCTATGAATTAAATTCATCGTCGGAAATAAACGACTCTGATGAATGAACAAACTTAATTCCTATTAATTAATCTTCTTTCTCCAAATTCCCAATTTGGATCCTTCCAGGAGCAACAGGCCATGGACGTGGTATTCATTTCTGTTAAAAAGCTATTAAATTCTGAGAGAGCGATGTGATGAATTTTAAAGAATTTTTCATCCAAGAAAGGACTTACCGACGACTAAATTACAAGTTAAAAACTACGGATTTTTGGGTCAACTTATCTGTTCTCTTGCATCTGTCGTTAGCAAGTTCACCATTAACAACTAACATGCTGCACAGCACATCGTTGACTACAAATCTCTTTATTGACTGTAATAAATATGAATTTAATGGAAACTATGTACAATTATTATTACAACAGCAACAATTTAAGATTATCACAACAGAAAAAAAGGAACATTTAACAAATAGAAACATACAAACCCAAATTTAAATCAATCACGCTCATAAAAATTCAAACATTTTCATCACATCCGAAAACAAAAACTATATATATAAGAAAAATGAAGAAAATATTATTTTGAGGGAAATACTGGTTACAACTAAACATCTCTAAAAGAAATCAGTTCTAACTCTTTACAATGTTACATGATGAAATAAAATTAAAATATTGTTAATACAATAAGCATGATGATGATGATGAAGAGGAGGACGACGATTCATTTTGAATCTTAAATGACATGGTGATGTATTTAATATATTTATAGGAATCCCACCAATTATTTTTTTCCAGGTACATAAATATTACTATTAATTATATTTTACTAATGATTTATATTAAAAAAGATGTGTGTGGGTGTAATATATATATAATAAATTCTCTCTAAGACAATGCCTGCATATGAATGTCTCCTGATAACACATCAGTTTCAAAGTTAACAGGATTTCAAACAGTGTGTATACAAAACAAGAATAGTGAGATTTACTTGTGAGATTTGTGACTGTGGCGGTCGTGAGCAATAAGAGCTCAAATATCTGAAAATTCATTTTCCAAATAGAAATATATATATTTATACTACAAGTGTTGTAGGAAGTTTCAACTTCATCATTGACCGATCACCTTCTTGAGTGTTTTTTTTTCTAGTTTTGTGCTGTACTGCTGCTGCTGCTTGTGGTAGTAAGAAAATAAATTGTTAACAGTCAAGAAGGGTATTTAAAGTGACACTGTGACTCAATTTTATTGTCACGACCTCCCAAAAATCACTTAAGAAAATCCTACCACCTTATGTTACTGTATCACACTTCGGGTATGCATTGAATAGAGCATCAATTTACTAAATTAGACTCTCTTATAATGATAAGAGTCTCGATGAAAAGGGGTGACATCGTTAGCCAACTGCCAAATTTAATAAAACCGACCTCCAAGAGATGTTTCACAATTCAGGTTATATACTGTACTCCAATTTCTTTAAATGTCTACAAATTATTACGTCCTGTCAATTAACAAGTCATCTCTATAAGCACTTATCCAAAGCAAGGGTGGAAACTGTAATGCTATTAAACAAATCTTTTCAACTGACTCCAATATTAACAGAATCCCCATTACTATGATTTCGTATGTTTGCCGTTATCATAGAACTACTACATTTTTGAGTGATTCTCAGAATAGATGCAAGAGTACGTGGGTCCTCATTATCACCATAGGTATCTCGTAAGAGGGTCAGTTTTAAAAAAATAACGTAAAGTCGGCAACCAAAAACAACCTATTGACCTAGCACATTCTAACTCTCTAGACTGCAGAACTCAGTTAGACATCACTTATATTTGACATACAGTGGACGATGAGAATGATTATGGTTTTAAATACCGTTACCTGTAAAGGGAGTAATTGGATGATACAATTCGAACGACCCTTTCACTAATTTTCTTCACGTAGCTCGGACATTATACTGCTCTGGGCATAAATGGGCTGATGATGACTGCATCACATTAACAAAAAATCTTTTTATAATATACTGTACAGTACATAAATAAGAATATTTTCAATTGTGCGCAATCATCTCGGTCACTGCATACCTGCGCACCTGAACAGGATGGAAAGGGCACCGTTTATGACTATTTAGTAAACAGCTCCATATGTTATCCTGCTATCAGACATTGGCAAAACTGTGTTCTCATTCTCATTTCTATTTATGTCATCACCATCTTATTGGGGAATTATTTAACTAACAAGCGTACTAAATTACAAAAACATAATTTGTACGCCTGTTAGTTAAATGTGAGTGTGTATGTAAATTATCTGTGAACTAAGTAGGCAAATAGCTTATTTCTGTGTAAACCAATTACATACACATTTTCATTTCATTACGATTATATGCAAATATGGGTTCTCAACTAACTTCCAACTATATTGAATTTAATTCTTTTGTTAATAGTTGATATGGATATTTTGCACACTCACCAGAATGCGGCACAACGTTGCCAATTCCCTTTAGGACTTTTTCGAATTTAGAACATTTGTTAATTCCATGATAGAACCACGTGACTAAGTTCGATCAATGGGAAGAGAAGCTGGACGTTCTATTATGTAATGGTGAGTGTATGGCAATTGACAACAGGTAAAGCTACAATTAGCTAAACTTTCTATAGCGAAATGTTTTTGGCGTGTTTAGTAGAAAATTGGACAAGGTAGTCAGAAATCTATCGCCAGAGGACAAATGAAATTTCTGGGGGGACGGTAATCAATCATATAAAACTATTGAAGTGCAGAGTCATCATCCTGTTATAAAACATACAGTGCAGCTGGCTCAATCTTTCCACTGCACTAAGCTACAGAACTCTTGTTAGAAGTTTCCTTCGGTTAATAAAAAACAATATTGGCCAGGAAACAACCTAACCTTCAAGATAGAACATAAAAACCCGATATCCGATATTTTTGACTAGACTGGAGCTGAAAACATCGTTTAGCATCTGTTTTAAGCCCAATTATTGCAGAATCAATGAAAGATTTACCACTTACGGAGATCTGAAGTTTGATATTCATTGGTAATCTTCTTAATTAACCAAATTTGTTAGTTTTCATAAGGCACAGTCAGGACAGCTTGTTTTGCAGAGCCCTAAGCTAATATTGTCAAACACACCCTTTAATATTCTTAATGATAGAGGTTCCTAAAGCTTAATCTTTATTGGCCTCACAAGAGATCCATCCTCGAGTACGATATTACACAATGCACGTTTGAATAAATGCAGTAGTACTACTGTACCTATTGAATAAGAAATCTGCAAATAGTTTAATTCAACCAAAGTGAAAAACGTTTATTCAACTTGTTTAAGAATAAACGACATCTTGATTTCAGGGTAGGTTTTAAAACTATTAAAATTACAAATTAGCAGCTAGTAAGTTATGCAGAAACTTTTCAGATTGGATTAAAACACCCGTTTTGAACTAGTCATTGGAGTTTAAAGAAAACTATACACAAACTAATGTGTAAACATTTCAGAAATGTTATTTTTTTTGCTCTAATTTTAATTGATCGTTGACAGCTGACTTAAAACATATTACATAAAAAATATATCCTACAAGTTACGTATTATTTGTGCTTAGCTGATTTAGGTGGGGTGGGGGACTTGTGATTGTTTCAGTGCCTTATCTTAGTAAATATGGTTAGTTTGTGAAACGGATTGCACCTTCAATAAATCGAAAAATCATCACTTTTTTTCATGGCAGATTGTGGCCACAAAGACCCTTCAGTCATTTAAACGAAAACCGCCACACTATAGTCTTGCACATACATCCTCATGGACAAACACACACGTCTAACTTAAAAACAAACAAATTAAAAGTCACCACCATATTTACAATAAAACGATTAAATAATTTAACACCATAAGAATTATATCTTAAGTATAAGCCATATTAAAACCTCTATGTAAAACTATTCAGTTGCCAAGTAAATATTTCCATACAAACTTTTTGATGCACTTAAATTAGATTCCTAGCAAATTACTATATTATGCGAATGAAACTAAATAACCAGCCCTACTTATAGAATTAGCTTGAAATGAACCACGTAATTTAACTGATATTAATCACCGAGCAAAAGCATTAGATATAACAAAAAATCGAGTAAGTTCTTTAAGGGTATTTCTTATAAATGTTATGAACCTCTTTTGACAGTTATTGGTTCTAAACATTTTTTTGAGCAGACAAAAAATTTTTTAACTATCTGACAAATTTCGCATCCAGCGCTGAAAATCAGCATGAAGATTGTAGACTTTAACTACACTTACTCAGATTCTAACTTGACATTCACAATTAAAATATTTTTAGCCTGACACACATTTTAAATATTAGAATCTACTCTATGGTTGAAAAAGATGAACGCACATCACCCACTTTTTGACACAAATCTCAATTCACACACAAGGTAAACGATATAAGAAATGTTTTCTTATTACTCCCCACTACCTTACGAGAGATAATAGTACTTTCGCTCAAAATATCTCAACACAATCCCATGTGGAAGATAGCTTTCATAATCACAAGTAATTCATAAAGAGAGAGAGAAAGAGTGCGAGAGAGCGCAGGAAGCCACCTACTCATAAAATAATACACTACATTACCACTTCCAAGATCAACACTGGAGGAAACTATTTAATGAAGTTCAAATACTTTATGTTAAAAATGATTCATAAGTGGTATCATCATCATTTTTTGTGTGTAACACGTATTTCTTATAAGTACATTTTTAATCGTTATCATTGATAAAAATATTGTATACCAATAATCATGATTTACACTTACAGATCAGCATAAAACACTGTTTTCAAGAGGCTTCAACTTGTGCAAGATGTATCGTAAGCATAAATGTAACCTTGCTGTTGAAGAACAAAGAGTCGTTTTTCAACTGCTTCTTTATCTGAAACGATGTTAGAAATAGCCTTTATATGATTAGGTCTCAAAAATAGGCGAATATCTCAAGATATTCCATTTTCATTTGCATAATCAGTCCCAGTTTGAAGTGCTGCTTACAGGATTTGCAAAAAAAGACCCCGATTTAATAACCAATTTCTAAAGTTTGCAGTAAATATTAAGCCAAAGTCCTTGACGCACTCGCTCCCCTCCAAAAGGGATAAGGACTATCACAAATTCAAAGTGAATCAAAAGAATAAAGTTTCAATCTATAATATTAACGAATTAAAAAAAAACTTACATTTGTTTAATAAATGCCTATCATCATCATTACTTATTTGCTGTCCAAGACTGTGTAAAAGAATCTGGGCCGTTTGATAACGTTGGAAACACTCTTGAGGATTCCCGAACAATTCATCAAGGGCTGCAGACTGACACTAACAATCAGAAAGCAGAAAAGAATGACAAAAACAGCTTGGTAAGAAACCAGTTTTTGATTAATTTTTTTTTACTATACCATTTCTATTGCGTAATTGTAAAGTAGTTTCTCAGCTGTTATACTTGAAGTCTGTGGATCACTTTTTACACTATGTAAGAGATTCTGACTGTTAAGGGATTTGCACATTTCCAAACAGAAATGATATTTTTCGTTCATGTTGCTGACGACTGAAAAGAAGGACTTTAGTAATTAGGAAACAAACTTCATACCAAAACTCCCAAATTTAACTTTTAGCAACACTCACCATTTTTGACTAAATTCGAGGGTTGTAATCGTCCAGTTTTCAGTTCTTCTCTAGACATATTTAAGGAAGATGACAGCATTTGCAGAGCCCTTATGTACAACACTAACTGTTCAGCCCGCCTGAAAGAAACTTTTGCTATAAATTAAACTATACAACAATTACAATATCTATCAACTTCCAATTCATTCTCTTAAAGTCAGAAATATTTAATACGATATAAAACTTACTTATAACCTTCACTTACAACACACTGCAACTGATCTGGGGGATTATTCTGTAAATAACGAACAATTGCATCAGTATTAAATATAAGTCCAAATTATTGTTATACATTTCTCACTCGCAAAATGTCTTACTTCCTTATACATGATAGAATCCGTCAACGCAGCAATAGGCATTGATCGGGTCTTGGCCAAATCGATAATACAATCGACCAAAGCAGAAACGAAATTTAATTTGGCAAGAGTTTCATTGTGCTCACGCTGAAATAAGACAAATCATCATAAAAACACAATATCTGTGCAATAAAAGGTAATAAAAGCGTTCAAACTCTTACCTCCATTAATGTTTCTTGAGGAAGCTCTGGCGCCACAAAGAATATAGGACCATCCATTGTAGGTGGAGAGGTACCAAAATGCAAATGGTGATTACCGCTACCAGAAGACGCTTTTATCATTGCTTTACTGAATGGTGATTTATAAGGCGAACTACTAGGACTTTCATGACCAAAGACGTAAGAAGTACGTCCATATGGGAGTACTGAGTTATATGAAGCATTCTCATCAGCTATACCTAATTGAATAAATTATATAAAAACCTCAATCCTTTTGACATTAACAACTGTAGTCCTTCATAAATATGGAAGCTATTCTAAAACAGAACTACCATACAATCCAAAATGCACTGTACCTTTTGGAGACATTCCAAATGCACCGTCAGGACTTCCTGAAGTATCATTTAACATCCCTGTACTACCTGATCTTCCAAGCATTGCAGCATCATTATTTCTAGGGTCACGTAAATCCGTATCTATTCAAAGAAACAGAAATGTAAAAAAAAAACCTAAAAATAAATTAAAAATTAACAGCCTACATACCAAAAAAAGGATCTTTTGAATTCAACTCTGGAAGGGTATGGGCTCTAGTGCCAAAAGGCACCACTAATGGTTGAGAAGGACTAGTAATGCTATTGTTCCCGTCAGATGCAGTCGTCAAATTTGGAAACAAGTTATTACAATTAATCAAAGGAGTAGGTTGACTAATGGTAGGTTTTAGGATAGTTGGCAAAGCTCCGCTATTGAAGCAAAAATTTCCATTAAGAGGTGGCGAGTTCAATGCTGCAAGATAAAAATTTCTATGCATATATCCAACATCAACATCCAACATCATCATATATATCCAACATCAACATCATACCTATCTATGTATTTATCTTATAAAAGTTACTCACAAGTTCTATTGAGTGGGGAAGTAGAAGTTCTTTGCTGTCCCGAAACCAAATGATGTAATGGTGAAGACCATGGATTTCCAGGAGGTGGTGTATTAGTGGTGCTACCGCTTCGATGACCTACAGCAGGCGGCGTACCAATGAGAAATTGAACTGCAACGAAAGGTCCATTATCAATAAAAAACAAAGTTGGTGGGTTTACAAATGACATTTGCAGACCTGATGGAGGTGAAATGGAACTAATGTCAGGAGTCATTCTGCTAAGATTCTCCATCGAATCTCTTCTGATAGCAACAGGTTGAGACGAAGGAACATTAGATGGCATGTTCTCCCAATACTTGGGAGATCTAGAAGGTGATGCTGGGCTCATAGGCAACATATTAACTTCTTTATTAAAATTTGAATCTTCTGCTATAGGAAGATGAACAGGGCTTCCAGGAGATTCCCTAAGACTCTGTTGGATTTGCTGGTATGCCTCTTTTTGAGTAGGTACAGGAATTGGTTCGCTTTTTAATGTCACACCTGAACCCGAACTAGGAGAGTTGGGAACCGGCAAATCAGTTGGCCGTGGTGGCAGGGAATCTCTTGCAGGTGGCGAATAGCGTTTTCCATGATGCATATTTACATCTCCCAATGAATTAATGCCAACTGTGCTAAATTTAGTGGGAGGCGTTCCACCTGTCCACAGTGGAGACCTAATAAATACACAACCAAATAAACATGACACATTATTTTTAAGAAAAGAACTAATCTTAGACATTAGTGACGAATATTGATCTAAAAGCATCATACCCATAAGGATCGGAGGACTTTCTCTTATTAGTAACACCAGCCACATTTTCATCTAAAGATTATGGTAGTCATACTCATTTACAAATAATAATGCCACAAACACATCAGAGGTTCAATTTGTTAAGTACTTACAAGATATGTGAGACTGTAAATTTGTTGACACAACGACAAAGTCCTTAAGAAAGAAAAAAAGACTGTCAAGTTCACACTGTAATAAATTATTGACAACACGACATATTTATAATAAATGACTTTTACGTCTTGTTCTTCTGTAACTGGGGAGATGTGACCTTTCACAACAGGAGACAGCCTCTCTACAGATGAATGGGATGAAGCCAAATTGGCACTTGACAATACTTCTTGTGGTAAATCTTCAAAATTCTAAAGCAATTGACAAATCACAATAAGCATGTGTACAAAAAAGTAATTAAGTACAGTTCAAATTCCTTACATCTGGGGCAGATGCAGGCACAATGCCAGACAATGGAGATTCTGCTAAAAGCTTTACTGGTGAAACGTCATGCGAATGGGAACGTTGACGGGCTGGGACGGGTACAGGCGAGGCTATAGATATTACATGAAAAAAAAGTTCATTAAAGTTTCTCTTGAACGTGGGTTGACAAGGTAACAAACTAATCATTACTTATAATAAACGCTAAGCTAAGAAAATGTAAGTAGTCGCAAATGAACTTACTAGGCTTAACCATTTTTTTAAGAAACGGATGACTGAAGAAATCATCTGAATTTAAAAAAAAAACTGTTTAAAAATCACAATATCAACGTAAAACGTATAAAAAATTGTTTTGAGTCATTACCAAATTCTAATCTATCTCGAGCATTCCTCTTCAGTAGCCTCATTAACAAATCACCAAGTTCATTAGACGTACCATGAGGGATTCTATAAAATATAATATTGTTACTTAAAGTCATTCAAAAAACTTTTTTTAAGGAAATCATTGATACTAACTTTGGAGAAAGATTGACATTCTTCTCATAAAATTGCTTCAAAGCTTGTGGGGTCTGTGCCTAAATTCAAATACAATGTCTATTTCTTTAGAAATCAGCTTTAAAAAAACTCATACGTCTCCGGCATATTTTTCTCCTTTCTAACAATTTTTTAAGTACAAAATGTAATGATTGCAATTTAAGAGTGTCAGTATCGCACAACAAATGATAGCCATGGAAGGAGGAAATTATACCAGAAAGAGGTAAGTTTTGTGAGTTTCGCCTCCTTACCTGGAATGGAGCTTTACCAGTTAAACACTGAAAAACAATTGTACCAATACTCCATAAATCTGCTTTGGCATCATACTGCAAGGACATAATAACTTCAGGTGCCTATATAATCACAGAGAATTCAGGATATTAAACACAATTCATACAAGGTGCACTCATATATTATTTTAAAACTAAATTACAAATAGTGTTTGATCATTTCTATGGGGACATCACATTCTGAAAGAGAAAAGGCTCAACATGTCTGATGTCTAAGCTCTTACCATATACATAGGAGAGCCACATAACGTTGCTGCCATAACACCATCCTGAAGAAATCTTGCAAAGCCAAAGTCAGCTACATAATAAATACGTTATAAGATGTACAGAAGTATATATTAAAACACTAACATAGTAGAATTACTGAGAATTTTTAAAAAATAAGCACCTTCAATCATAAAAGAGAGTGAAATTAAATAACTGACAATTAATAATTACCAATCTTTAGACGAATTTCATTTGGAGCAGGGTTTGGTTTGCCAGAGTGACAGAGTAAAATATTCTGTGGCTTTAAATCACGATGCACAATTCCTTTTGCATTCAACGCTCTCATGGCTCCAGCTAGATGAAAGAATTCAAATTATTTGTAACCAAACGCCTCAACAGAAATAAAATTCGATCTGGAATATCTTTTTACATTACTCCAATCTATATTATAATTAAACAATGGACATTACCTAGCTGTCTGAGAAACAACCTAATAGTATCTTCACTAAGTGTGCCTTTAACTGAAAATAAAAATAATAAATATAGAAATTAACACGCAACAAACAGCGTGTTCATATAAAAATGATATCCATAACAACCAACTCTTTTCCAACTTTTACAACTACTATAAATCTTGCGTGCAATAATCGTTATCAAATGATAACATGTATGACTTACTTTGCAAATAATCAGCCAAGTCCCCGCCATTGCAATACTGAAATAATTTAAATAATTACAAAAACGAAGTGAAATAACTTAAGTGCTAAATGAAGTGTAGCGCGCATCAGTCAGCAGACGTCAAATTAATAAACACCTCAACTAACCCAACTTATCACATAAATTAAAATAGCATAAAGTATAAGGCATTCAAGAGTATGCCACTTACTTCCATTACTAGATATACATGATGCGGCGTTTCCTGAAAAGATTAAAGTTTATTTTTTTAACTAAGATATATTTGTTCAGTCTTTTCATAATACCTCGACTAAATTTAACCACAAACATTTCAACAATGAACAACTTATGACGATATAATTTCATCACAAAATCGGACCCCTATATTTCTGATCATATTTGATTTTTGGCATGAATATTAAAAAAAAAGCGTCTAAAAATAGCAAAATTGTTTTAGTCAGATAATTAGTACATTATATCATTTCTGCTTCTATGCAAAAAAAATAGCTTGTTATCTGCGAGTACCCGTTGAAAAAGTTTTTGTTGGCCAACTTCCAAACTGAACATATGAAAGTCACATGATTATCACCCAAGGATGTGGTTAAACACTTCTGATTCCAAGCACAACTGCATCAAGTTACTAAAGAAGGTTAATGTTGCTTTTATCATAGACGGCTGGGCACCACGTTGTCGTATACCGCATTAATTAACTTGCCATTGTTAAAATCAAATTAGAGTACAGCATTGAACCACAAGTAGAAGATGACTAAAAAATCTAGTCATTAATCATATACCTCCGGACTAAGAAATATATTTCCGTGTTAACATAAAAAAAAAGAAAAAAAACCTTAAATGTTAATAAACGTACTTTGCAGTCCAGAAGGGCAACGACATTTTCATGATGAAGTTCAGTTAACTCCTATATGGAGAAATTAAAAGATATTAATAACACTTTTAAAAGAAATCAATTACTATTCAGGGAAACAATGCGTTCACAAGAAATGAATCTTACGTACCTTTAAAATTTTTATCTCTTTTCCCAAAAGGTTCTGCGACTTGGATAAATTTTTCTTCGTTATGCTTTTTATGGCTACCACAAAGTTATAGTTCTGAAAGTAGTAATTTTCAAGGTGAATAACTTCGACATCACAGCAATCACAGCAATGTGCTATGTTTATTGCATACTAAATTCAGGAAATAAAAGCCTGTGGAGAGGTACAGTAATGAAACAACTTATCTGGTTTAATGCAATATTAATGAACTGCTGTATTTCTAAGCGGCTCTATGTTAACAAACACATAGAATCGAGTCAAAATATTGTCAAAGTTAGTCACACTGGCTAGAAACCAGTTGGTGTCATAATTAGCTTTATAAACAACAAATCTAATGGACCACTCGACTTAATCTCAAATTACATCACCGTTAATACCAGGATCGACAGTCACAAATGAATGATGTGAACCCAGAGTCCATGTTAGCGATACATACAGTATTTAAATCATGAACTCAGATGCGGCACGTCGACCGCAGTTCTCTAGTCAATAAATTTAGGTATAATTATCATTATCTAAACATTTGTCAGTTATATTTTTCTTTACGGTTTTGGTAATACAAACCTATAATTAAGAAACTCAAAGTTAAAAGGCAGTCTAACATAACATTCATGTTAGTGAAATTCGCATTTGTAAACAGCTTGTAGTTGTTGTGTTGATTGAGTTCCAAACAAACAAACAGTTTGGACACATGGACTTTATTTTTTAATTTAGCAATTAAAATTATACAGAGAATCAGAGATTCATTTACGTAGAAGTTTACATGGTGTAGTAAACATATCAGGTTCTTTGTGCATAACGTAGTGTTACTAATGTTATAATATAGCCGAGTTAACTGTAGTTGAACAATAAATTCAAGGACAGTCTATTGTTTGAGTCTCGATCATTCAAGAAGATAACGAGTTCAAAAGCCTACCATTCCTCCAGAAATTTAACTGAATTAAAGAAAATTAATGCTATGAAAATTTCGTTTAATAAAATTATTTATATCAGTAGCTAAAAATGTGTCACCTAATTCCAACTTTCTCAATGTTATTAGATAACAGTTGTAAGACGTTATTGGAAAATTCGCATCAATGATGCAATCATCCATGTGTATTGTGCGACGACATTCATTTTATAGTCATGGCCTACATATGCTAAATCCAATTTCAAGGACTATGCTGTGTACATTCAAATGCATACAGACATCCATTATGTTTCTCTTATTGTATATACCTTTGACTTAAAAATTACGGTGGAACCCTGATACGAGGTTCCTCTTGTAGGAGGATTTCCCACATCTGAAGTTCAATTTTTTAGGTTCCGAAATAAAAGGCATTAAGTCTATGTCATCTTTTCCCGGATTTAAGATTTCCCGCATAAGAAAGTAAATTTTATTAGACCAAAAGTATCATTTAATGTTGAAATTTTCCCGTTTAATACGTTTTTGAAGACTCACTGAGGTGTGACTGAGACTACTGAAGGTTTCCCTGGACAATTTGAGGATTATGTTAATGCAGATGACAATTTTCTGTCTTGCTCGCAACAAAGTATTAAAGAAAACTACGAACAAGACCAAGATATGTCAGGGAGTGAAGAAGACGAAGAGGAATGTGTAGTGCCACCTTCTTATAATTAGGCATTAAAGCCCTTGATACATTTTGGCCATACGTTGACAGTGTTCGGGACAAGCGACCCTGCCACAAGCGGGAGGAGGGTTAAGATGATGATGATGATGTTGACAGTGTTCGGGACACTATTATTTAAAAAAAAATAATGATATAGTAACATATTCTATTAAAGCACGAAAATTGGCAAAACAAATATTTGTGCGTTTTTTCAACTATAAGCGAGTGTTACATTAGAAGACCCCGCAGGATAAGGGTATCATGATGATGATGATGTGTGTTATATTAGAATGTTTATAAATTAGTTTACGATTATGTTTCTCCTTACCTCAGGAAGGTCCCAATCAAGTTGAAAGGGAAATTTTACAGGGCAGCGGCTAGGCCCGCTATGCTATATGGATCAGAGTGGTTGGTAGTAAGCCTGGGGTGGGAGACATCCCGGAAAAAAATGAGGGAGAGTAGATGGAGGTGGTATGGGCACGTAATTAAAAGAGGGGAAGAGGAGCTCGTTTGGTCCATTACAGGAATGCTGGTAGTTGGTAGCACCCGGGGCAGTGGGAGGCCAAAGCAAACGTGGGAGCAGGTTGTCCGTAAGGATATGGTAGTGTGAAGGGTGGACGGGGACCTTGATGGGCTAGACCCCGCAGACCCAGCCCTGCTACAGGCGGGGTAAGGGTGCGATGATGATGATGATCAATGCAACTCAATATTCAAATGTTTAAAACACAATTTCCCGTTTAAGAGATCTTCCCGCTTGAGAAGCCACTAAACATCGGGTCCCTTGAAACACTTCTTATCCGGGTTGTACTGTATCTTTAATAAAGGTCACAATTTGAAGGTTTTGAAATGAGGTATACACGTTTCATTACTCTGTATAGTTGATAAGCAACCGTTGAGTTTTTCACTACGTTGAATTTGAAAATTCACAAGTAACATTGGAATGTAACATCCATGTCACATTAAACACTGCTGACACCAATTAACAACCTAATAAAATTTTTATAATCAAGATTTGCTCGACGTACTGTGCTTGTGATGAAGGAGTTATTTTCCTGTGGACGTTGGATATCGATAGGGACACTGCAGGCAAATGTTTTAATTATCATTAAATGACATTCAGGACGATAATTAGCTAAGACAACTCGAAATGAATATAATGATCTGAAGATAAATGGACAAATATAACGATGTAGCAGACCGTATGATTATAAATTTTTAGGAGTTCAGACGAGGTCAGACATGTCAATTACAGTCTTAGTCTAGCTACAGTATAGTTAGAACAATTCAGGGCAGCCCAAATCAGTTCTAAAATAATTTTCGCCTTTAAAATTGTATACATATTCATCTATAGGTTCTGCAAGTAAGGATAATCCAAGGTCTCAAACAAATATATAAATACAAATTTCAAACAATGAGCTAGGGTATATCAAAGCTAGTTCACTTTTTTTTTGTTTACCTTTTTACTCCTTCCTTTGAAAACAACAGCAAAAGCTCCATGTCCAATAAGATCTTTTGTGTTATATTCGTATTCGCCAACACTCTCCATATCTTAAAAAATGTTCAGTCTTTAAATTGATATCATATAAATAATTTTACAGTTTTGCTGTCTTTCAATGAAATGGCAGATGATTTTTTGAATCCAGATTCTTGCGTAGCCATCTGTACATAGACTAATTTTTAATTCACCACAAAAAACGTATCAAAACAACAATAAAGTAGCTTCGATCTAAATGACTCATGAATGTTGCTAAACATTGATTCAACTGTCCTTTTTCTTTCTTTGAAGACAGAAATGCTATACATAGCAGAAATGGCAAACGCGTTCACTCACTTGAACAAAGACTGTTTAAAATCACAGATGACATTTTGACGAAAAATCACTCAGTCAAGTACTTGTATTACTACGGCCTTAGTAAAGATGCCATTCATTTTCCAATAAAACATCAGTGAATTATGAAAAACTACTTTGATATGGCTTGTTGATTGACTTAAAATCTTCGATTAGCTTCCAAAATGCACAAAATATTTCTCGAAAAAGTAATTTTAAAATCGCAAACAGCTGCTTAATAAGAATTATCTACACTTAACAATAGTGACGCAAGTTTCACAGGAGGACGAAGCGGATACGTACGTACCACAGAAAGTGAGCGGAGTTCATTCGGAATTTGAAAAACCACACAACCGCTCCAACACGCTAGCAAAGTTCGCTCACTTCAGTCCACTTTGTCTTGGCGTTCGAATTCGTTTCGTAATCAGAACATAGATCATTACAACGCACCGGTCAATGCCTGCGGTGTATCTACTACCAGTCGCGCACCAAGCGGAATACTCACGTACCGGGTGCACAAGCAGACGTCCCTCATTCGTTTCCAGACCCTGACTTTCTCGAGTGCCCAAGAGTTCTGAACGGGAAACATCACACGATCCAGAATCCTATTTTCTCATCTGACTGATGGTACCATTTCAGATGTTCCCTTGTCTGTGAAAAGATTTTAGATCCCACTCAGAGAAATTATCTTTGAAATCCAGGGCGTGCACAGCCGCACACTGTTGCATAGGTCTCCAGTGGATTTTATCCGGCCGGCGGAAAGATTCCATAAAACAGTGTTGAGCCATCGAGCAAGAACAAATGTCAGTCGCGGATTGTTAGTCTCTGTGGAGAATCCTGCATTTGATTTTATGACAACATTACAATATTTACCATTTGTGTAATTTTTTAAGAAAAGACCATGAATAGGGTTGTGGCCCACAGGCCTTCGAAAAATTCCTACTCCGGCCCACCAGTCAAAAATGTTGGAGACCTATGCTCTATTGAAGAAATTGACTGGTCTATAATTGTTATCTTATTGGGATCATTCTGACTGATTGGAATTTGCGTGAATCCCAAAACTAATTTCGTGAGAAAAATGACAGCCAATTCCAAAAGACTTACACAGTATCACACCTATAATATTAAAGCAGGTCAGTCCCTCGCATACTTGACAAATACATAAAGTACTTGCCCAAATAAAACGACGATTGCACCTCCTGTAAAGGATGCTAGAATAAACGTATGCGCGTATACGAATACGTATGGAGTGGCTGTATTGCGTTGGACACACCAGTTCTTATCTAATCACTGAAGTTCAACAACACAACCCCAGCTAGTACTTACATGGGTGGCTGCTTGGGAAAACTAGGCACTGCTAATACCTAAAAATCGTCGCATTAGCGTAGTGTCCGTTAGTCTACATTAGAACTTCGCAGTGGACGGGGCTCTAATGACCTCGTAGTCCAAGGGCCCTAAAACACCAACGAAACAAGCTAATACGTATGAACGAAATTCAAACACACTAGATGATAATCATTATACAATATTTAAATTAACATAAAGTTAAACAGTAGGGAAATTAAAAACGAACTAACAATCACACTGAGTCGGTTGGCTCGTTTTTTACCTTACTTGAGGCTGCTTATCACAATTTTTAACTTGTTCTACCATTACTCGAAAAGTTAGGTTAATTCTTGGATGAAGAGCTCTTTTCCTAACTGGTAATGAATGATACCAATAACAATTCGTTGGGTAGTTCATAAGGAGCAAACTGCCATGTTCAAGTGTAAGAGTGAGTGGTGGGATATGGCGTGTCGATTCCTTTCTTCGAGAATCGCAATGGCGCAAAACAAAATCACGATGTTGTCCAAACGACAAAGACGCTATAGGAGCAAACTTACAAAGGTCTTTTTCGTCATCTCGATGTTCTCCTATATGATCTTCACCATTATTATATCTTTGCAAACAAAGCAACACATTATAAATTACCTTGTACACTAGGTCAGTTACAAAGAATGAATAACGATAATCTACAGCATACCTATTTATCAAAACGAAGTTAAAATTGTATCCTGTTAACGTGTTGATAGTCAACCTCAAACCTTGTAGGAGATGTGTCCACGGCAGAGCAGGAATTGTTGTCCCAGAGAAAGTATATGTCAAGCCTTTATCACCGTATGCAACCTGTTTATACAATTTTATTAGTACTAATTTCAACTCGCAGATTTAGCTCGTTAATACATTGTGAAACTGTAAGAGGTCATACTAGACATTCAGTACAGAATATTTAAGGATTGCAACTTACTTGAGTAATTATAACTTACTATTTTCCGCTTCATGTCATGCCATTTACCGAAAACAAAAACTCTGGCCAAATCACGGGAAAAATATTCTGTCTCTCTCTCTAATTTCTCAAAAATTACGTCAGCTCTTGCTTTGCTAAATACCATCGCATATTGAAGATCAAGATTCTCTGCTTGTATCACTTTCCACTTCATGTTCAAACAGTCACTTGTAAGCATTGTTGACTGAATCACAAAATTATCATCTTGAATTTCTCCTTTCTTTCGAGTTTTCCCAAAATTAACGATACCCTTGCAATCTTGTAAATTACATACATCAGCAGTTGAATTAGGTTTATTGAGTGGATCGAACGAGTGTCTACGTTTTCTTGTAACTTTTACCTCTTCTTCACTACTGACCTGTCCATGTGTCAAACAGTCATCCATTTCGTTAAGAACATTACAACAACCGTATTAATTTCAAAATGCTTCTACACGTTTCTAATTTAGCGCCAAATAATACGACTTTTACATTGATTGCAATTTATGAGACATTTTTAAGGTAGCGCTGTTTGCGATGATCGGCACGCCACCTAGTAGCAAAACGGTGCATTTTCTGTACCTGGGATCGTTAGAGGTCCTTGGCCATCACTTTTAGTGAACCATTACTCTTCATACAATGGGACAAAAGATCTTTCAAACTTGTTTTTTATTTTCTTATTTCTCTTGACTAATGCCCCCTCATAGAGCGCCATCAGCAATGCCTCCAGAAATTAATCCAGGGGAGTGAAATGTTAACTCGACCTTCCCTGCTGGATTGGTACCATTGAAAAAAGTCAAAGGCCTTGGACAGGTGCAAATTTCCCTTTTTCTCGTTTATTCAGTTATTTAACGTTAGTCTACTAGTTCTGAATGTCATTAACCAACGACTTGGAGGGAGGGACCTGTTATGTACACTTCTTTTTTTGTAGAAAATGTTATTTACAACTGGTGGTGACGTTGTGCGCACCATACGGGGCCAGGGTTTTATTTTTCACCACTCGACTGAAGCAGTGCTTCAGGCTTCTTATAAACCTTCTCGTGCGAAAAAAGTAACATGCACTTGCCAGCATGAGTCGGGACTGAACCTGGCCACCCCATAAGCCCCTTTTTCTCCCACCCTCCTTTCTCTGGAATATTAAACTTGTGACATCCATGGGTTAATAGTCAAAAGCTTGCAGTAAACTGTCAAATAGTCAACTTGAGTAATAGGACATGTGTGTGCGAATCCTCCTGAAAGGTCGAGAGGAGTTATTTGGCCCATGCGTCCACGTTATTACGTATAGAAGAAACTTGTAAGATGTTTAACTGTTTTTCAGTATTAAAATTAAACTGAATTGAATCAACAGATTTCAAAAGGAAGTGATTTTCAATAAAGGAAAGGCGTTGCTCATTCAATTGTATTCAGATGATGTTAAACAATTTCGTGATATTTCACAGTTAAATTTGTATTTCGCAGACATTGCTTTCCTTTTAGTAACCTTTAGGAGATAAAATTTTGATTTTTAAGGAAAATACAGTTACATGTATTACTCAAAATTGAATAAAACGTAGTAACTTATATTTCAAGCATTGTACAGTTATGGGACATTATGAGAAAGCAGGTGGTTGGAGGAAGACCAAAGTAGACGCAGTGGCGGATCCAGGGACGGATCAGGGGAGGAGCACTTCAAAAAAAGTACGCCCCAAATATTTTTAAATATTCAAAATCTAGTTAGCTAGCTGTCCTATCTTCAGTGGTGTAGCCAACTACAGAATGGACTGCAATTGTTGGACTGGCAGTATAGAAATGGGGATAGCAATGCAAAAATGCCTCATCAGTTGAGACACTGAGAAGCAATTGCTGCATTGCTAGCCCGTCTTGATCCGCTCCTGAGCAGACGTGGGAGCAAGTTCCGCATAAGAATATTCGTAATGTGTGAGTTGGACGGTGTGGGTTTGGGCAGGAGTGGAGGGCTGGAATCGGCAGACCCGACCTTGCTACAGGCGGTGATGACGATGTACAGTTCTAGCACATAATACATAGTTAACAGAAGCTTCGCTTCGGGGAACCTCAAAATTTGAAGGTTGAAGACCTTCATACCTGCATTTTTTTTTCGGATATATCTATCAACTTACGCTAGAATAAAAGTAAAAGCGAATATGACTCAAATTTTTAAAAATTCTAATCACATGCTCGATCTCAGGGTGAACTACTAAGAAAGTATGTATTATTATTTTCTTCTTCTTTATCTAATCCCTTTACAGCCTACAACAGAGTCAGATATCCATAAGTTAGGAATTTCGAGGCAGAAACTGAAAAAAATGAAGAAATTCATTTTCTTGACTCTTTCTTGCTACCCAACACTATGATGATTACTTTATACAATAGGTACCTTAATATATAAATTTAAAACAATAAGTGCATGAGGTAAGCTTCCATCAATCCTCAAGGGCGCACCGACAGTGTGGAAAGTATGCGGTGTACATTTTTCAGGCGAGGAGGTAATATTTGAAAGAAAGAAACTTTGTTCAATAAATTTATAATTACAGTAATATATTTCGTTTTTCATTTGTACTAACTGATACGTTTTTATAAAGTGATTTTTTTATTTTAGGAAAGAGAGTATATGGGCGCCAACTGAAGTCCCGCACACAGACACCGGACACTACTGGCACGCAGCTGTCCATCCTTTCACCTGCGCATGACGACAGCACATTGTCTGTGAAAGTTAAATCTAATTTTTGAGTTCAAAACTTTCGTATAAATTTCAAATTTGCATACCCACAGTCAGATTATTGTTCATTATACCATCGTAAGGTACTCCGTTGTTCACTAGTTGTTTAGAGCCCCTTCTTTGGAGTCCCATTCTATCCTTTAGTCCTTAATCCGGCACTGGGATGCTTCACATTGTCCAAGAAAACGATAGTATTATCTTCAAATCTATGTCAAGTATTATAAAGATAGACAATGGAAGGAAGAGGAGAAAAAAAAAACATTTTCAAATAGCCTATGAACTTGTATTAAAATTCATGGGCAAGGTGAGGAATGTGCTTCTTTAGATTTCAAGAGTACAATTGTTTAAATAAGACTCTTAAAAACAGCACAGAACTTTTTAGTCAGTTTCTTCTGAAAATTATGTAGTGAGTCTGCTCATCAGGGGATATTTTTTTTTTCCAAAGTCTATACTTTCGCCTACAGCATAGTGTGCGAAGTGTCAACAAGATTCCTGGCGTTTGATTAATGGAAACCTCCAAGAAGTAAAATTTGATTATAGCCAACCAGGTGCGAGAACTTAGAAAGAACAAGATCCCGAACAAGCCCTCAACTATTAGGTGTTTCTAGAAAGAAGGGAGAACCGTCTCTCTCTCTCACTACTTATTGGACAAACTCACTAAAGTAGACGCCACACTGTTGTAAGACTTCAAACGTTTTTTAGCAGCTCTTCAGCATCTCACCTTGTCTGGTCGGCTGACATCTTGCAACATCTCTTAAGGTAACGCATCATTTACTCAATATTATTTACTTCAGTAGTAAGTTTCTAGGACAGGATAAAGAGGACGTATACTGTTGGTATACTGGATAAAGTGAGATATTTTTATACATTTAACTTACCTTTACTGGAGTTAAGTGTGTAGAGGGGAAAACTAATCATAATTAGGTCTGACGACAAAGAGCGAGGGAGGGCATAAGAATACCCTGGTCGACGACTTTTAATGGTCCTAGTAGAGCCTTTTTTAAAATAATTCTGTTGCTTTTCTGGAAAGCAGAAACTTATAGGTTTTTTATTAGTAGATATAGTTTGATAGTCCACAATGTACAGTATGTCCCTCACGAGTACTACAGAACTCCTGAAATACTCGTGAAGACAGTTCCGCGAGCAAATGGGATCCTCATATGTGATCTCTCTTCAGTCAACTTTGGTTCATTTATTAAACCTCACACGGTTTCTTCCGAATATTTCCTCCTTTCTGTTCATGTCCTTCGAAGTAAGTCAATTATTCGAGTGCTCGAAACTGAACACAGATTAAGAATCTATTGATTCAGTATGGTGCCACAATCCGGGAACCAGTTCGTTATGAGACCAAGTGACTCATCGTTCGACCCCATTGTCCTACACGGTTATCAAGTTTCTCAGTAAGCACTTTATGATTTACTCTGCAGATTTTACCGTTCTCAAACTGTGTCTCAATTCCCACTGACAGCCTCATGATTTCATACTGTATTTTTCAAAAGGTTGTTAATGAGGCGTACCTTTGAAAATCTTTTCCGCGAATATTGGCTCACGCGATGTATTGCGCAACAGAGTCTACAATTAATGTCAAACCAATAAAATTAGATATGTGACGAGTCGTCTGCAAAATTTGTAGTTCAACATTCACCTGCAAATTAGTCATAATTACTATTTGTGAATGTTTACCTGGAGAATACAAGGACAAAGAATGTTCAGATCGTGTCTTCCTTTCAATCAAAATTCAAGGATGTTATTAAGTATAGTTGTAGGAAGTATGACCCAAGTCTACATAACAACGGGCAACACATTTCTTCGTGTGAGAAGGAATTTCATTTTGTCTGACGTCAACAGCTTCGTTAAAAATCAAGTTTGGTTTTGGTAAACAATGATTCATAATATGGGAAAATGTTCACTTGTCTCCGGCAAATGATAGAACTGACTCGAATCTGCTTAAAGTGAAGGTGGGAAGGAGCAGAGGTCTCTTCAGAGGGCCCAAGCCCCGGGCCTACTTGGCTCTGCTTACACGTAGATCCGGCACTTGATGACTTGAGTTCATGATAAAATTGCTATTATTATTATACTCCAACCCGTTCTCCGCCTAAGATTGGATACCCATTAGTTCCAGATACTGAATGACAGAAACTGAGACAGGAATTTTAACAGAAATATAAAGAAAGGAAGGAGGATATTGGAAACTAAGAGATGAAAAAATGGACAATGGTTTTTACGTGAGCGGGCTATAATGACCTGATGTCATAGCCTTTTAAGCCACTGAGCAGCTTATTAGTATCATGCAGGGTTCTACACGGAGACAAGAAAGCGTCTAGATTCCTGGCTTTAAGATAACGATAAGTGTGAGGTGAATAAAAAAAGCTTACTTGTGGACCACTGAACTACAGAACCAGTAACAAGATTGCTTGTTCATATCTAAATAATATAATGTATATGTCTAAACTGAAAGGCTAGGAGAATGAACTTTTGAAAGTATTGTTAATAAGAATAAAAATACTTTTATTATTAAAAAGGGTCATCTACCTGTTAAATATACATATAGGCCTACTGTACACTAAAAAAGAAACTGAAATGAAAGAGTTAACAACCTGAAAATAATTACATATAAAAACTAGCTGCTAATGAAGCTCAATACACAGACTACAATATATTGAAACATCTGTATTAAAATGCTGATCTCAAAACTGATTAAAGATATGATTATAACTACCTGTGTGAGAAGCCAGTATTCAAAAGTGAATATTTAGAGTCAAGTTCCAAAACAAAAGATGTGTATAAAGTCTTTGACCGCCATTACCTGAATTAAAAAAGTTATCATCATAAAACAGGATACATTCAAGCTTAAATTTTCACTTCAAAACACCAGTCAGCAATAATTTGATTTTACAAATGTCGTTTTACCATGTTAACTGGTTTCAATGATTAGCATCACAACTGGTATCCTGTCTACTACAGTGAATCGGCCACCGGCAAATGTTGCTAAGTAGCTGTGTTCAAACCTTTATCTACTAATTACTACTATTAATTTAATCGGAAGGGTCAATTTGCAAGATAATTTAAGACTTCATTGTTATAGGCTTCAGAAGAAAGCAATCTGAATTTGTGTCGTGCTTCATTCTTCAGCTCAAGGTTTCTAGGTTTCAAGGTGACCAAGGATGCCGCATCTTTCAAGAAAGAAAGCTTAAATACGCAGATCTCTAAACTTCCCAGGTGACGACAGCCTTCAGAGCTGATAACCGGGGTCAAAAAACTTGGTGACGTTCTTGAAGTCAGCAACAACATGGCATTTTCAAACTAGAGGTCAAAAGCATTCATGAGAGGGCATGGTCATATGCAGCAAACTGGAAGGGGGTGTCTATAATAACAATAATCTTTTATATAAGGCACAACAAGGTACCAATGAGGAAGAAAAGGATGAAAATAATATTAGCGTTAGCAATATCACTTTTCTCTCAGATGAGAATTAAACTCGGTCCGCCTTCACGTTAGGAGGATACAGGTCAATTAAGTAATACTCGAGGTATTACTTAATTTGGTAGTTTGTATAAGCGGTACAAAGTCTAGGCGGTTACCGTGAGGAGTATGATCCATTGTACTTTACGGCCTTGGACTTATAAATGTTGAGACTGTCCATATAATGGCTAGTTCACAGAGTAGCCATCACAAAATCTGAACTAATTTCTGAAAACCCAAAAAACTAAATTAGAAAATGTAAGAATCTCTTAAACCTGCCTCTTTTTTTAACCACAGATAACATTTGGTTAGTGTAAAATAATGGAAACTTTACGAAGAGCGATAATATTTCTACTTGTGGCAACTGTAACACCTAGTAAGTATTCTTAGTTAATACTTTTATAACATTTGTTAGTAGTCTCGCCATAACCAGGTTTAACAAAATAGGTATTTCAACAGACAGATAATTGAAATAAACTGAAAATGACATCCATAAACTCAAAACCGTTCTGTGATTTAGCGCCACCCGGGTGCGACTTGTGGCGCCTTTCCAAAAGAACAAAAAGCAATGACGCTTTAGAAGACGTTCTATGCTAATACTTTTAAAAATGAAAAAAGTGTATTAATTAACATTATTTCATACAATTTTGAACTCAATTTGGATTGTCAGAGTTCAATGTTGCTGCCTTGGATAATTTCATTCACAGCTCTGTCAACGCCAATGAAATAGATGAGATGACGCTATGCCAGCCCTGAGGACGGGCCGAAACAATGAAATGGGTCACTGGAGTTAACCACTGTATGCCTATTGTAGAACCGGCAGCCGTAGAACCTACTGCAGAACAACCAAAATTATTCATATTGACTTTATTAATTATTTAGGCAGTATTTAAACAAGTAGTTGAAATGCCGTAGGTCTTAAGGAGTTAAATAATCAATTATAATTTTGTATGGAAGACTTCATTATTTAGAAAACATTTAAGGGCGACTTCTTATAAAGACATTCTAATTATAAAACGAATTCGTTATTCAGGGCCTTTTACTGACGACATACTAAATACCGAAGACACGTTTTCCATCAATGATATAAACAACACAGCAGGTAAATAAAATATTTTTCATATTGTCAAGTACTTGACATTAAAAAAATGCTTTTGGCAAACATCTCCCACGTCAATTCACTGGATTGGTCACTTCATTCTTCATCTTATTCGCCTTCTTTTTTTACCCGTGAATGTACATTATGTCATTAATTAAAGATGTATTCATCCTAATAAATACCCCTTTGATTCTTATCAGTATGCATCTTATCTAAGCAAGTATATCATGATGGCGAAGTTATGGATTTCCCAAACCCGTGTGAAATATGCAGATGTCGACCTCCAGGAATTGCATGTGCCACTATTTTGTGTGGGCATAAAGAACTACACCCCAACTGCCAATTTAAAAAAGTACCTGGTGTTTGTTGTCCTCAATTAATATGTGGTAAGTTGACCTCTAATATTTATATAAGAATATATGATGAGCCTATGAGTATTATAATTTTCAGAGCTAACTCTGATGAGTGGCTTCCTACTAGCAGAAAGTGCTATATGTGCCTCTCAATAATACTATCAATATACAGTACAGCCCTAACGTCGTTGACAGCCAAGTAACAATGGCCAGATTAAACATCTTACAAGGGCCCGTTGGAATATTTTAAAAGCCCTATGGAAGATGGCATGGTACTGCCTCGGTGGCGCGATAAGTAGCGTGCTCGATTTCCTGCGCCAGTGGTTCCAGGGTCGATACTGGATCGAGGTGGGTTGGCTTCTTGCGGACGAAAGAGAAGCCCCGAGTGCACCTTCCTTCGGATGAGAAGTAAAACCGAGGTCCCGTGTGGTTTACGATGGCATTGGCACGTAAACGAACCCTCTCTACTTTGCAACGAGTAGATGAGGCAAAATTTCCAGGTGTAGGAGCTCGCCCCTTGGCGTCGGCGATGGAGTGCCCCACCAAACAGTAGACCGACGATAAATAAGCATAGGGGTTGCAGCTTTGGTCGGCAACCGGCTGTGGAAAAGTATTGCCCAATATATCGCCCTTGTGTCCACTCAGAGGGACAAAATGGGTACCCGACCCTGACATAGGCGGGAAAAGGGTTAGGAGTTGAGTTGCATTTCGCCTGTGCATTCCCAATTCTAGTAAGGCAAATGGATACCCGACTCTGCACTAGACGGGAAAGGGTTTGGGCTGATGACGTTGTGCAAGATTACCTAGTGCACTCGCTGAGCTAAACACTTTTGGTTTGATATGATATTTGTTTGATTTCAAACTATTAAATGCCATTATAATTGCAGATGAAATCGCAGTAACAGACGGACCAAAAACTTCTACGGAGTCTCTAGTTGAAAGCACCCCACAACTGGAGTCCAGACAGCCACCTGAAAGCCAGCCTTTAGAAACTACAACATTACAATCTATTATTGAAGCAACAACAACGGAAGAGAACTTAAATATATCAATCAAAGACGATAATCAGACGTCCAACGGCAGTATTAAAGCGCTAGATGTTGCCAACAATACACTAGACGAACCTGGTAGCGAATATAATTCAACATATGACATTTCTCTCAATGTTTCTAACTTGAATTATTCAAAAAGTGAGAATTCGAGTGACGAAACAACAGAAGTGCTGCTGAATAGCACAAGCACGGAAAGTTCAAATCTGGAAAAACACGGACAACCAAGATCAGAAGATGAACAAACAACAGAAATAATTACCAGTACCTCTAAAGATAATGATACATTACAAGTTACTGAACAAGAATCAACAACAAATATAAATATTGAAAAATTGGATGACACTAATAGTACCTCACTTCCGAGTCTGTGAACCGGTCGACCAAAACTATATTAGATGTCGATCAAATAATAAAGGAGCAGGTAATAATTACATCAGGACATATGGGTGTTGGGAAGAACACCAATATTCATTTTAATACTACAGTATTTTGATTATCGAAATAATACAACGTTTCAAAAATTTGTTCACCACCACAAGACTTTTGAAAGATTTCCACGATCCTTTGATGCTCATATACATACCTCCAACGATTATGGTTAGGGGAGAACATTTTTTTAGGCAACTACTGTCATCACACCACGCTGGGGGTTACAAAATAGTTTTTTTTTTAATTTCTAAGAGAAAATAATGTTTTACGGAATCTCCACAATACCTGATGGAACTTTGCTTCAATAACGTGGTTATACAATATTCGAAATGCACTACATTTGTTTTCAAAATTTTTAAACTTTGTTGTGGGAATGCATAAACATGTCAGTACAAAAACAATAAAAGTGTCATATGCAACCATTTTAAAAATCTGAGACTGCAGTTCATTTCTAGACATCAGTTACATCACATTTTTTGACAAATATTCTGCCAATGATGGGCCAAGAAAAGACTAGTGACGTCATCTGTATCAATTACTTCGATAACAATACGTATATTTAACAGCAACTTTAAAGGTAAAGCGAGATACAATTTTTCCTGAAAAAAAGGACATCGCTCCATATCAGGTATGTACAGTATTCGTCTTAGGATTTCATGTCTTGGTCTACTTGACTCGGAATTTTCCCCCCACAGTACAATAGTTTTTCTGGTAAATAATTTATCAATTAACATTGATGGTGAGCAGACCCTCGCCTCGGTGGCGCAGTAGGTAGCACAGTAGTTTAAATTCGATATTGGACCAAGGTGGGTTGGCCTCTTTCGAGCGGGAGAGAGGCCCCGAGTGTGCCTTCTGGCAGAGGCGGATTTCCGCACAGGTCCATGAGGTGCGCGCCTAGGGCCTCATTCTTAATTCTATCAGCTCTCGACGCCCCACTCATGTACCGCAGCATTTGCATCTCGGCTACTTGCATTCTATTGGCGTGGATCTTCCTGACTGCCCAACACTGATGCATATAGCATAGCAGGTTTAACCACTACCCTGTAAAACTTCCCTTTCAACTTGATTGGGACCCTCCTATCACACGGGACTCCGCTTGCCTGTCTCCAACTGAACCACCCCTATTGATTCTACGGGTCACATCAGTCTTTCTCTCCATTGCTTTGGAATCTAGACAACATTTATATATACAATACAACACGACATCTGAAAGAAAAAATTTTAAGGGGTAAGAGCAGGAACTGTACCTATTTAATATTAACGAAACGCTTACTTGGAAAACAACATTAAAAAGAAATTCTAATGAGAAAATAAGGTGGTGATGAAAACTCTATTAGAGACTACTTTCCATAATTTTCAGAGTCCTATTCGGTAGAGCAAAATACAGTTTTTCCCAGAAGAGACGATCACCCCATTTAATATACGAATTCGTCTTAAGATAAGATTTCATCTCCGGATCTACTTTACGCGGAATTTTTCCCAACAGTAAAACAATTAGTCTTGTACATTTATCAGTTAACATTTGATAGTGCGCAGATTTAAATTCAAGGCGACAGAACCCACTTTGTACGAAATTTTCGGATAAGACAACAAGGGTTCTACGGCTAAGTTCCACAGCCTTAACAATATTGTCAGTAATCAGGGATCCGGCGATGAAATCTCTATCATGGATACACACCTTATAGGGATTCTCGATTTGTTCAAGACCAGGTAATAACTGTTCAAATACAAACGCTTCATCCACACTACTGTAAGCAATAAACACATCATATTTTTTGTTTGTATCAGCATCTTGGGTTTTATGGAACAACCGGACGCCATAACGAGAGTAAATTAAAACCTGCAATTCGTCCCGATATATATATAAAACAATTGCTAATGTAGTTAAGAATGTCAATACACTTACGACACTAGTCCAGACGGCAACATTACTATTAGTATGGTCAACTATCATTACGGGAGCAGTATAACAAAATGAATTGTTAAACGAGATGAGGGATACGACTGTTCCATTTTGCCAACATTTAAGGTCATTTGCTCTGTTGACCAGGACGGAATTTTCATCAAACCAACATCTGAAATCGAAATCAACATCATCGGCACAATTCCACGGGTTTGATGACAAATCAATGCCATTTGGAACTAAAGATTTTAAATTGGTCAATTCTGAGGATGATATTAAATTGAACTGATTGTTTCCAATGTTCAATTTCTGCAAAGACGCCAAGGGTAGAAACGCACCCTGGTGGATATTAGCCAAAACGTTATAGGACAAATCCAGCGCCTTAAGGCGTTCCAGGCCAAAAAACATCTCTAGGCTTATTTCAGAAAGCAAATTATAACTCAAAATTAAATTTTCTAGTTTGGTAAAGTAAGTAAACGACTTATTTGTTATAAATGTTAAGTTGTTTTTGCTTAAATCTAACACTACAGCATTCGAATATGGCGACAATGTTGACACATTCACAAATGAGAGGTAATTGTTAGTAAACTTAACAATTGTTGTAATGTTCATTTGATGATGGTTTGGCAAATAAGTCAAATCTGCATTTGAACAATCGATTACATACAAATCATATTCATTACTTATGAAACAATCACATTCACTCGGACACGGGAGTCCACAGATCGTCGAATAATTTCTATGGAAATTACACGATGGGATTGGACGCGATAAACAAGAAAAACGTTGTTGAGTCATTACAGTGCGATCAGATGCACCATAAACACGTTGGCCTATCGCCTTACTTCCTTTTAGCAAGCATCCCAGAGAAAATTCCGGGCATGATGCATACTTCAAAAACCCACAACATAGATCAACATGCAAAACATGAAGACGTACATTACTATTGTACTTCTTCCTTATATTTCTCATTTCACAAGAACAAAATAGTTGGTTTGCATTAAAATTTAGAATTGGCACCATTCGGTTATCTCTAATTTTCAAAAGAAAAGGACAAATGCTTTGTATGTAATTAAAACTTAGGTCAATATATGGAAGGCAGTTATTCTTGTAAATCTGCTGAGTATTATTAGAATGATGCAGTACAGCAGTGCGAGGGCATTCGTCTATTGAAAATCGTTGAATTACGTTATGACTCAGAATCAAAACTTCCAGAGCGGATGAAATGTTTTTGCTTCTTCCTGATGTAGTTGAATTTCTGTATTGAAAGTGAAATTCAGTTAGCTTGTTGTGACTAGCATCAAGATAAACAAGATGGGGTGGAAAGTCATCTACTACAATATTAAGTATTTTATTGTAGCTCACATAAAGATGTGTCACCATTGAATCCATCATAGCCACAATGCTGGTTAAAATATTTTTATTTAAGTTCAAAATTCTCAAATTAACAAGGCAATCGAAGGCTCCTGGATAAATGTTGCTGATATTATTGTAAAGGAGTGATAAACTTTGGAGATTTGTAATGTTGCATAAAGTGTGCTTGTCACTTTCTGTAATAGCATTAATATTATTATGTGCCATTTGCAAATCTGTTAAATTCTTGAAGTACTTCAATGTTAGCGGAATTGCAGTAATTCCATTCGCTGATATGTCCAATAATTTCAGTCCGTAATTATCATTGGAAATAAAGTCAACAACCGATGAGAAGCCATTTCCAGACAATCTTAAAACTGTTAAATTCACCAAAGAATTGAAGGTCGACGTGTCTATGTAAGGAATTGCATTTGATGAAATGTTAAGTTCTTCCAAACTGGCCAAATATTGAAATCCTTCTCCTAGTTCCTTAAGTTTGTTTTTTCTCAAGCTGAGACGTTTTAGTGTTTGAAGTCCTTTAAAAGAGTCGCCAGATAATAACGATATGCTATTATAATCCAATATCAAATCTTCTAACTCAGCTAGATTTTGTAAGGAATAAAGTACTTCACTTTTTAATTTATTTCTAGAGGCATCTAGGTATTTAAGCGATGTTGTCAATGTACGAAAAAGTTCCTTGGATAACGTAACCAACCTGTTCCTCTGCAATTCCAACCTCTGTAAGGATGGTAAATATAAAAATGCATTTCCTTCAATTTCATCAAGAGAACCATTTCGCAGTACTAAAGTCGTTAAATTTTGCATTCCACAGAAGGCGGAATTACGAATGACATTGACATCACTATTCAAATTTATCATCAAACGTTTCAACTTGCAAACACAGCATCCTGAAGAAGAGCAATTTTTACCAAATCTCAAACTCTGTTCGTCAAAATAAACTTTGGCAAAAGTCATGTTGATGACACTTGTAAGACCACAAAAATAGTCGGGGTTAAATTCAACTTTCTGTCTAATGTTAAAGGTCAGTTCTAAAATTTGATTTTGTGAGACAGAATATTTATCTACTGCCTTATTGAATGCGGCACAATTTTCCGACAATAGATTCAAACTTAGAAGACGTTTTCTTACGTCCTTTGATTTTGCAGTAGGTCTACCACGAGGAAGGACATCCATTTTGCACCTGTGAGACTGACTGCAAGATAAAGAGATTGTTAGTGATGTAGATTTATCACTTATCTCACAGCTGAAAACAACTTCCTCTTTTAAAGCTCGTCTTAGTCTATGTCGTAGTGCAACCTCGTTGGACCTGTCATCTTGAACATCACCACCTTTATATTCAAAGGTGGGCACAAATGGAGTTACCATAGCAGCACTTAAAAGAAGATGGCATAAGTGTATCATAAGGATGATAGTCTGATTGGAGCACACTGCTGTCTTTGATTTGAACATCTTTTTGTGAACGCTGGTTACTGGCTGTTGCTGCAATTGTCACTTTTGATAATTGACCTCACGAATTTCAACTGAGAAAAAAAGTAGGTGACTACTTGAAATGTCCATTCCTGCATTTCAATTATGAGTTGCTATAATGATTTTATGTTTAGGAGAAATCAGTAATCTATTACCTCCAACATCGTATGGTACACAGTACTATGGCAGTACATCTGCATGCACCAAATTAACACTGGCTTCCTGTCGCCCTTAAGAAGAAATCCGTCTCGGCCAGGACCAGACCCACAGCAAATCCACACACGAGCAATGAGTCTATCAGGTAGGCACATTTAAGTAAAAACGCAACTTCAGCACTGATGGAGTAAAACTTATTAAAAATTGTAAAATACTTTGCAATACTCTGTAAAATACTGTAAACCTGCAAGACAAAATATTTGACTTCCTTTCTCCTAAACGTAGCATACTATGGCATACTTGCAGTATCGGGGGACTCTTGCTGGTTTTGAAAGTAGGCGGAGTTCGGTAAAGTTTCCGTTTGTACGAATCCCGCTTTTCTAGGAACTCCACCTACTTTGGAAACTTCATAGCATCTCCGATACTGCAAGTATGTGCAACTCCGCCTACTTTCGAAATCAGCTAGAGTCCACGGCAGTGGGTTCGCTAGGGTTGGCGTCGCCCTGTGCGGTGACGCCATGGTGTCACCTCACCCCCCCTCTCCCGAAAAAAGCCGCTTCTTCTGCTTTGGTTCACCCCATTTGTCATGGTGCGAGTGGTGTCACCCGGTGCGGCCCGCACTCCCCGCACCCCTAGAGACGCCACTGGTCCCCGATAAAGCGGCCCTCACACGATCAGTATTACTGTCAATATTTCATCAGTACTCATAACGAGCCCTCAGACGATCAATATTATTGTCAGTAGTTAGTTAGTTAGTTCAGAAATTTAAAAGCATTCGTTTGCTGTTTTCTGTGTTCTATTTCGACGTTGGATTGAAAAATTGATTTGCAAACGACAGGAATATACTTATTTAAGTTTAATAAATTAAATTAAAGTAACTGATCCTGAGAATTAGTGCAACTAGTTTCAAATAAGCGATAAATAGCAGTAAACCGACGATAAATAAGCATAGGGTTGCAGCTTTGGTTGGCAACCGACTGTGGAAACACTGCCCAAACATATCGCCCGTGTGTCCATTCAGAGGGACCAGATGGGTACCCGACCCTGCCATAGGCGGGGAAAAAGGGTTAAGAACTGTTTTTGTTTTTTTTTTATCTTTCGAAAATTGAAAACTTTCAAGCTGTATTTCTCCTACAACCATATGTGAAACACAGAAGGAGGCATCGGCAGCATGAACTTCATCATGGCAACTTGATCCATACTGACTAAATGTTGACAGTATAGCCCTCAAACGATCAATATATGATCAGTATTTGGGCTCCGCCCATAACAGAACCGAAATACCGATGAAAGTGTTTCAGTATACTGACACTACATCAGTATTTGCCCTCACACAATCAGTATTATTGTCAGTATTGTGAAGAACTGACAGTAATACTGATCGTATGAGGGCCGCTTTATGAATACTGATGAAATATTGACAGTATTACTGATAGTGTGAGGGCCGCTTTACGTGCATATCCTTCCTTAATCATGTCCCTAAACTAGGAACTTGGATATAATTAGAATATCCTTTCAGAATTACAAACAGGATTCAACAGCCCAAATCACGCAGTTTTGTATTTAACATTCAAAGTGTGATTCAGAATTTGACGTTGGAATCTCGCCAGGGGCGGACTTCCGAATAGGCTAAAAAGGCTATAACCTAGGGCGGCAAAATTCTGATTTGTAAATTTAAAAGTTAACACAAATCAAAAATTATATTACGAACAATTATTATTTTTATTATGTCTGAAGTTCATTATTTGTAAAGCATACATTGAAATATGATTTGTGTAGAAAAATTAAGCATTATAGAAAATATTGGAACAATTGTCAGTGTTCAAATACTTTTTTTGGTCACTGAACATCTCTCAGATCATGACGTACAGTATTTGTGATAAACGAGCGCTTTATGAGGCTTTAGGCCCGGTGCACACTTGCGGTTTTTACTCGCGCGGCCTCGCAATTATGGCATGAGATACATTAGTTGCAATAGGGGAGTGCACACATACCTGCGGCGCCGCCGCGGCTCCGAAAACCGCAGTTGCGTCTGGAAATGCCCGCAGTTCCCTACAAAATCGTCGCAGCACCGCGCTCGCACATACGGTCACGTAGTACCTCGTGGTCTATTGAGCGATGCACACATCCGCGCGGTTTCTTAGCTTTGAGATTTGGTAGGCAAAAAGGGCACACCTTCTCGACAGTTGTTAAATGTGTACTGGCGACATTTCACCGCATGTGTGCATTGAATTGCTGCGGCGTCGCCGCGGTGTCCCTGTGGCACCCGCGCGGCCTCGCAATTGCGGCATGAGATACATTAGTTGCAATAGGTGAGTGCACACATACCTCCGGCGTCGCTGCGATCCCGCAAATCGGAGTTGCGTCTAAAAATGCCCGCAGATCCCTACCGAACCGCAACGGCGCCGCACCCGCACGTCCGAACGCGTAGTACCTCTTGGTCTATTGAGTGGTGCACAATATCCGCGCGGATTTTGAGATTTGGTAGTCAAAAAGGGCACGCCTTCTGAACAGTTGCCAAATGTGTACCTGGCTACATTTCACTGCGTGTGTGCACTGAATTGCTGAGGCGTCGCTGCGGTATCTCTGCGGCATGTGTGCACTGGGCCTTATTCTTTAAAACGTGTTATTAAGTCTGTAAAAAGGCGGCTGTATCAAAAATACTAGTATTTCCAAAAACATGATGTAACTCTAATCCCGTAACCGCATGAAATTATAACCACGAACCCTCTTGAAGTAAGCAAAAATACCAATGGCCCCAATTATGATAACGACTAGGACAACTATGATAATCACCCAATAAGAATTACTATTGGCATAAGTTGTTGGGGGATCAGAACAATAAGTATCATTAAAGGTAATCAATGGTATATTACCACCATTCTCCAAACACTGGAGCTTTTGATAATCTTTAACGAGTGATGAATTGGTTTTCACCCACCTAACGAAAGAAGCTGAATCACAATTGCAAAGCCAGGGATTCGATGCTAAATCAATACCTCGTTCAACTACAAACTTTAAATTACATAATAAGGATGTTGAAATTTCACTTAGTTTGTTATGTTTTAGGGTTAACTTTTGGACAGAAGTCAGGGGCAGAAACGCGCTCTGGTGAATTTTGACCAAACGATTGTTGGACAAGTCTAGTTCCTTAAGGCGCTTCAGGCCCACGAACGTCTCCTGGCCTATTTCAGAAAGAGAATTACCTTTCATATTTAAAATTTCCAGTTGGTTGAAAAGGGTAAAAGATTTATCTGCAATAGTTTGTAATTTATTCTTGTTTAAATCTAATCTTATAGCACCAGAATATGGAGACAATTTTTCCGAATCCACAAATGAAAGTTGATTGCCAGAAAACAAAACAATAGCTTGCATGTTGAATAGCTGTTCATTAGGCAAAGAACTCAAATGTGAATTTGAACAGTTAATTAAATATAAATCAAATTCATTGTTTATGAAACAATTACATTGATTTGGACATGGTAGTTCACATATCCTGGAATAATCAAAGTGGAAATTACACAAAAAGCTTTCTTTACCACCATCACATGAAAAACGCTTGTAGGTCATGAAAGTGTTATCATGTTTAGCAAACGAATGGCGAGTTTTGTTTAGTAAGCATCCAAGTGAAAATTTGGCGCAGTGCTTAGTGCTCGGGTGTTCAGTACAACAATGATGGACAATTGACGAAGAGTCGTCAATATTATTATCATAATTCTTCGTTAAATACTCCATTTCACATTTACATAACAGTTGGTTGTCATTAAAATTAATAGTCGGCATCGTTCGGTTGAGCTTCATCTTCAAAATGAAAGTGCAAACACTTTGTATATAATTGAAGCTTAAATCAATATAAGGAAGGCAGTTATTTTCGTAAATATGATTACTATTCTTTGGATTTTGCGTTAAGGCAGTGCTAGGACATTCTTCTATGAAAAGTCGTTGAATGTCGTTTCGAGATAAATTCAAAAACTGCAAATCGGCAAACATTTTTCTACCGGCTCCTGCAGATGCAGTTGAATTCTCAAAGTGAAATTCAGTTAAGCTGTTGTGGCTCGCATCAAGATAAACCAGATGAGATGGTAAGTCTTGGACTGCAATATGAAGTATCTTATTATGGTAAACATCAAGATATGTCACTTTTGAATCCTTCAGAGCCAAAATGCTGGTTAAGGAATTCCTGCTTAATATCAACTTCCTCAGATTGGTAAGGCAGTCAAAAGCTCCTAGATAGATGTTGCTGATGGAATTATTAGCCAGCGATAAACTTTTCAGGTTGGCAATATTACATAAAATATGTTGATCACTTTCCGAAATAGCAGTAATTTCATTATGCGCCAAATCTAAATCCGTTAAATTTTTGAAATAATTCAATTTTGAAGGAATTCCAATAAATTTATTGTGCGATATGTCTAATACGTTCAGTTTGTAATCATCACTAGAGATAAAGTCGATAATCGACGAGAAGCGATTTCCAGACAATCTTAAAACTGTCAAATTCATTAATGAATTGAATGGGAACCTATTTACGTCAAAAATTTTATTTGCTGACATGTCAAGTTCCTCTAAATTGGTTAAATATTGAAATTCTTCTCCTAGTCCCTTGACTTTGTTGTTGTTCAGACTGAGACGTTTTAATACTTTTAGAGCTTTGAAGGAGTCGCTATTTAAAACTGATATGTTATTGTTATCCAATATCAAATCTTCCAATGCTGTTAAGGTTTGTAAGGAATTTAGGATTTCATTGTTCAATTTATTATTCGAGGCATCTAAATATTTCAGTGATATATACGATGTACTGAACAATTCCATGGATAATGTCACCAACCTGTTATTTTGCAGTTCCAACCTCTCTAAAGATGGTAAATATAAGAAAGCACCATCTTCAATTTCAGCAATTGCATTATTTGGCAGACTTAAAGTCGTCAAATTTTGCATTCCACAAAAGAAGGAGTTACGGATGACAGTGGCGTGATCACTATTAAAATTAATCATTAAATGTTTCAAGTTGCACACGCAACATCCCAAAGAAGAGCAACTTTCGCCGAATCCCAAACTCTTTTCGTCGTAATAAACATTTGAAAAAGTCATGTTGGTGACACTTGTAAGACCGCAAAAATAGCCAGGTTCAAAAACAGTTTTTGGTGTAATATTCAAGGTCAGTTCTAGGATTTCATTTTGTAAAACGTGATATTTATCAATCGTCTCATTTTTTGAATTATATCTTATAGATGGGTTAAGCACATTTGAACAGTTGTCTGACAAAAGTATCAACGGTGGAAGAGGCTTCACATTCCTCACAACTTCTCTTTCATTGATGTCCATTCTGCAGTTCAGGAATTCATCACAAGTTAAGAAAATTTCTAATCCATCATCGGTGTTCAAATTGCAAACGAAAACGTCATCTTCGTTCCATGCTTGCTTTCTGGATCCGACAGCAATTTTGGTGTTGCTGTCATCATGAGCACGATTTTGTGAGGTCGACGCAATTGGAGTTAACATGAGAACACCTAACAGCATAAAGCACAATTGTAACATCAGAGTTGTCATCGGGTTAATATCAACGCCTTTCACTGATTTGACCATGCTGCTTTCATCAGAGGACGACTTATTACAAATGAACTGTAAGATGAACACTGTTAAATGTCAGTTTTGAAAATCCGACTTTTAAACAACTTAAGAAACATATTCGAAGTTTCTTATATAATGACTCTCTTGATAATCTATATTCTATAGTCATTGTTCGGTTGCCAGTCATGAAGATATCGAAATTTTTAAACAATTGTAAATAAATATGTACAGTGTAAAAGACATCATATTGTTCATGACATCATATCCTGGCAGTATTCTTATGCGTCATACATGAAATAGTGGGGGAAGTGGATAAGGAATGAAGCTCACCTTTCGTCAGTGTCCACTGGGCAGAGAGTGTTAGATTTTTGCACCAGTGCAGAAATCAAGTGAACTTTGGCTGCAGGCATGAGGCTGATGCTCTGCAGAATTAACAGAGTGTTGGCAAGGACGAGGGTTGGGGCATGGTGGGCATAGAACGGGTCCAAGAAGCATGTTGGGTATTGAACTGTTAGCATAAATATCGATTATGGTTCATCATCATACCCTTATCCGCCTGTGGCAGGGTCGGGTCTGCGGGTCCACTGAACATACTCTGACTGGGGTCACCCCAGGCAGGCGTCTGGAACCCGCAGGAATATTGGCAAAGTTGTCTATGGGGGGGATGCCGGCCTACATTAGTCCTGGTCACAAACGATAACGAATAGCAAAAGGATCGAGAACTATTACCGACTGGGGTGTTATCAAGAACAACACCCCCACAGTGTGTTTAAGGTGTCTAGGTCACACGGTGATAAGTAGGTATGGTATGACAATGATCAACAGAATTTAATCAAGAGACCGTTTCACTCTCCAGTATAATATACAAACTTTAAATGAAATTCAAATGGGGTCCTATGTGGGGAGAATGAAACAGGGTCTAAATTTGATCAAACTCAAAATATAAAATATGGTGCAATAATTGATAAAACAGAATAAGCCCGTCAGTCTCAACAATTTTAAAGAATTAGAAACAGTATGTGAGTCTATTTCTTTCCTATCAGTCAATAAAATATGACTTGTACATATATTATTTATTATTACACAAACGTCTATGTTTATAAAGAATGTAAATTGACTAACAACTTCAAAGATACAGACTTTCCTTAAGTTATCGAGTCCTATTAGGAAGAGCAAAATAGAGTTTTTCCCAGAAGAGACGATCGCCCCATTTAAGGTATGTATTTGTCTTAAGATAAGATTCCATCTCCGGATCTACTATGGTCGGAATTTTCCCTAACAGTATAACAATTAGTCTGGCACATCTATCACTTAACATTTGACGGTGAGCTGATCTAAATTCGAAACGACAAAATCCACTTTGTACAAAATTATCGGATAAGACAACAAGGGTTCTACGGCTAAGTTCCACAGCCTCTAAGATATTCTCGGTAACCATAGGTCCGGCCAGTAAATCTCTCTCATGGATACACACCTTATAGGGATTATCGATTTGTTCAAGACCTGGTAATAGTTGTTCAACTACGAAAGCTTCGTCTCCACTACTGTAAGATATAAATACATCGTATCTTTTGTTCACATCAACATCTTCCGCCTTTTGGAACAGTCTGACGCCATAACGAGAGTAAATTAATACTTGCATCTCTTTCCTATACAAATACATAATAATGATTAATGCAGTAATAAATGTCACAACACTCACGGTACTACTCCAAACAGCTACATTACTGTTAGTAACGTCAACTACCCGTGGATCAGAATCATAACAATTTGAATTGTTAAACGTGATAAGATTTACTTCTGTACCGTTATGAAAGCATTTGACGGAATTTGGTTGATTGACCAAGACGGAATTGCTACCAAACCAACATCTGAAAGAAAAATCAACATCGTCATCACAATTCCATGGATTCGATATCAAATGAATGCCACTTGGAACTACAGATTTCAAATTTTTCAACTCTGATATTGAAATTAAATTCAACTTATTGTTTCTAATGTTTAATGTTTTCACAGAGGCCAAGGGTAGAAACGCATCCTGGTAGATATTTGTCAAAATGTTGTAGGACAAATCAAGATGCCTAAGATGCTCAAGGCCCAAGAACATCTTTGAACTTATTTCTGAAAGTTGATTGTGCCTCAAAATTAAAATTTCTAATTGATTGAAATGTCTAAAAGATTTACTACGTATGGTTTTTATGTTATTATTGCTTAAATTTAATCTTATTGCATTCGAGTAATTGGATAATTGTGCCGCATTTACATATGAAAGTTGATTGTAAGAAAACGTAACAATTGTTGTAATGTTGAATTGCTCATGTTTGGGAAAAGTATCGGAAATCAAATTTAAATATGAACAATCGATTACGTATAAATCATATTGATTGGTTATGAAACAGTCACATTGATCTGGACATGGGAGTCCACAGATATAGAAGTAATCATAATGTAAATTACAAGGAAACTCATCTATTAAACTAGTACAAGAAAACTGTTTCTTTGTCATTAAACTGCGGTCATGCCAAGCAAACAAATTCGGCTCTTCACTTATCCCTAACAAACACCCAAGTGAGAATCCTGCGCATGCTTCCCTAATATGTTCAACACAACAAAGACGAACCCTTGACAAAGAGTCCTTAATATCATTATTGTAATTCTTCCTTAAATATCTCATTTCGCATGAACACATTAATTCATTCTCATTGAAATTTACAGTTGGCATCGGTCGGTTACGACTCATCTTCATAAGAAAAGGACAAATACTTTGTATGTAATTAAAACTTAGGTCAATATATGGAAGGCAGTTATTTTTGTAAATATGATGACCATTCATTGGATTATGCATTATGGCAGATCGAGGACATTCGTCTATTGAAAGTAGTTGAATGGAATTCTGAGATAAATTCAAAAACTGTAAATCAGACATCATTCGTCTGCCTGTCTTTGAATCAATTTCATCTCCATAACGAAAGTAAAATTCAGTTAACAAGTTATAACTAACATCAAGATGAACAAGATGAGGTGGAAAATCATCTACTGAAATATTAAGTATTTGATTGAAGCGTGAATAAAGATGCGTCACTCTTGAATCCTTTATAGCCACAATGCTGGTTAAAGAATTGTTACTTATGCTCAACGTTCTCAACTTATCCAGACACTGAAATGCTCCTGGATAAATGGTACTGATGGAATTATTAGTGAGGAATAATTTTCTGAGGTTGGTAATTTTACATAAATTCCGTTGGTCACTTTCAGTAATTGCATCAAATTTATTGTGTGACAGATCCAAATCCGTTAAATTCTTGAAGTAGGTCAATTTTGAAGGAACTGCAGTAATGTCATTCAGTGATATGTCTAATACTTTCAATCTGAAATTATCATTGGAAATAAAGTCAACAATCGAAGAAAAGCGATTTCCGGACAATTTCAAAACTGATAAATTAACTAACGAATTGAAGGCGAACCAGTTCATGGTAGTAATTGCATTCGCCGACATGTCAAGTTCCTCCAAACTGGTCAAATATCGAAATTCTCTTCCTAGTTCCTTGACCTTGTTGTTGCTCAGACTGAGACGTTTCAATGCTTGAAATCCTTTGAAAGAGTCATCATGTAATAAGTAGATGTTATTGTTATCCAATATCACATCTTCTAATACTGCTAAATTTTGCAATGTATACAATATTTCACTGTTTAACATATTATTAGAGACATCTAAGTATTTCAATGCTATTTTCAATGAGTGAAACAATTCCATGGATAAAGTCACCAACCTGTTATTTTGCAGTTCCAATCTCTCTAAGGATGATAAATACAAAAAAGCCTCGTCTTCAATTTTAGTAATTGCACTATTTGGCAGAATTAAAGTCGTCAAATTTTGCATTCCACAAAAGAAGGAATTACGGATGACAGTGGTACGATCACTGTGAAAATTAACCATCAAATGTTTCAAGTTGCACACACAACATCCTGAAGAGGAAGAGCAACTTTCACCAAATCCCAAAGTCTGTTTGTCATAATATATATTGTTAAAAGTCATGTTGGTGACACTTGCAAGACCGCAAAAATAGGCAGGTTTAAATACAGCTTCGTGTGTAATATTCACGGTCAGATCTACGATTTCATTTTGTGAAAGCGGATGTTTATCGATGACCTTATTGAGTGAGCCACAGTTGTTTGATAGGCGAAGCAAACTGGGAAGACGTTTGGCAACACTATCTGAAGGTGCAGCCCCATGTTTAACAGCATCTAGTCTGCACCTCAGAGATTGATCGCACACTAATGAAATGTTTAGTGATGTCTCTTGATCATGGATTTCACAGCTGAAAATGACTTCGTCTTTTAATGCTTCTCTTCTGTTTCGCAGTACAACCTCGTTGGCCCAATCACCACTAACACCACGACGTTTACATTCAACGGTGGACGCTATTGAAGCAACCATTAAAGTACTTAAAATATGGCACAATTTTAACATGAGGATTATAGCCTGGTAGGAACACGGTGTTGTATTTGATTTGAACATAATTTCGTAATTGTAGGTTTCCAGCGGTCACTCCATTGGCATTTATGAAATATCACTTTAGAAAGTGGAAATTACAAGCGATAATCAGACCATCACTAATAAATCCTCATTTCCTGCAACTCGCATCTGAAAAACGAACACAAATTTAACACAGGTAAATAATAGAGAGTTAGTGGTGAACGTTAACGAAGACGAGACGAACGATACGAGGTCAAATGAGGCAACTGTGCATGCTCACGAAAAGCAGACCAGCAATTGAGCTTGCGTATTTGCCTCATTTGACCTCGTATCGTTCGTTTCGTCTTCGTCGACGTTCACCACTAACTCCCTAATATTCAGTATTACGGACGGCCTTATTACTAGGGCAAATCAATGCTTTTTAAATTGTCAGGAGTTATGCAGGTTACACATTAACACCGCCCAGGAATATGGCTCCAAATCTTATCAAAGTCACACATTGGCATCTTATGATATAAGGACTTTACAACCGAGTAATCCAGAAAGATTATGTAGTAAGATTATGGAAAACAACCTGTGAGGTTCGTTTTCATGACAATAATGGGAGCGGCAAATTGCGTTGTACACACCAGTTCTCGTCTGATCACTGAAGTTAAGCAACGCAACACCATGTATAGTACTTATAGTACTTACATGGGTGGTCGCTTGGGAAAACTGGGTACCGCTAATACCCAAAAATCGTCCCATGAGTGATGTCTGAGCGGACCTCGCATATTGACTTCCTATTTGCCTAAATAAAACTATTCGCTTAGCCAAGAACGGAACATACAACCACATTTTACAATACAAGGATGTTATCACTGAATAACACAGGAAGACATTTCAGTAACAGTGTAGAACAGCAAAACGATGAGAAAAGCATATATGTAAGAAATGACCCATTTGGTAGAGCTTCGTGATAATGAGAGTAAAAATCATTTATTAGCAACAGCAAAAGATATTATGGTAGACCGAACTGCCTCCGCATAAAATGCATTCTATATTTACTGCGTGATACACAAGGTGTATCCCTTGCTTTCCTGCAAAATTACAGTCTATTTCATGACAACCTGATAACAATAAAAAATAACAAACGGCCTTACAATTAGTAACAACGAACATTAACAAGTAGACAGTATCAAAACAACCCTAAACCAGCGTGTCTTTCTTATCAGGCAGAGCAAAATACAGCTTCTCCCAAAAGAGGCGATCACCCCATTCAAGATATGTATTGGTATTGAGATAGAGTTTCATCTCTGGATCCAAATTACTAGGAATTTTCCCCAACAGTAGAACGATTATTCTTGTCGACTTGTCAATAAACATTTGAAGATGAGCAGATTTAAATTCAAATCGACAAAAGCCACTTTGAACAAAATTTTCAGACAAGACAACAATAGTTCTAGAACTAACTTCAATTGCTTCTAAGATACTCTCGGTAATGATAGCACCAGCCATGAAATTTCTGTGATGAATACATACTGTATAGGGTTTCTCGATTTCTTCAAGACCCGGTAATAAATGTTCAACTACGAAAGCTTCGTCGAGACTACTATAAGCAATAAACACGTCATACGTTTTGTTTACATCCACATCCTCCTTCTTTTGGAACAGTCTGATACCGTAACGAGAGTAAATTAACACCTGCATTTCCTTCCGATACAAATAAATAACAATAGTTAATACAGTAATGAATGTCACTACGCTTACAACACTTGTCCAAGTAGCAATATCATTTATACGAATTATTCTAGCTTGTACATAATAACAATCAGAATTGTTAAAGGTAATTAGAGATATTCTACTGTCATTCTGCAAACAATATAAAGTCTCTGCTTCTTTCACCAATGATGAACTATTCTCAAGCCATCCTCGAAAAGAAAGAGCGAAGTCACAGTCGCAACTCCATGGATTCGACGCCAAATCAATCCCTTGTACATGTAGAGATTTCAAATTAGACAATTCTGAAGTTGAAATTTCATTCAACTTGTTATTTCTGAGGGTTAAATTTTGAACAGAAGCCAGTGCCAGAAACGCACCCTGGTGAACATTAACCAAACGATTGTTGGACAAATCGAGTTCCTTAAGGCGCCTTAGGCCTAAGAACATCTCGTATTCTATTTCACTAAGCAAATTATTTTTCAAATTTAAAATTTCTAATTGTTCAAAATTATAAAATGTTTTATATGCTATATTTCTTAAATAATTATTGCCTAAATCTAATCTTATGGCACGTGTATATGGAGACATTACCGAGGCATTCAAAGTGGAAAATTGATTTCCAGAAAAATTTACAATTACCGTATAGTTCAATTGCTCGAAATTTGGTAAAGAAATTAGATTCATATTTGAACAATTGATTAAATATAAATCATATCGCTTTGCGATAAAACAATTACAGTTATTTGGACATGGCAGTTCACATGTTTTGTAATAACTAGGATGTAGGTTACATGGGCAATCATCTTTTAAACTATGGTTGTCATAAGAAGTACGTACAGAGCAAATAAACTCTTCTAGGAGATTCCAGGCACGTAAACTTGCCCCTATTGCTTCAAAATTTTCGGTTGGAAACAGCGATTTACACAGTTCTATGTTCTTCTTTCGGCGGTATGTATTCATTAACATATTATATTCGTCGTTTAAGTAACGAAGTTCACACTGACAAAGTAGGTCGTTCTGTTTAAAATTTACACTTGGCATTTTTCTGTTTTGAATAATCTTCAATATGAAAGGGCATACACCCTTTATGAAATTTTTTCCTAGGTCGATTTCTGGAAGACAATGCGCATAAGTATGTTTTCCAGTTGGTTTGTTGGTGACCGTATCGACACTGACGGCAGTGGGACTACATTCAGATATTGTAAACGTCTCAATGAGATTATTATATAAATTCAAGAATTGTAAATTTGGCGAAATTCTTTTGCCTCCTCCAGATGCTGAATCCCCATAATCAAAGTGAAATTCTCTAATTACGTTATGAGTTGCATCGAGATGAACAAGATGGGGTGATAAATCTTGTACTAAAATATTATTTATCTCATTATCCCGGACATAGAGATGTGTAGCTTTGGAAAACTTCATGGTGGTAATGGTTTTCAACTTATTATAATTCAAATTCAATGTTTCTAAATTAGCATTACATGCAAATGCTCCTGGAGTAATTTCCTGGATATTGTTATGGTGCAAATTCAAATTTTGAAGATTGGTAATGTTACATAAAATGGCTTGGTCTTCATCAGTAATAACATCAATTTTATTTTGTGCCAAATTCAAATCCGTTAAATTCTTCAAGTACTTCAAGCTTGAAGGAATTGTAGTAAATTCATTCAGTGATATATCTAATACGTTCAGTTTGTAATTCTCATTCGAAATAAAGTCAACAATCGATGAGAAGTGATTTCCGCGCAGTCTCAAAACTGATAAATTCACTAATGAATTGAAGTAGAAATCACTTACGTTAGAAATTTTATTTCTAGACACGTCGAGTTCCTCCAAACTGGTCAAATATTGAAATCCTTCTAATGTGATAATATTGTTGCTGTACAGATTGAGACGTTTCAATGTTGTAAGTCCTTTGAGATAGTTGTCATTTAATCCGGTTATGTTATTATTACTCAATTCCATATCTTCTAATAATGATAAATTTTGTAAGGAATAAAACATTTCATTGTTAAGCTTATTATTAGAGATATCTACGTATTTCAGAGATAGTTTTGGTGTACGAAACAGTTCATTGGATAAAGTAGCCAACATGTTATTTTGCATTTCTAACCTCTCTAAAGATGGTAAGTATAAAAAAGCATTTTTTTCAATTTCGGCGATTTTGTTGTTTTTCAGAATCAAAGTGGTCAAGTTTTGCATTCCACAAAAAAAGGAGTCACGAATAACCGTAAGATTACTATTAAAATAAATCGTTAAAAGTTTCAAGTTGCACACACAACATGCTGAAAGTGAACATGTTTCGCTGAATCCCAAATTCTGCATGTCGTACAAAACGTCCCTGAATGTCATGCTGATTACATTTCGAAGACCGCAGAAGTAGCCCGGGTTAAAGACAGTTTTATACATAAATTGTAACGTTAGTTCTCGGATTTGATTTTGTGTCAAATAATATTTGTCAAACGTTTTATTTCTTGGGCCATAGCTTATAAATGGATTGAACACGTCTGTACAATTGTCTGACAGAAGATTAATGGATGGTAATGGTTTGACATAAGGCACATAAGATCGTTTAAAAACATCTACTTTGCACTTAAATAATTGATCACAAGTTAAGGTTATGATCAACAAGTCATCATCCGTGAATATGTCACAGACGGAAAGGTCGTCATTTTTCCATGTTTCTCTTCGGAACCGCAATACAAACTTGTTGGATCTGTCATCGAGAACACCGTCTCTATCACGTTCAGAGGTCGACGCAAATGGGATCACTATTAGAGCACTTAAAAGAAGGCAACAGAAATACTGTGCCATAATGATGGCGGCTGTGAATGAAAAGTGGACACCTTTTCGTTGGATCGCTGGCAACATGTCAAAAAAGTAAAAAACAGGTGAACGCTGACTTTAGCCACTCGTATCTGAAAAAAACGGAGAGATACTTTTGAATGTTATACAGTAATGTCCGGGATTCTGTAAATTAGGGAAATCCTCATCATTCAATCCTAATGTAGCCTGTGGCATAGTGACCACTGTCAGTCCTCGACTTACGCGATTTCGACTTACGTGATTTCGGATGAATTTTGAGCAGGATTCATGAATTAGTGTGTGTTTGGCAGCCATTTGTTTATGGTGAAAAAAGTTTGGCGATTTTTTTTCGTGGCCTCAATCGACTCATGGCGTGTTCCCCAGAGCAGATAGGGAGCGGCGAGTTGCGTTGGACACACCAGTTCTCGTCTGATCACTGAAGTTAAGCAACGCAAGCCCAGTTAGTACTGACATGGGTGGTCGCTCGGGAAAGCTGGGTACTGCTAATACCCAATAATCGTCGCATTCGTGTAGTGTCTGTGCAGTCTATGCATTAGAACTATGCAGTGGACGGGTCTCTAATGACCTTGTAGTTGACGGGACCTTAAACACCAACAAACAAACAAACAATGTAATGTCCACCACCCCGAAGGTACCTCTATTACACTCATTCCTAATTCTATCAGCTCTCGACACCCCACTCATATACCACAGAATTCGCATCTCGGCTACTTGCATTCTATTGACGTGGCACACCATCACTGCCCAACACTCTGATCCGTATAGCATAGCTGGCCTAACCACTGCCCTGTAGAACTTCCCTTTCAGCTTCATTGGGACCCTCCTATCGCACAGGACTAAAAGACAATTAACACTGGACCAATATTTTAAGTAGTTTATCTATAAATACAGCATGTATGCAGATTGTTATGTGCAATATGTCCAATAAACATGTGCAATAAATAATATTTTCTTAGGTTATCTAGATAGAGCTATTTGACTTTCACCTAACGTTTAAGACTAAAATTTTTTTGTCAAAAATGCTAAATATAGTGCTTTCCTCGACTTACGCGATTTTTCGACTTACGTGATAACCTCCGGAACCAATTAATCGCGTAAGTTGAGGACTTACTGTATTCAGTACTCCTTAAAAGGGAGGTCATTGTCAACAGTGTCAATGCTTTATACGTTTTTAAGGCCCAAAGTGAGGTTTTTAGGAATTTTTACGTTGACGTCCCATTGCATTTATTACGTTATCACAATTGTTTGCCGGAATTGATTCTAGAATATCTGGGTCAGCAACCCAACGATGTGATACCCTGCCATACCCAGCTACATCTGTGGATTATCATGCCCCCAACAATCGTTTTCCAAACCCCCAATCAATGCTATGGTTAGACTTCCACTAAATCCCATATCCACACTGATCAAATCAGCAGGATGTGGAAACTCCCATTAGGATCAGGTGGCTTCCAACTTGTGCATCAAGTCTAAAAGCACATTATGGAGAGTGCTAAATATTAACAGCACTGTATGTACCTGTTACTGACCATCATCATCATACCCTCATCCCACCTGTGGGAGGGTCGGGTCTGCGGGCCCACTGATATGGGCACCCCAGCCAGGCGTCTGGAATCCGTAGGGATATTGGCTGGGTTGTCTGTGGGGGATGCCGGCCTACCCCAAGAATTGAGACGATGCAAAAACAAAAATAATAATCTGTACGTGTTACTGACCATAAGTTCCTTTTATTTAATACATCGTGTGAAAAAAAGAAATCCCAATTGACGGCAATAAAACATTCACTAATATTGTAACACAACTTCTACTGATTTCTCTTTGTACATATAATCTCAAAGACATTGTAGAAGAATCTCTCCAAATATTATTGTGGTATTTAATCCTGGTCTACGAAATTAAAATTTTATTAGAACGAGAGGTTAACTCTATGAGCTTTCTTGCAGTAAATATAAGTAAGAATGGTTACCAGAATGAACACGGCTACTACATTCACGATAATAATCCAAAAAGAAACATTAACTTGAATTACTGGCTGCAGAATTACTTGGGGCTTAAAATCATGACAATATGAATAATTAAAAGAAGTCAGATATATATCACTACCATTCTGCAAACAGCGTAACGCTTCATACTCCTTAACGAATGATGCATTGTCCTTCAGCCAACTAACGAAGGTAACAGCAAATTCACAGTCGCAACTCCAAGGATTCGATACTAAATCAATCTGTCGCGTAATGATAGATTTTAAATTACCTAACTCTGATGTCGAAATTTCATTTAACATGTTATTTCTGAGGTTCAACTTTTGAACCGAACCCAGGGGCAGAAACGAGCCCTGGTGAATTTTAACCAAACGATTGTTGGACAAGTCGAGTTCCTTAAGGCGCTTCAGGCCCAAGAACGAGTAATGGCCTATTTCAGAAATCGAATTATATCTCAAAATTAAAATTTCTAGTTGGTCAAAATGTCGAAAAGATTTATCTGCTATACTTTTTAATTTGTTTTTGCTGAAATCTAATCTTATAGCACTCGAATAGGGTGACAATGCTGATGCATCCACAAATGACACCTGATTTCTAGAAAACGTGACAACAGCAGTAATACCAACTTGCTGTTGATATGGTATTGAGGTCAGATCTGAATTTGAACAATCAATTAAATATGTATTATATTGATCACTTAAAAAACAATTGCATTTAGTTGGACATGGCAGTCCACAGATCTCGTAATAATCAAAGTGACAAGGAAAATAGTCTGAAACACTACATGGAAAAAGTTTATATATCATTGTAGTGTGTTCAGTGCCAACAAGCATGTCTGTCTCTATTGGGCATCCGAGTGAAAATGGGGTGCACTTTTCAAAAATACCTTCATGGTACCTAGAACAATAAATATGGACAGGTGACAACGAGTCTTCAGTATGAACATGGTAATTATTCGTTAAAAATATCTTTTCACATTTACAGATATAGTCCTCCTGGTTGAAATTTATAGTTGGCATCGTTTTGTTATGACTTATCCTAGAAACAAAAGGACATATATTCGGAATATAATTATAACTAAGGTCAATTACCGGAATTGGTTTATAAGGGATATAAGGACATTCTTCCGTTCGAAATGTTTGAATTTTGTTATACGATAAATTCACAAACTGTAAATTGGGGAGCAATCTCCTGGATATCCCCGACGAAGATAAATCTTGATAAAGAAATTCAAATGCATATATGTCATTAAAACTAGCATCAAGATGAACAAGATTAGTCGGTAAAAATCTTAATGGAAGATAAAGTATCGCATTATGGTGTACATAAAGGTGAGTCACAATTGAAGTCTTCAAACCGGAAATGGATAGCAAATAATTATGACTTAAATCCAAGTGTCTTAAACTTGAATGGCAGGAAAACGCGTCTGCATCTATAGTGTGCATGGAATTATTAGCGAGCGACAAACTTTTGAGATTGGTAATGTTGCATAAAATGTGTCGATCACTTTCAGAAATAGCACCTATGTTATTGTCTGCCAAATCCAATTCCGTTAAATTTTTCAAGTAGTTCAACTTTGAAGGAATGGCAGAAAATTCATTTAGTGATAAGCCCAATACGTTAAGTTGGTAATTATCACTGGAAACAAAATCCATAATCGAAGAGAAGCGGTTTCCACACAATCTTAAAACTGTTAAATTCACTAATGAATTGAAGGGGAACTTAATTATGTCAGAAATTGCATTTGCCGATATGTCAAGTTCCTCCAAAGTGGTCAAATATCGAAATTCTTTTCCTAGTTCCTTGACCTTGTTGTTGCTCAGACTGAGACGTTTCAATGCTTGAAGTCCTTTGAAAGAATCATCTTGTAATAAGGATATGTTATTATTATCCAATATCAAATCTTCTAACACTGATAAATTTTGTAAGGAATAAAGTACTTCATGGTTTAATTTATTTCCAGAGACATCTAAGTATTTAAGCGATGCTGTCAATGTATGAAACAGTTCCATGGATAAAGTCGCCAACCTGTTATTTTGCAGTTCCAACCTCTCTAAAGACGGTAAATACAAAAAAGCATCGTCTTGAATTTCAGCAATTGCATTATTTCTCAGAATTAATGTCGTCAGATTTTGCATTCCACAAAAGAAGGAGTTACGGATGACAGTGAGATTACTTTTAAAATGAATTATCAAATATTTCAAGCTGCACACGCAAAAGTCTGAAAAAGAGCATCTTTCGCCAAATCCCAAACTCTGTCCGTCGAACAAAATGTTTGTAAATGTCATATTGGTTACACCCTGAAGACCGCAAAAATAACTTGGGTTGAACGCAGTTTTGTGTTTAAAATCTAGCGCCAGTTCCAAGATTTCACTTTGTAACACATAATATTCGTCAAACGTGACATTTCTTGGATCGTAGCTAATAAAGGGTGTGTACACTTCTGAACAGTTGTCTGACAAAAGATTCAAGGATGGAAGAGTCAGATGGGTCCTAATATCGCGTTCATAGATGGTCAGTAAGCATTTGAGGAACCGATCACAAGTTAAGGTAGCAATTGTTGATTTGTCATCAGTTTCTATATCACAGGTGGAGAAATCTTGTTCTTTCCAGACTTGTCTTCCGTTTCGCAAAGCAATCTTGTTAGATCTCTCATTAACAGCACTATATCCATATTCTGAGGTCGATGCAAATGAAGTCACCATTACAGTACTTAACATAAAAAGACAAAATTGTACCATGAGGGTCACTGTAGGATTAATATCGACGCCTATCAACGATTTCGCCATATTTTGTTGATTCCAGGTTTATGATATTCAGTGTTGATAACCATGTAATGATTAACTTTGACAACAGGATCATCTGATGTTATTATATGTCATTTCTGGAAAACCGAATTTAAATATTTTGAGATGTAGATTCCAAGTAAACTTCGTTATGTTGCGGTCTTTTTGGAAATCTGCATTAATGTAAACAAATTAACGGAAGTATGCATTAGGTATTACGTTACGGAAATATGGAAATGCATAACCACTCTAAATGAATATTAATAAATACTATAAAACATAATTTCTCCATGACATCATATCCTTGGCAGTATTTTAATCTGAAAGATATGAGTTGACACTCGTATAATAACAAACTAATAACATCACCAGCAACAGTGAAAGCCTGGACTGGACATAGCGATTAACTCCTAGGTAAATGTATGTTCACAAACAAATAGCTTGCTGATCAACACAAAAATTTTGAAGCAATTCATTTCATGGCCAATAACGTCATAACAATGTAAAGAAGTTCCAATTTCGTCTAAGAGGTCTGATATCCTCCTATCGGTATCACATGTGTAATTCACAATAATCCACATTACAAGTCATTGAATCGCTTAAGAAACGTCTGGGGCCCTTCTTGGAAGTGCCTTTGACAACGGACGTGCAGAGTTCTTTCCAGAAATGATCCCTAGCTACAGTAGGTGCAATGAAGAATTAGCCAGGAGCACAAAAAAGATACTGTGCAGTATCTTTTATTATTTGCAAATACGACACCTCTCATCAAAGTGAGCTTGGGGGAATATCTTCGTGGAATACCTTCATGAAATGCCACCAACTAAAACCTGACACATGTTCTCATGAGTACAGTATTTAGATTCTCTGGTTCGATTTCGCATTACTATTAATTAATGCATTTTAAAATACTTTTCCATGTCGATTACAACAGTTTGCCGGACAGCCAGTAAAACTAGTCAGGCAGCATGCCCATTCAAAACGTTGTGGAGAAAATACCCATGTGATCAAATTTGACCCGGACTGGTCCATTTAAACCATCCCTAGTAAACTGAATGGGTAAATTTTTTTTTCTATGTTAGTACAACCTTCTTTGACATTTGTATGAATTTTGAGCAGGATTCATGAATTAGTGTGTGTTTGGCAGCCATTTGTTTATGGTGCAAAAAGTTCGGCGATTTTTTTTCGTGGCCTCAATCGACTCATGGCGTGTTCCCTAGAGCAGATATTTCAGTTTTGGAAATAGGAAAAAGTCACAGGGAGCCAAATCTGGCAAATATGGTGGTTGAGCTGTGATTTCAGGATGATTGCTTGAAATTTTGCGTTTCCAATAGAATTACAGATGATTGAATGAAAAGTCAAACTCTTTTTTCAATTTTGTTACATTGTAAAAAAATCGCCAGACAAACTTTTTGCACCGTAAACAACTGGCTGCCAAATACACATTAATTGATGAATCCTGCTCAAACTTCATACGAATGTCAAAGAAGGTTGTACTAACCTAGAGAAAAAAAAATTTACCGATTCAGTTTACTAGGGGTGGTTTAAATGGACCTGTCCGGGTCAAATTTGATCACATGGTATGTATTGACAAAAAGAGGTCTCTATTTCTTCATCACGTACTTCGATAATGAAAATGTATAAATATAACAAATGAAAGCAACAATTGAAACAAAGCTGAAATATTCATTTTGAGAAGTAATGCGACTGACAATTTTCCAAAAAGTCCACTCAGCAACTGTTTGCAAAACAAATCCGATAACTATAGGCCTACTACTGGAGCTCCAAGGTGCTATGCCGGTGCTGCGTCTTATCAGGTAAGGCAAAATACAATTTTTCCCAAAAAAGGCGATCACCCCATTCAAGATATGTATTAGTCTTGAGATAGAGTTTCATTTCTGGATCTAAGTTATTAGGAATTTTCCCCAACAGTAGAACGATTATTCTTGTCGATTTGTCAATAAACATTTGAAGATGAGCAGATTTAAATTCAAATCGACAAAAGCCACTTTGAACAAAATTTTCAGACAAGACAACAATAGTTCTAGAACTAGCTTCAACTGCTTCTAAGATACTCTCGGTAATGATAGCACCAGCCATGAAATTTCTGTGATGAATACATACTTTATAGGGTTTCTCGATTTCTTCAAGACCAGGTAATAAATGTTCAACTACGAAAGCTTCGTCGAGACTACTATAAGCAATAAACACGTCATACGTTTTGTTTACATCCACATCCTCCTTCTTTTGGAACAGTCTGATACCGTAACGAGAGTAAATTAACACCTGCATTTCCTTCCGATACAAATAAATAACAATAGTTAATACAGTAATGAATGTCACTACGCTTACAACACTTGTCCAAGTAGCAATATCATTTATACGAATTATTCTAGCTTGTACATAATAACAATCAGAATTGTTAAAGGTAATTAGAGATATTCTACTGTCATTCTGCAAACAATATAAAGTCTCTGCTTCTTTCACCAATGATGAACTATTCTCAAGCCATCCTCGAAAAGAATGAGCAAAGTCACAGTCGCAACTCCATGGATTCGACGCCAAATCAATCCCTTGTACATGTAGAGATTTCAAATTAGACAATTCTGAAGTTGAAATTTCATTCAACTTGTTATTTCTGAGGGTTAAATTTTGAACGGAAGCCAGTGCCAGAAACGCACCCTGGTGAACATTAACCAAACGATTGTTGGACAAATCGAGTTCCTTAAGGCGCCTTAGGCCTAAGAACGTCTCGTATTCTATTTCACTAAGCAAATTATTTTTCAAATTTAAAATTTTTAATTGTTCAAAATTATGAAACGTTTTAGATGCTATATTTCTTAAATAATTATTGTCGAAATCTAATCTTATGGCACGTGTATATGGAGAGAGTACTGAGGCATTCAAAGTGGACAATTGATTTCCAGAAAGAATAACAATTTTAGTAAGGTAGATTTGCTCTACATGTGGCAAAGAACTGAAACTCAGATTTGAACAATCAATTAAATACAAATCATATCGTTTTCCGATGTAACAATTACAGTAATTTGGACAAGGCAGCTCGCAGACTTTGTAGTAATCTGGATGCGTATTACAAGAGCAGCCTCGCGTTGAACTCCATGCGGTTGAAGAGAAAAAACCATTAGTGCATGTAAACTGTTCTAGAAGATTCCATTCGTCCAAACTCCTAATGATAGATTGCGACCCTGTCGGGTCAAAAAGTTGATGACATTTTGGTGAGGGAGAGGAAAGTGTCCTGCGGTTAACAAAAGAGCTATCATATTTTTCCAGTAAATAATCAACTTCACATTGACAAAGCAGATTACTGTAAAATATTTCAACAACTGGTAGAGTTGTCTTTTGCGTCATTTTCAATATCAAGGGGCACACACTATTTATAGAATTGAAATTTAGATTAATGCCAGGAAGACAATTATTTTTATATATAAGACCATAGGATAGTGTTTTCGTTGTGGTAAGAACCATTCCTTCAGTGGAGCTACAATAGCCAATTGAAATATTCCTAATGATGTTATGGGATAAATCCAAATACTGTAAGTTTGGGATAAGTACTCTGTCTCTTTCAGGTGGAACTGAATTTTGCAAACTAAAATGAAATTCTTTGATTCTGTTATGATTAGCATCCAGGTGAACAAGATGGGACGGTAACTCTTCTAATGAAATATTATTTATCTCATTAAACTGGACGTATAAATGTGTCACTTCCGAAAACTTCATAGCGGCTATCGTTGTCAAATAATTAAATTTCAAACTCAAGTTTTTTAAATTTGTCTGACACTCAAACGACCTTGGTTCAATATGGCGAATTCTATTGTGATCCAACGATAAATATTGAAGGTTGGTAATGTTACATAAAATTAGTTTATCACTTTCAGTAATACTTTCAATTTTATTTTGTGCTAAAAACAATTGAGTTAAATTCTTGATGTACTTCAATTTTGGAGGAATGGTAGTAAATTCATTTTCTGTTACGTCTAACACGTTGAGTCGGTAATTGTCACTCGAAATAAAGTCAATAATCGACGGGAAGTGATTTTCGGACAACTTTAAAACAGTTAAATTTACTAAATGATGGAAGGGAAACCTATTTACGCTAGAAATTGAATTTTTAGACACGTCAAGCTCCTCCAAACTGGTTAAAAAGTGAAATTCTTCTCCTAGTGTCGTGATCTTGTTCCCGTACAAATTAAGACGTTTCAATGAAGTGAGTCCTTTGATGCAATCACCGATTAATACAGATATGCAATTCAAATTCAGTTTTAACTCCTCCAGTAGGGTTAAAGTTTGCAAAGAACATAGCAATTCATTATTTAATTTATTATAAGAGGCATCTAAATATTTTAGTGGTATCTTCGATGTACCAAACAAGTCTTTGGACAAATTCACTAATATATTACGTTGCAATTCCAGCCTTTCTAAATTTTGCAAGTATGAAAAAGCGTTGTCTTCAATTTCAGCAATTGCATTATCTTGCAGAATCAATGTAGTTAAATTTTGCATTCCACAAAAAATGCTGTTACGGATTACTTCCAAATTCAAATTGAAACTAATATTTAAATGTTTCAAGTTGCAGACACAACATTCTGAAGAGGAACAACTTTCGCTGAACCCCAAGCTTTCAGCGCTGTACAAAACGTTGCAAAATGTCATACTGGTGACATTTTTAAGACCGCAAAAATAGCCGGGTGGTAATATAATTTCCAAATTAAATTTCAATGTCATTTCCTTGATCTGTCCTTGTAAAACGTAATATGTGTCAAACGACTCATCTCCTGAATGATGGCTTATAAATGGGTTGGTTACTTCTGAGCAGTTGTCCGATAAACGATTCATGGGTGGAAGTTCCACAGTGGACCATATACGACGACCATAGGTGTCCACTCTGCATTTAAGAAGACGATCACAAATTAAGTAAATAGCAAATAATCCATCCCTGTAACTTATATCACAGATGAAAATCTCATTTCCTTCCAACGTTTGTCTTCGGTTTCGCAATGAAATCTTGTCGGATCTCCCATCCAGAGCACTGCTTTCTTTATCGCCAGAGGTTGACGAAACTGGAGTGACCATTGAGGCACTTAAAAGGCGAGACGATATCTGGGCTATGAGGATGATAGTGGTGCATGAATACATCACATGTATTGATTTAATCATTTTTCGTTGATGCCAAAAAATTTTTCCCTGTAATGCAAGCGATCTTGTTATTTACAGACTTCAACTCAGGAAAAACAGGCAAGCACTATTATAATAAAGGACTTAAGTATGTGTTGGGATTTCCATTTTGGAAATTCCCACTGCTAAACTACTATAAAACTACATTTTGTTCTTGACATCACAGCTTCTACAGCAGGAGTCTCCAACAGTTTGGATCGTCGGGCTAGATTAGGAATTTTTCGAAGGCCGACAGTGCACAACCCGACGGTGCTCCGCAGAGACTAGCAAGGACTGACTGACACGACTGTCATTTGTTCTTGCTCGACGGCTCATTACTGTTTCATACCCACACTTTACCATTGAGTTTGGAAATTAAGGAAATTTAGATATATTTATAGAATCCTGCGGGCCAGATTAAATTGACTGACGCGCCATATGTTGGAGACCCCTGTTCTACAGCAAAGGTCCGCAAACTGCGACCCTCGACGAGGTTTTATCCTACCTGCGTTAATTCTAGACCATTAAAAATGGCGATTTAAACAATTTGAACGGAAGCCTGGTAATGCAAGTAATAGATAGGCAATAGGGCCATATTTACATAACACTGGAAGTCGCATTTTCTCAGAAAACTAAATATTGTCAAGTTGCGTATTACCATCTTGTGGCTTTTCTTTGTTTTTTTATTTTTTTGCAAAATCACCCTTTCCTATTAATTAGATTCAGATGTTACCAATAGAATCAATGGGGCAGGTTGAAGTGGATTTTTTGTTTGGTTGGTGTTTTAGGGCCCTTCAACTACAAGGTCATTAGAGCCCCATCCACTGCATAGTCCCATGTTAGTACTAGCTGGGATTGCGTTACTTCAGTGATCAGACGAGAACTGGTGTGTCCAACTGAATGAGCAACTCGTTGAAGTGGAAACCAGCCAGCGAAGTCCTGTGTGATAGCAGGATCCCAATCAAGTTGAATGGGAAGTTTTTCAGCCATGTTATATGGATCAGAGTGTTGGGCAGTGAGGAAGAGCCACATCTACAGAATGCAACTAGCCGAGATGCAAATGCTGCGGTATACGAGTTGGGTGTCGAGAGCTGATAGAATTAAGAATGAGTAGGCCTATAATAGAGGTAGCCTTGGGGTGGGGGACATGGCGGAAAAATTGAGGGAGAGTAGATTGAGGAGGTAATTTTAATGACAGTGAAGGAAAACATGCCAGATCAATTCCAGACCATTTCCACCATGTTATTCTTTCTGGTAAGCTACACATCAATAATTTATTTTTGTTTAAAAGGTTTGCTCAAGTAAACTTTTAAAGAGCGCAGGCTATAACAAAATTAAGAAGAAACCATGCCTATATCCACATCGTTGTAAAGTTTCCCATAACTACAGCTTACTATTCCTACATTATAGGAGTCACCAGGGCCGGCCCTAGAGTTTGCGGGGCCCAAAGCAGCAGGCGACACCAGGTTTTTTAATTCACCAGCGCGGGGCCCAAGGCGGTCGCCTCGGTCGCCTTGCCCTAAGGCCGGCCCTGGGAGTCACCATTTCAATTCCTGGGTACCGCCCTGCCACATGAATAGTTTATGAACAGCAATTACAGTAGAACCTCCAAAGTTGACCACCCCTATATGTTGACCCCCTCCCTAAGTTGACCAAATTTTCACAGACTGGATGTGCACCACATTAATTAATGGATGACCAACCTCCCCATGTTGACCACCTCTGTAAGTTGTATGTTGACCACTATGACTGTGACACATTGAATTGATTTAACCTCCATAAGTTTCCCCCTCGTCTCCCTTGTGCCTGAAAAGAGCCTTGTCAAGCGTGACAACTACAAGATTGAAAGAGTATCCAAGGAACATTTCACTGGATTGCTTAGCACTAGCTCTTCTTGGGGAAAGCTAAAGAAATTAGTGATTGGTAAGTCAGCAAATTCATATGCATTTAAGAAATTGAAGACCGCCCTGTAACATGGAGATCAAACAAATGTGCATGGATGACTGCTGCCCTGTTTGAAGACAGGTAAGGGGTGTGGATCAAGAAATGATCTATCCTACTAATAGTAGACAACTGCCCTGCTGAACTGCAAGTCAGTCACTTGACAAATTTGACACTTAACTTTCTTCTTCCAAATGCAACCTCAAGGATCCAACCCAGTGGCGTAGCCAGGGGGGTTTTGGGGGGTTAAACCCCCCCTTGGGCCTTGAATATAACGAAGAGGTATACACCCTATCGAGTCATATCCCCCCTCAGAAATTCCTGGTTCGTGCTATCGACAGTCATATCCCCCCTTCAGAAAATTCTGGCTATGCCACTGATCCAACCTCTTGACCAAGGTGTTATCAAATCATTCAAAGTGTTTTACTAAGCCCGCCTCCTGGAGTGGATTATTGGTAAAACAAGTGTCACCAGCCTGTGGAAGCAGCTTCATTTGCTGCATCCATTAATGCTCTGGGTGCTGTCCTTTGGATAATACTGCTTGGAAAAAATTTAACCAGAAACATTGTTGACATGTTTTAGGAAAGTTGGATTTATCACAAACCAACAGACAGCATTTTGGCCTCATCATACAGCCCATCTTCCATGGCAGAATTTTAAGGAGTAGCCTTTGAAAGTATTTTTTAATTTGGGCAATGAAGTGTAAACCTCTAATGAATCTGATGCAGCTAACTGCTGGGGGGGGGGGGGCATAACCCCCAACTACCAGATCAATGGCCATTGGGGGCTAGCTATGCCAATCCACTAGCAGTAATAGTGTTGGTTATGTAGCATTTCATGCAGTTGTATCCAATAAAAGCAATAATACCCATGTATCAGTACAATACACCTAGTTCTCCATAAGTTGACCACCTCCCTATGTTGACCACTTTTCTTCCGCCCTTGGGTGGTCAACTTACAGAGGTTCTACTGTATTAGGAAATGATTCTCTCAGTTAACAGGTGAACATTGTCAGATAATATTCATTATACAGTAGATTAGCTTTCCTTATTCTTTTGGAGTTGAAAGTTGACAAGGCTATATCCGAATTTGTAACTGGGAAATACTGTCATTCGTAGATCAATGCTGAAATCACTTAGCACCACAGTTACACGGATTTCTTATTTCCAGTACAATTTATGAAATGACGCTTACGATGTCTTACTGGGAAGGTGTCGATGTAATGTTTTGTAGGGCACATGTTTACCCTTATCGAAAGCGCCTATGGAAAAAGCAGACTTGAATGGTTGTGACCTATATTTTTTATTCTTGATGATGACTGTATCAATCATAATGAATAACAAACTTAGTTATAAAAACATAATAAAATACCATTAAGGAACAGATATCAACAATCCACGCGACCAACATTTCCTCTCGCCTTCTAGAAATTTTTTTAGTCTGGAACAGACTTAAAGACCTAGGCCCGTATTCACAAAAGAGACTAAAGTCTATAGCAGTGGTGGCGAACCTTTTTTTGAAGACGCGTCACAATAACACGAAAAAAAACCAAAAAGTTGTCCGTGGGTCAGGCGCAAGCACTAATTAATTTTATGAATAAAAAAATTATTATTAATAATGAATAAATTAGTATATTAAAGTAGCAAATAGAGATCATCAAAACAATACCCCTATCCGCCTGTGGCTGGGTTGGGTCTGCAGGATCTAGCCCGCCAGGTCTAGCCCGCCAGGTCCACCCCACACACACTATGAGGCGATAAACTAGATATGATTCACGTTCGGGTCACTTAAAATTGCACGGTGGGTCACAGGTTCGCCACTACTGGTCTAAACTCTACGACCTATAGTTAAATTCTATAGTCAGTGGTTGGTCCATAGACTTTAGTCTCTATAGTGAATACGGGCCCTGATTGTGATATTACACACAGATTCATCATCAACATACCCTAATCCCGCCTGTGGCATGGCCTGGTCTGCGGGTCCACTGAACATGCTCTGACTGGGGGCACCCCAACCAGACGTCTGAAACCCGCAGGAATATTGGCTTTGTTGTCCGTGGGGGGGGGGGGATTCCGGCCTACCCCATGTGTTCCAACACCGCATTATACAACCAAAATAGAAATTTTGGCAGGTAAATTAATGGTTTGTTGGGTTATAATATTGTATGGTGTCTGACCTATTGCACAATAACAGTAAGCACCGGGGATACTCCAGACCGCATGCGTGATATTATGCACAGATTATAACACGAATTATAACAGATTATGCACAAATTAACAGCAAATTCATTGCCTAAAACAAACAACATTTTCACAGTAAATAAAATTTCTGTCCACTTGTACTCCCCGCACAGTTTCACAACACATGTCACAAGAAACTATGCCAGTGCTTGATTCCTATCAGGAAGAGCAAAATACAGCTTTTCCCAAAAGAGGAGATCACCCCATTGAAGATAGGTATTGGTCTTAAGGTAAAGTTTCATCTCTGGATCTAACTTAGTTGGAATACCCCCCAATATTATAACTATTAGTCTCGCACACCTGTCACTCAACATTTGAAGGTGAGCAGATTTAAATTCGAATCGACAAAATCCACTCTCAACAAAATTTTCAGATAAGACAACAATCGTTCTAGAACTAACTTCAACTGCCTCTAATATACTCTCGGTTATTATGGCACCAACCATGAAATCTCTTTGATGAACACATACTTTATAGGGTTTCTCAATTTCTTCAAGGCCTGGTAATAACATTTCAACTACGAAATCTTCGTCAAGACTACTATAAGCAATAAACACATCAAATTTCTTGTTGGCATCCACATCTTCCTTCTTTTGGAAGAGTCTGACGCCATAACGGGAGTAAATTAACACTTGCATCTCTTTCCGATACAAATAACTAACAATGATCAATATAGTAACAAACATTACTACACTCATGATGCTCATCCACATGGCCACATCATTAAGTTGAATTATTCTGTCTTTCACATCATAACAATTGGAATTGTTAAAATTAATCAGAGATATTCTACTGTCATTCAGCAAACAATACAAGGTCTCTGCTTCTTTAACTAATGATGAACTATTCTCAAGCCATTCTCTAAAAGAAAGGGCAAAGTCACAGTCACAACTCCATGGATTCGATGCCAAATCTATCCCTTGTACAAGTGAAGATTTCAAATTTATCAATTCTGATGTGGGAATTTCATTTAACTGGTTATTTCTGATGGTCAAATTTCGAACAGACTCCAGAGGACGAAACGAACCTTGGTAAATATTGACCAAACGATTGTTGGACAAATCGAGTTCTTTAAGGCGCTTCAGCCCCAAGAAAGTCTCGCCGCCTAATTTAGTAAGCAAATTGTTCTTCAAATTTAAAATTTCTAATTGACCAAAATTTATAAAAGAGTTATTTGCTATACTTCTTAAATAATTATTGTGTAAATCTAATATCAAAGAATTTGTATATGGGAACAATTGTGATGCATTTAGAAATGACAATTGATTTCCGGCGAAATTAGAAATTTTAGTAAAGTTCATGGTTTGTTCGAAATGTGGTAAAGCAATGAAATTTAAATTTGAACAGTCGATTAAATATAAATCGTATTGATTACTTATGAAACATTTACAGCCATTTGGACACGACAGGCCACAACTCTTGGAATATTCGGGATGTAAATTGCATGGACAACCATCTGCCGTATAACGTAAATATTTCTTGTAAGAATTACCCTCGGAGCAAGTAAAGTTATCAAGAAGATTATATCTGTTTAAAACCGTAACAATTGAACTGTTTACTGGGGGAAACAATAAATTACAGGAATATGTTGCATAGGTTGACGAGTAGTACAAAAAAGTATTATAAAGTTGCCTCAAATAACGTACTTCACAACTGCAAAGTAGTAAGTTTCTGTTTAAATCTACATTAGGCACTGACGATTTTTGGAGAATTTTTAATACAAATGGGCATACACTCTTTATTAAATTATGTTTTAGGTCGATTTCTGGAAGACAACTATGCGCATAAATACCTGTCCTAGTTGGTGTTTTGGCGATACGGACGGCAGTGGGACTACACTCGGATACTGAAAATGTCTCAATGACATTATGGTTTAAATCCATAAATTGTAAGTCGGGCATAGTTGCTATGTCTCTCCCAGATACGGCTGAATCTGCATAATTAAAGTGAAATGAGCTAATTTTATTATCACTAGCATCGAGATTAACAAGGCTGGTTGGTAAATCTTCTAATGAAATATTTTTTATCTCATTATTCTTGACAAATAGATGGGTAACTTTTGAAAACTTCATGGCTACGATGGTTTTCAACATATTAGAATTCAAGTTCAATATTTTTAAATTTGCATTGCACGAAAAAGCTCCAGGAATTATTTCGCGAATTTCGGTATGCTCCAAAGATAAGTATTCAAGGTTTGTAATGTTGCATAAAATTCTTTGGTGGTTTTCAGTAATAGCATCAATTTTATTGCATGCCAAATCCAAATGCGTTAAATTCTTCAAGTACTTCAATGTTGACGGAATAGTATGGATTTCATTTCTTGAAATATCCAATTTTTTTAGTTTGTAATTTTCATTCAATGCAAAGTCATTAATAGACGACAAATTATTTCTGGACAATATAAGAACTGATAAATTCAACATTGAATTGATGTTGAATCCATTTATGCTCAATATCATATTTCCAAACAGGTCAACTTCTTCCAAATTGTTAAACAAGTGTAATTCTTCTCCTAATGTCGTGATTTTGTTATTTTTCAGCTCGAGACGTTTCAATGAAGTAAGTCCTTTGATGCAATCTCCGTTTAAAACAGAAATGCTAATATTATTTAATTTCAAATCCTCTAATAACGTTAAGCTTTGCAAAGGGCAAAAAATGTCATTATGTAATCTATTATTAGAGACATCCAAGTATCTTACTGACATTTTCAGTGTATGAAACAACTCTTGGGATAATGTCACAAATTTATTATTTTTCAGCTCCAATTTTTCTAAAGATGGCAAATAAAAGAAAGCTCTGTCTTCAATTTTGGCGATATTATTGCTATTCAGAATCAAAGTCGTCAAGTTTTGCATCCCACAAAAGAAAGAGTCACTAATAACTGTAAGATTACTATTCGAAGTAATTGTTAAATTTTTCAGATTGCACACACAACATTCTGAAGATGAACAACTTTTGCCGAATCCCAAACTCTGCATATCGTACAAAACGTTGTGGAATGTCATGCTGATTATATTTTGGAGATTACAAAAGTAGCCCGGGTTGAAAACTGTTTTATATGTAAATTGCAATGTCAGTTCCCGGATTTGATTTTGTTTCAAATAATATTTGTCAAACGTTTTATTTCTTGGAATATAGGCTCTAAATGGATTGAACACGTCTGTACAGTTGTCTGACAGAAGATGCAAGGGTGGAAGTGGTTTGAAATAAGGCACATCATCCCGAAGAAAGATTTGCAAATTGCACCTAAGTAACTGATCACAAGTTAAGGAAATGACTAACGAGTCATCCTCGGTGTATACATAACAGACGAAAAGGTCGTCAATTTTCCACGTTTCTCTTCTGTTTCGCAGTAAAATTGTGCTAGATATGTTATTATCTGCAGCACTCTCTCCTTCATATTGAGAGGTCGACCAAACTTGAGTTACCCTTGCAGTTAATAACAGAAGTAGAGAACACAATGTCGTCAACAGGAAGACTACTGGGTATGAGCCAATAGTTTGTAGTAATATGACCATATTTCATTGGTTTCAGGCTTCACAAATTTAATAATGATGAGCGATTTGCACTGGATTTTTGTTTCGTTGGTGTTTTAGGGCCCTTCAACTACGAAGGTCATTAGAGCCCCGTCCACTGCGTAGTTGTAATGCAGAGTGTGCACAAACATTACGCTGTTACGACGATTTTTGGGTATTAGCGGTACCCAGTGTTCTCAAGCGGCCACCCATGCTAGTACTAGCTGGGGTTGCGTTTCTTAACTTCAGTGATCAGACGAGAACTGGTATGTCCAACGCAATGCACCCGCTCCTCCAAGTTGCACTGGAATAACAGATGAACACCATTAAGGTCAGGTTATGTACATTTTGGTTATACAACTCAAGTCTGAAGTTCGGTCTAAAATTCCACAACTATCGTGAATTTCATGATAAATATGCCGATTATTGTCAAATTGTAGTGCAGTTATTTTTAAAGTTTCATGATAGCCCACCGTTGAACACATCTTGGAAAGGAAAAGTGCGTAATTCCCCTGCGAAATGAAAGTACCAAGTGTAAAGAGAGACACTGATTTTCATTTCAGAGATTACAGGTTGAAAATTCCTCTGAGAAAAATAACTCCTACGCTTTTGGTAACTGCTAGCTCTTCATACGGATGAATTTCCTTTCTGTTGTACAAACAGTGGAAAATACAAAATTGAGTTTCGTAATAAACCTTGGGTGCTATTTCCTTGGGAAAACCATCACAGCTTCCTTATGCGTACCACGTTTAACACTGGTGATGATATTTCAATATCGTTACAGTGGCGGTGGGCCCCAAATGATTTTAAAAATTCAGAATCCCTTAGTATAAATCTAGCTAGCAATTACAGCAGGTCCTCTACTGCCCCATAGACAATGGCCTATCTTCAGTGGTTTAGCCAATGTTTATTCTGGCTTTTGCCTTTATGTCTGTACTGGCTTTTGCGTTTTTACTTTTGTGAACGTTTTTAGTCTTTTGCCGCTCTTTAATATCTGCCATGATGGTGGAATGGCACTCTACACCTGCATCACCGTTTGACCGACTTTCTGGACCATAATAACCAAAGCAGTTGTGGGCCCGAAAGCACCAACAAACAAACAACTGGTTTAGCCAACTGCAGATTGGACTGGTAGTATAGAAATGGGGATAGCAATGCAAAAATGCCTCATCAGTTGCAAAGTTGAATCATGCATCAGTTGACATATGCCCCCCACTGAGGCAATGAGGGCGGAGCAATTGCAGAATTGCTCCCCCCTTGGATCCGCTCCTGTATTGTTATGATTCTTATTCAATTCTAGTGTAGGATATGCATGATGGTTCGATAGCCTGGGTAAGGACCCCTTAGGGAAATGCTGACGGCTTCCCAGTGAAGGTTGGAGTACACCAAGGTTCAGTACTAAGTCCATACCTTTTCATTCTGGTTAGGAAGATGGACCCCACAATGCATATTATGTGCGGACGGTGTAGGAAAACTTAGTGACTCCAGAGATCAAGCAGAGAAAGGCCTAAACGATATTGGAACAGCAATAGAAAAGGAAGGACTACAGATAAACATGAAGAAGACAGAGTATTTACCTTTCAATCGGAAAGGACAGGAAAATAATGGTGATAAAGATGCAACAGTGAGATAGATTCGGATGTTACCCATCGAATCAATGGGGGATGGTCGAAGGGGAGACCTGTGTGATAGGAGGGTCCCAATCAAGTTGAAAGGGAAGTTTTACAGGGCAGTGGTTAGGCCAGTTGTGTTACATGGATCAGAGTGATGGGCAGTGAGGAAGAATCACGTCAATAGATTGCAAGTAGTCGAAATGCGAATGCTGCGGTATATACATGAGTGGGGTGTCGAGATCTCATAGAATTGGGAATGAGTATATTAGAGGTAGTCTCGGGGTGGGGGACATCGCGGAAAAATGAGAGAACGTAGATTGAGGTGGTTGGAAGCACCCAGGGCAAGGGGGGAGGAAAGCAGACGTAGCAAGTTGTCCATAAGGACATAGTAGTGTGTGGGGTGGACCGGGACCTGGTGGGAGATATGAAATTGGAGAGCTATAACCCACAGACCCGACCCTGCCACAGGTGACATAAAGGTATGATGATGATGAAAAATACTGTAATTCCTGTATGCCTGAGGTGTCGCCTTTAGTGCACTAAATCATCTGCACGAAAATGAATATATTATTGCAGACAAATGTTCATGAACTCTGCTACAGTTCTACTTCTTGATAATTATAGGCTTAATAACAGGGGCGATAATAAACAGGATATGTGCAAAGCCTAATCATCAACTGGAGGGGAAAAAAGTTTTTCAAAATATAAAACACATTGTTATATAATTTGATTATCAACACTTAATTCTTAATTATAAGATACTGTACACGTATATACTTGATTCAATATTAACTCGGAATCAAACCTCAGAGGTAGGCCCTATTGCTGGTGCTCGTGGAAGAGAATGATCGTATTCAAATATACTGTAGATTGTTCACCGGAAACGGAAATGCAGTTAGAAATAGTAAAAAGAATATTCATGTCTAGTGATCTGAGTAGTTTATAAGTTTGGAGGAGAACAAATAAAATTAAAATGCTACGTGTTAAATTATAATCTTTAGAACTTGTCTTAATAAATTAATATGTTGAAAGATTTTAAAAGTAGTACTCACCGACTGGTTTCCAAAGATGCTAAAATAAGGTGCCTTATACGGTACCCCTTATACATAGAATGTGTCATAACAATATATACAATATATACAGTAACTTATGAACTCAACAGCTCGTCAAATTTTCAGCAAGGAAAATTGGAGAACTTGTTACTTCAGAAAAATTACCCGGTTATTCTACGAAATAGTACGTATCGGCCACGTGACCAGGATACGAGTACAAAAAAACATATTTTTATGAAATGTCCTTCCCAATTAACTTTTCAAAGCAGACGGATGCAACATTAAAACTTCCCTCCGTGAAAATGGTCGAATCGTATTGGGCTATGTGCCTTTCAATTTCTTCCAATTTGGATTTCAGAACTGAATTCTTGTTTTGTCTGGTTAATGGTGTGAAGTAACACAATCTTGCCATGTTTCAAACTCTATTATCCACTTGTATCGGCTGGTGGCGATCCTCAAATGTTTGACTATATACCAGCCAAAAGACCAGTCCTGAGTTTTGCGAATTAATAACCACATAAGTGGGAGTGAGTAGGAGACTTTCTGCAGGGCCACGTCAATGCTGTAAATACCGGCTGTCATTTGCCTACTTGAAACTCAACCTTTATACTCTACACTCCCTTTTCGCAAAATTATCAACTCAACAAATAAGTGAACGTCTTTTCGAATCTGGCCAAAAACTGAATACAAAATGACTATGGCTGAGTTTCTAAATTACTCCAGTTAGAGTAACTCTGGAGTTACTTGGGTCACTGCTGACGTCACAGGAGTAACACTGGAATAACTCCGGTGTCATGCATTTAGGGACGATACAGGAGCAAAATTTACAAAGATGGCAGACGATAATTTTCTCGTTATGCCCCCAGATCTTCATTTGTCCACCCAGAACACTGTTTAATTCATTCAGAATGACATATATATGCATGCATACACACAATATATGTAAAACCCTAATAGCGGGCTGTATATATATAGGTTATTGTATATGTCCCGCTGTCCCGTAGGTCTGTGTCCATGTCAGACAGTCATTTGTCCAGGTCGATTTAAAATTTTTGCATGCAGGACAATTATTTTCCGATAATATCATTGCATTCAGTACTGCGCATATGCATGCCAAGACATTTTGCCAGTGAAACTGACTGTTCGACCACAATTGATCTATTATGCAATTTTTTTTATCATAAAGTTGTGATAAAACTCTTATTTTGTTAAAAAAATATTTTTAAGGGACGATTTTGGTCCAACAATTATGGCAACCTTACTCTATATGTCTAATTTTTCGTCTGCTTAGATTGCGTTCGTTAACTGTCGACTGCTTTCAAAAAGAGTCACTCCGGAGTGACTCTAAAACGTGAAAAAACGCATTTAGGAACGCGGTGCTTTCGGAGTAAGCCATTTAGGAACGCTTTGGAGTGACTCCGGAGTAACTCGAGCTTGACTCCAGTAATTTAGAAACTCAGCCTTTGAGAGGTGCTTTACAGGGCAGTGGCTAGACCAGCTATGCTACATGGATCAGTGTTGGCCAGAAATCAACAGCCCGTACAGAATACAAGTAGCCGAGATGCGTAAGGATGCCGAGATGCACTAATCCTTGTCAAGGATTAATGCTGAACCATGGCGCACTCAAATCTTCACCTAGAAGAGTCCAGTATTTTCCCAGTGTAGTTCATACCCTTGCTATGAAACCATCATACATATCCTTCTTCCACCCCCTTTTCTTTCATTCGTCCTACAGTACCTGTTGGGAACACTATCATAAGCCTTCTTCAAATCGATGAAAATTGCCTAGTGATCTTCTGTGCTGCACTATGAATTTCTATTGTTTGTTTGTTTGTTGGAGTTGAAGGTCCCGTCAACTACAAGGTCATTAGAGACCCGTCCACTGCATAGTTCTCATGCATATACTGCACAGACACTACACTAATGCGACGATTATTGGGTATTAGCAGTACCCAGCTTTCCCGAGCGACCACCCATGTCAGTACTAACTGGGCTTGCGTTGCTTAACTTCAGTGATCAGACGAGAACTGGTGTGTCCAACGCAACTCGCCGCTCCCGTTCTAATGCATAGACTGCACAGACACTACACTAATACGACGATTATTGGGTATTAGTAGTACCCAGCTTTCCCGAGCGACCACCCATGTCAGTACTAACTGGGCTTGCGTTGCCTAACTTCAGTGATCAGACGAGAACTGGTGTGTCCAACGCAACTCGCCGCTCTATGAATTTCTATCATCTGCGTCTAAGTAGCGTTGGACACACCAGTTCTCGTGAGATCACTGAAGTTAAGCAACGCAAACCCACATTAGTACCAACATGGGTGGTTGGTAGAGAAGGTTGGGTGCTGCAAATTTCCCGTCCTACATCCCCTACACCTGCCTCCTCTCCCGCGAGCACCTCCTAAGGTTTCGGCCTGTTATGGCTGCTTGGCTTACTCCCCAACCCGTTAGTGTAACAGAGATGCCTCAGAATGACGATTGGTTCCATTGTAGACTTACTAAGCTTGAACTGATTTCCCTGTACACCAGTACTACCCTGAAGGAAACTCTCGCCCAGAGCTTCAAGGAATAAGCTTACAACCGCTATAGTTATACTTTCCGTTTCCTGCACCCTGGAGTGGTAGTGTAAAGGGAATCGCCGCTTCGGTAGCCAACTCCTGAATGCGCTGAGGACTCCCCTATCAGCTACCTGGGACATGTCACATAGCAGTTCACTCTACCCGTGATGTTCATATAGGAGAACGTAATAACTCATATCTGGATTGTTTCCCAGAAACGGAAATGCAGTTAAGGCCCGGTGCGCACACGCGATTTTTACTCGCGCGGCCTCGCAATTGCGGCATGAGATGCATTAGTTGCAATGGGGGAGTGCACACATACCTGCGGCACCGAAAACCGGAGAGGCGTCTGGAAGTGCCCGTAGTTCCCTACGAAACCGCCGCGCTCGCACATTCGGTCACGTAGTACCTCGTGGTCTATTGAGCGATGCACACATCCGCGCGGTTTCTTTGCACGGTTCCTTAGTTTTGACATTTGGTTGGCAAAAAGGGCACGCCTTCTGGACAGTTGTCAAATGTGTACTGGCGACATTTCACCGCATGTGTGCATTGAATTGTTGCGGCGTCGCTGCGGTGTCCCTGCGAGTAAAAATCGCATGTGTGCACCGGGCCTAAGTGATAGTAAAAAGAACACGCCTGCCTGTCTAGTGAACTGCGTAAGTTACAAGTATATACTGTACACCGAAGTTTGTTCTAGGGTGGAAGGAATCAGTTCAAATTTACAGCGTTTATAGTTCTGATGTGTTTATAACATAGCACATGGAAATACCTTAGCACAGTTTCTCAAACAGTTCATTGCAAGCCCCCTTAGGTGTGCCATTAGTAAAAATAAACTTGAGAAACACTGCCTTACCAACTTGTTCCAATGGATTTTCAAATCATGTCCTTTAAAAACAAACTGCTAACCCTTTAGCCATTTATGGCAGGGTTGAATACCCATTTTTTTCTGTCTGAATGAACGCCCACTTTTGTGTCCTCAACTGAACTACTTCTACTCCAATTACCAGGAGGTCAGACGAAATCATAATTAGTCCATCTCACAAGTCGGAGGAGTTTATTACATCACATCCTCATTTCGATCACAACTACTTTTCTTCAAAGTTCCAAGTTCAACCTGTTAATTTGGATTTGACCCATAGGAATACAGATGAGTAGATGGAGTCCTGTGAAGATAGAATGCTGCATTACCATAGGTTGGGTGTCGAGTACGGACAGAATTAGGATGGATGACATTGAGAAAAACAGGTAAGAGTAGAATTCGGAGGTAGAGGCATGTGATGCGCCAAGTAGGAGCTGGTTTAATCCATTACCGGGGTGCGGTTTATTCGAAACACCCGAGGCAAAGACCAAAGCGGACGTGAGAGCCAGTTGTTCGAACGTGTGATACAGCGTGTGGTGTGGATGGGTTGTTGGTTTTTTAGGGCCCTTCAACTACAAGGTCATTAGAGCCCCGTCCACAGTGTAGTTCTGATGCCGGAACAGCACAAACACTACACTAATGCGATGACTTTTGGATACTAGCGGTGCCCAGTTTTCCCAAGCGGCCACCCTTGTCAGTACTAACTGGGGTTGCGTTGCTTAACTTCAGGGATCAGACAAGAACTGGTGCGTCCAACGCAATTTGCCGCTCCCAGGTGTGGATGAGGAGCTAGTGGAGAGACAGGAGGGAGTTGGGGGGGGGGGGGGGCTAGAACTTCCCGCATTGGGAGACAAGGGTATGATGGTGACGATGCTCCAAGTTCAACTCACACAAAACTTAAGCCACGACAACTAATCTTACATTTTTTTCGTTGGTGTTTTAGGGCCCTTCAACTACAAGGTCGTTAGAGTCCCGTCCACTTTGTAATTCTAATGCAGAGACTGCACAGACACTACGCTGATGCGACGATTTTTGGGTATTAGCAGTACCCAGTTTTCCCAAGCGGCCACCCATGTTAGTACTAGCTGGCGTTGCGTTCCTTAACTTCAGTTATCAGACAAGAACTGGTGTGTCCAACACTGTTGAAATAAGCCGCTCCCAACACATCTTACAATAGACCATGCTCAATGAATTTAAGTGTTATTTTCGTTATTTTATTCACAATTTAGAAAAACAAAATTCAATTATTTATTATATAAAGACTACTCTGTCATAACAGTCGCAACTATAGAGGGTAGAAGAAGCAAGTGGAGGGGAAAAAAGGCGCGGGAAAGAAACTTGCAGTAGAGCAACGCAGTATAAACACACTACGTAAAAAATCTTAGACATTTCAGTTTCCAATTTGCCGATGAACCATCAAAATTAACAAATCACTTATTTGATTTCCTGTACGTAATCAATCAATCATTTGAATAATATATTATTTCTCAAGACCGAAAGTAAGTTTCCTAATTCATTTATCATAGTTTCACTATAAAATGGAGTACTTACTTTAATTGTACAACTCTTAATATATAAATGCATCAAATTTATGGAAACTATTTTATATATATACCTAATGATAAAAGCCATATGGAATAAGGTAGGAGAGATGAAATGGGACACCTCTACTCGGTGATCAATATATTTGTCGACAACAGCAAATACCTTACAAACACCCACCCAATTTTCTAAAAAAAGAATAAATCAACAAATGATTATGCAGCATACACAAAGCTGATTTTTTTTTCTCTTTCTCACTCCCTTACACCCAAAAAAATGCCACGCAACCAAAAACAAAACAAAAAAAAACAGCGTCTACAAGAAAATACCATTTTCATCAGTTAAAAACGAATACTACGTCATATACTAGGAGCAGAAAATACAGAAATTAAAAACTAAGTTGATTACGCTTCATCAAAAATCCAAATTATTGACAACTCTAAGGATAAATATTTATATTTAAATATATATATTTCAAAGTTTCTTTCGCAACTGCATAATACAATTGCAAAAAAATAGAAAGGATACGGTGATGATATACATTCTCAGTCAAAGACACTGAAAATATGGAGTGCAAACCTTGAAAAGTCATGCAACACGAACCGTCATTTCATATTTAAGTAATCCAAAGTTCAGTGGAGAAGGCAGAAGGAGAGGGCAAAATAGGGATGTAGCAAGACTAGAGAGGTAACAGTTCCAGTTCTTAGTCAGGTTCATGGTCATCCCTCCGAAACAAAAATTATTACCGCCTAGTGGTCTACCCACTTGGCCAAACCACTGGTAACAAGCTGTTTATTGATAAAAGTTGTCTGCAAAGAAAAAAACAACAGAAACGGTTAAAAAACAGAAACCTCCACTTACTCATCACGAAGTCTGAAAATTACGTTCACACTACAACAAATTCGAGTGACTCAAAATTAATCCCAATTACGAAATTAATGGATTAAGATCCTGACTACTAATAATCTAAACATGAGATATACAACATAACACTGAATGATAACAGAAAAGTAGGTCAGTCCGACTAGTAATGATAACGACTTATTAATATATCATTATAACCCAAACAATAAGTCCTTGCTAAAATATGGTCGCCATATCCCTCAACCCTTTATCATTTAGGTCGAAAAAAAAAGCTCCCAACGCACACAATGTTGACGGACAAACACGTTCTAAAGTGGTTCTTTGAACCTCCATTCCAAGAACTGAAGGCCACTGCCGACACAACAGAGCACGAAAAAAAAGCTCCTAAACCTGGCAATATGGTCGCCTTAAAGACTAGAATTACCCACAACCCGACTTTCAAATTTCCTTTCTTCCTACCTGCAAGAAAACCCTAACCTACATTGGACAAACAAAGAAATGCAATCCCAATACCTACAACAGTCACGTTTTAGAGAGCGCTAACCAATACACAGCTCTGTAGTGCTCACAAGTGAAGGATTGCAGACTATTTGCACTTGATTCTAGGACAAGAATCTTCTGTTCCTCGTTATTAAACTATAACCACTTTTTCAAAGCGTTCGAAAAACTATAAATATGACTTACTGTTACACCCTGAATACGATAGAGATGAACGAAAGGAATGCCATCTTCAGAGTAAGCCACAATTTGTGCTTGAAGTATCTGCCCTTGTGCCAATTCTTCAAAGTACGAATTCGCTTCTAAAGTCCACCCCAGATTTTCTAAAGTCATAATGAAAATAGTTAACAATGAAAGCAACAATCTGGTTAACGTTTACAACGCGCAACTTTTTCAACGACACAATGTCTTTGACATTTATAATTGTATCCATCATCTACCGTTTGAACAATCTCAAAATAAATTGCCCGGAATGTAATTAATCTTATATTTAAGTAAATTCATCCTACTAACATACCATCGATAGGTGCAATACTTGCAAGATAGCACTCTGATGCTTGAAATGGAAGGGTCATGAAATCGCTCCTACAAAGAAACATTGAAAAGATATTTGAAATAATGTCTAATTATTGCATTAAGGGCAAAGAGACAAATGTTAGCGATGAAGCTAGATACGCTATATGGGATATATTATTAGGACACAACAAAACCTAAAATAAATTCAACAACTGCTACAGAAATGTGGGCGTGGACAACGGCATACAGTAACAGCACATCACACTATTTATGAATAAAGCATCTCCTAACCCCTTTCCCGCCTATGGCAGGGTCGGGTACCCATCTTGTCCCTCTGAATGGACACAAGGGCGATATATTGGTCATTGTTTTCCCGCAGTCGATTGCCGACCAAAGCTGCAACCCCTATGCTTATGTATCGTCAGTCTACTGTTCGTTGAGGCATTCCACCGACGCCAATCGGCGAGCTCCTACACCTGGACATTTTTTAATGAGAATAATTGATGTGAAAACAACTAACAGGAACGTATATGTTGGTATTTGTGTGCGTAGGATCTAGCTCTGTTCGCGGATAGCAGACCCGACCCTGCCATAGGCGCATAAATTTACTCATTTTTTGCACATCATACCTTATTTGTCGCAATGATGAAATTGCTTCCCTGGAGTAGCCACCATAATCGACAAATTTAACATCGCACTCGTCTGAATCAGGATACACGTAGACAACTTGAGCTCTATACCAGCCTCCCATAGTTGAAGCGGCGCAAATGATACCGGCTACCCCACGAAAAATTAAACACATTCGAAAATTTATATAATAAGCAGTACTCCCGAGAAAGAGGAGAGGAGAAAGAAAGGAACTTCGTGCAAAGATAATTCCTTACGTTCAACTGGTGATGGCAATTCCGGTGCTCCCATTCCATTCATGTAGCAAGCAAGCATAAATTGGTCCAGTCGACTTAAAGATGAGTACGTAGGATGCGTAGGTTGCTGAACGAAGAAGTCTCCTGCATTAACCATGCTAGACAGTATCACATCACATGTAACACCCTCAGGAAGATGGAGCTGCAACACCGATAAAAAAAAAACTTTCTCAGATATCTGGTGTTAAAGATACAGAAACTAGTTTTCAACTTGATTCATTATCAGGTTCACAATAATAACTAGAAGATATGACGTTTTTTTATATAACATTTCATCTTTTATGTCCAGTGTTGCAATTAATGAGTGGAACACTGGGCATCAAAATAAACACTTTTCCTTTAAATTCATAAAAGTACAGTCTACTGCTTATATTTGGTACGTTACTCACGTTTCAACAGCTAATTATCTAATCATAAATCTAATCATATCATTCTTGTACTACCCCACTTTTATAAACTATCAGTTTTATATCCTACTGCAGACACGAGAACAATATTTTATATAAAGGCAAAGATGATAATAAAAAATGGCATGTTGTTCAAAATCCGTTCAGTAACTTCACTAAACAGACTGATCTTAAACATAGCTTGTTTTAAAAGATGAAGGATCAATGAACTTAATTTGCCGGGAGCTTCAAAGTTACCTCTAATGGTCTCACTAATATGCACGTAATCACATCAGCTAAGCATCCACAGGTGTTACCTGAGATATGCATACAAAAACCGTGAGTAACTATAGCCAAAGGGGAAAGTATTTAACGGGGTAAAAAAACGAGTAGAATGTACCTTTTGCTCACGATTTCAAGATTCAATTTTTTTTTTTTTAAAAAAAATCTCAACATGCCAAAAGAGTACAACTATTAGCATAGTACCATCCCACAATCAAAATCTAATTGCCACTCTGTTTCAACATGTATAACTGACATTTGGTATTATAAATATAAATTTGAAATTTCACACATCAAAAAGACATTATCATCCAACAAAAACTTCTTATTCAAAGACTCCATCCGTACAACTTACCTGTAAAGTGTCAGGCAGAGGAATACTATTAAGAGGACCATTAACTTGCAACAAGCTGACACTTGGAAATTTGTTAAGCGGAAACCTCTTCCGAATCATAACCAAGGCAGCATTGATAGATACTTCAGAACCTGGAAAACGACACCGCCGTTTGTCAACAATAACTTTTTTTTTGCTAATTTAAACACACGTATGCTCTTAAAAACAATAAATTTCAGGAATGAGTGTGTGTGAGACGATGGATCCAAACTTTCAACAATCGCATACCTATAACGGCACAAAGCTTCAAATCTGGATTAATGGGATGACCCTTGATGCTAACAGTAGCACGGGATCGATTCTTAATTAAGTTCACGTAACGTCCATGTTGACCGATTAAACGTCCACATAAGTTCTGAGGAAGCTCAAATTCAAAAACTTGTAATGGAGCACATAAAAACTTGCTATTTGTCGTTCCTTCGGCACTTGGTGGATGAATGTCACTTCCACCTTTGCCACTATCACTCGAACCCTTGTAAAATATCGAAATAACACAAAATATTAAGTTTTTTTTTCTGAAAAAGAAAGTTAAAAGCATGTACTAATATTAACATTTATCCAACGATCCTTATTTAATAATGACCGTTACGAGATGCATTACTTAACACATTTAACTAATTACTCACTTTTGCTATAACAAAAACTAAGAAATCATCAGGCACGAAATGGAAACTAGCAATTTACCTCACTCTGCAGATCAGAATAATTGCTGGCAGTCGGACTTTCTAATATGTCTTCAGCTGGGCTGTGACTTGCAGAACCGTAGGCACTCAAACTTCCTCCATTTACAAGTTTTTGAAGTTCTGGTTCATCGGTACACAATCCAGGGGCAGAAAAAGCTGAATTTTCTTCACGCGCACAATCACAACTAGGAGCATTCTCATCAATATGTATAACAACCTTATCTCCCACTCCTTCAACACATGCGTCTATCGTACTCATTTTCGTATGTGAATCAGTACAATCCACATTGGTGGCTGTCACAAACTCCACATGAGGAGACCTAGTATTAGTACTCTCGTGAGTCTCTGCAACATTTTCACTATCATCAACGCACCTATCACTTTCTTTCTCACCATTAGAATCCTTCACTTCCACACCCAAACATGCAGTCGTAACAAAACTAAGTTCTGAAGAAGCTGCTGCACACATTTCTAAGTCTTTAGCTGCATCAGAATTACTTAAAGATGCAGAAGCATCTTCGTCATCTTCTCCTTTCAAATTTTCAACTATACACGTTTCTTCGGTTGTCTGAAGATCACATGCAGAATAATCATCAATTATACAAACCCGATCACTGCTATTAGTCAATGAACAAGATAAAAGCTCGTTTTCACTTTTCGTTGTTGCAGTAGTAGTAGTATCAGCAACAGCAGTACTACTGCACTTCAGTTTTTGGTGCATTTCTTCCAGATGCCTATCTGCAAAATTTCCATCTCCTCCTTCACCAACATTACTTTCTAAACAAGTTGCATAGTCTGCGTTACATACAACTTTAGAGTTGTCATTGACTTCTCCCATGCTGTGAACATCGGTAATAGTAGTGTCACGATCAGACGCCACGGTGGCCTCTTGAGGAATACGCTCTCTCGAGTACTCCTCAATATGATTCATTTCTACTAAACGTGTAGTAGGACACTTAGCTGCAACATGCTCACTACTGCAATCTTCAGTAGCATCGCAATTTTCATCGCTGACGTCTTTGGCAGAACAGTTGCCTGTGACCCCTTCTGAATTATCATGATTAGTATGGACTACTACACCTTTGGAAAATTTCTCTACTTTCTGTGCGGTGATAGTTGTAGTAGTACTCGCAACGATGCCAGGCTGATTATGGTCTAATAAACTACTGGTCGTGTCTACCGCAACATCGCTTTCCTTCCTCTCCGAGGTAGAGTGATGAACCACATCCTCCACCTTATCCGTAATCATTATCTGTTCAACACTAATTTCGCTGTCAGACTCTTCGCAAGACTGATGATGATGATCTTCAACTGTTGTCAAAACACCACATTCGAAAGCACCATTTTCAGCAGATTTCGTTTTATTCAAACTTTCGTTTTCGTCAAACGTGTGACAAGAATTGAGGACTGCTGAAGTTGCTCCAGGACAACTAACTGATGATTCAGCTGTATAAATATTGGTATCAATTATTGTAAAAGTTTGCTTATTTTTAACACTGTTATACTGGTCTTCCTCCAACTTACAGGCATCAATATCGGTCTTATTGTTTTCGGTAAAACAGCTGTCGGCGGAAGAAGTCTCCACAAATTGCTCCTTTTCAGAAATGTTTAATGATTCCTCGACATCATCTACAACGTCCCCAAGAGTTTCCTGAACATCTTCCTCAACCACATCTTCCGTAACAGTAATGATTGCCATTTTCTCCATTTCTTGAGTACTTTCCACAGAATTTCCTCCTTCCCCAACACCGGTATTACGAATATCTGACGATAAACAATTTTCGCATCTTTCTACTGCTTCCAACACTATTTCATTCTCAATTTTTTTGGTCGGTTTGTTTCTCATATCATCTGGTTTAATAATTTCTCCCTTGGAATCTTCAACATCCAAAATGTTTACCTCTTCAACATACTGCTGAGTTTCGCGTTGAAAATCAAAAAAGGAACTATCGTCATTATTTATAGTAGTGTCAACAATCCTTACTGGCTTCATGCCTGAATCCTTGTCAGCTGTATCTGTTTGACGAAATTCAAGCGACGTCTTTGCAAAGTTTTCAGTTGAAATGCAAGTATCAGATATTTCTTGGCTTGAATTACTTATTTGGTTACAAATTGCAACTTTGTCACTATTGTGAATCCCATTATTAATAAATTCGAAATCTTGAACTGCCTTGACATATGTTTTGGGGTTATCAGTCATTAAAGAAAGTTCACACTTTTCTTCTTGTAAACAATTTATTTTAGGTACTTCACTTTCGGCCCACTTTACTACAACTTCTTCGTTATTTTTATTGGTACATTTATGATCAGCCTCATAAACACTTTCAAACGAAACGGTATATTCAACGTCAAACTGCACACCTGATACCAGTTCAGAGTGGCTATCTTCAGCAACTGCGTTGCACGATACATCAATTATTTCATTATCGTTATTTACTTCAGTAATTTTCGGTGTTTTCTTACATTTGGATTCCTCCAGTTCCTTCTTTCTTTTGAACCAAATATAGCTCAGTATAACGATAATAGTTGGAATTGTACAAGCTAAGAGAAAGCGAGGGGAGGGAAATACCATGTTGGGGGTTTACTGTTGGGAACACTAATGTGGTTGTTCAGACGACCCTGAAAGATAATGAAATACAATTCAGCAACTTTTGAGGACATTTGACACGGGTAAAATATTCATAATGGACTTAATATTAACTAACCGAACTTAATACGTGCATTTTAACAGTGCAAGATTTGCGACTCTTGTAACTACCTCGACACGTTATGCAGACTCACACTCAGTTATTATAAACTGGTCTTGGGTCACTTTGCCGGCTACTCACAATTGTTAATAATCCTATCCGAATCTAGTAGAGCAATTTATAAACATTTCGTAGATTACTAGCCATTGCGGTATTCACTTACGACACGTGCGCAGCACTTCATGAAATAGTCATGCTGCAAAACATTAGTCCGTCCCAAATAGTGTCATGCAATCCTACGGGAAAATTACGATGGGGGATGACAAACTCTTATTTCGTTCAAAATGACAGGTTACTTTATTCATGTCGCAGTCTGCACTACGTGATTTCCAACTGTTGTTGTTGTTGTTCTTATAACATCAATACAAAGGCCAAAAAACGCAAATAGGTTTTCTATACGCATTAAATCGCAGCACCTTCATCACTGACTGATAAGCAGATAAAATGTTCACGGCTATAACACTTATGCAGGAAATTGCTATGCATTACATTTTAAATGTGGGTGTATCTCTGGCCCGACGTGCAGTCCTTAAATGACAGTACAACTCTAAAATTCTACTCAACAAAGTTTAAAAATGTTCGGTTTCAATATGGTCTCCAAATAAGAATGCGTAGCCACGCGTGCACACAATACTAAAATGCAAAGTTAACAATTTTTTTTCTACTTACAATCACCACCAATGAAAACCACTTAAGTGCCCAACTGAAGATTCCTACTGCAGACTCACGTTATAAAATATAAACAAATTTCGTTATTGCTTCATGGATTGCACAATAAAACGAAACACATAAGCCCAACAATTTCCCACGTGGCGGCTGAAATTCGCCATGAGTACATCATGGTACCGCGTTGCGTCGTGATCTCGAAAATTCTCGGGATCGAGTTCGCGTTTTTTACGTCATAAGTCAGATTGTGAACATCCCCACCCTTCCAATGTAGGTGATCCATTTAAAAAAACATTCTTCGCTAGAGATGCACGAGCTATGACGTCATCACTAGACCACATCATTCGCTAAAGATCAATCGAATCTTACTCTACGTATTGATGTAACCTTTACCAGTGGCCCCACGAAGCTAAATAAAACTAAGTTGCCATACGACCAACATTGCAGTTAATTAATTCAGAATGAAAGGGATTTCATCTTTCGAAATAATCATAATATATGAACAACATGCATTTTCAGAGATGGAAGCAGCCTACAAAGGCCGCTGATGATAACGTGAGACGTCATCACTTCAGTTGACCTAACAAGTTACCCGATATGACGGTCTATTTAACACAACTTGGGCACAAAAACTTTATGCTGCATATCCTTGAATCAAATTATTACCTGGGGCTTAGTAAAGACATACAGTAAGGTTGTTACTAAGGAAGCCCCAAATACGGTATGTGCATCGAATGCACAATAAAGAAATCTAAACAGCTGCAAATGAATGTCACTGAATGGACACAGGAACCATGAAAGTTCGTAATTACCATGAACAGAGAATAATCCACACACATTTAATCCTGACGATGAGGTAAACAGTAAATATTTATACTTTCTAAGCATAATATATAGTCGTAACCTTTAATCTCTTGCATTTATACAGAGTAAACCAAAATTCAGTTTGCACCTTTACAATAATAATAATGAACTGTTATCCCCATGAGAACTACCTAATTACAACACATCCCATTTGTACACAATTATAAACCCCCCTAATACCATAAAACTGAAGAAAAAGCCTGAACATAGGATTGAATTCTCACTTCAATATTCAAACAACGTCATTATACGAATTTAACCCCTTTCCTTTTTAAATCAGTTGCCTATGTCGTGAGTTCAATTCCAAGACACCATCTGTTATATTTACAGCTTGAATTACAAATAACAAAATTAAAGATTTCCAAAGCATTTGATTCGGTAACATTCAACTCCAGCTGCAGAACATTTGCATTCTTTACATGGTCCACTTAAGACGCTGATGATGCTTCCCACTCTGTACATTATTCCATAAATGTTGCAGCCTTAAATATTAAAATCAAAGGTTTAAGTTAGTGAATTTGACATTATCATACTTATGAAAATAGAACTAAAAGTTCATGACTTACTAGAAACTTTAAGTGAAGGCCACAAACTTCCAGAACCCACAGGACTTTTCATGGTAGACGGTAACGAATGTGTTAGAGAAGAAAGATCAGTGGAATACGTAGTACTTCGAAATGGTTTCTGGTGAGCAGAGGTCAGTTCATATTGAACTTCTTGATTGTCATTTATTGTTGTTTCTACTGCTGCTACTGTTGTTGTTGAATATCCATGAAAAGTTCGGTTTAAATTAAAATTTTGATTCTCATTAGGAGGTTGCATGTTGTTATTCTCAAATGTACCACCAGTGCCAACTGTCCCAGTAGGAAGTGGGGCATCAGTTAAACTAGATTCAAATTTCTGAATAAAAGGTTGAGTTTCATCAACGACAGTGTCACCCAAGAAATCGAAATTTCGTGTTGTTGTTGTTACTGTCGGTGATGATGATAATGGGGTACTGTTATCTCTGACAGACGTGGAAATGAAAGTTGCTTTAGTTCTTTCTTCTTCTTTCACATCTATTCTTTCAGTAAATGTGACTTGTGCAGTTGGGTGAACTTCTGGAAAATTTGGAATCAATGTTTGTTCACTTTCAGAAAACGGAGAAGCAACATCGCTTCTGTCCTTATGTGAAGAATGTTCAGGAGCATTTATTGCATCCATGGGAACAAATGGGCTTTTATCTGAATATGTCCAACTCCCAGAATTTAGTGCATCACCGCTTTCTTGACTTGGTACATCAACTTTAGCCGTTGCAGGAGCTACGTCTGGGTGACTCTCTGACTCGTTGTAAGTTAGCAATACAGGCCTTTCGATTGGTAAAAATCCACCATGTATAGTTATACCAGATCTGACTGGCAAACTGCCCTCATCTCCAGACCCAAAATCCGTATTATCTAAATAATTAGGTTAAATATTGGTAACGCATAGTTGCTATAGACTTTGCAGAAATTGAGACTTTAAAAAGTATACTTACTACAAACAAATGCAGGGCAGCAGGAAGTGACTATAATCTTCTCAATACAACCAGGTGGACGTTTAGGACAGGAAACATGTTGACATTGAATTTCACCTTTGTTACACTTACATTGTGCGCAAAAATCATGTGTGGGGATTCTTTCGCCGTCTTGAAAAACTTCACCGTGTTCCACACAATATTCTGTTCGTTCATTAAATTTTAGTGATGGACGAAGAGGAACATGTGACTCAACAGAATGTGTGATAGCTATTAATGGTGATTCTGTGGTGGATTTCTTTTCAAATTCTTTCTCTTCATACGACACAACAGTGTCTTCAAGTTTAGATACACGAGAAAGGTCGCCATTTGTTTCAGTTACAAGAACTGGTGTCGCAGCAAACGAGTTCGTAACTGAAAGAATTAATGAATAATTACCTTCAGGTAACTGATCTTTTAAACTCGAATTTGAAACATGACTTGAATCGAAACTGTGACCAATGGTAGGTGACTGCTCAGCTCCTTGGACATCTAGAACAAAATAATGCTGGAATTACATTTGAGACATCTGTGCCATCAATTATTCTCTCCTATTAAGCTGACACAACTATTACTTTGCTGCTATGTGACAATGGTCGGGAGTCCCTGTCTTCAAGTCAGTTCTTTAGAATGTTAAATTGATCAAACTGGTCATTATGCTAGACTAAGAATTACGACTGAGGTAGGTATACATACCTTTAGAATTAGATTCCGCAATCCCAAAAGAGCTGGCATCACTTTCAACAGCCGGTTTATCAGTCATTTGTTGATCGATGACTTTAATCGATGACCCAGCACCAAGTTTAACCAAAGTGCTATCGTCGTTTTCAGAAAACAGTACTGTGTCGTGACTTGGAAGCTCGACATGACTTTCATTGGCACTAACAGGAAATGAAGTGGTTGCTGTTTCGCCAAGTACAGAATACAAATCTTCAGTAATTGCATCTTCTACCAAAAATGGTATAACCTGGACACCTTTAGAGTCGATAAATCCCTCTTCAGTTGAGATTTTATCCAGTGGACCTGATTTTCTTGGAGTTGGAAGAGCGTGACCTGTGTTTTCATCAATGGTTGGCCGTCCTCTTCTACTAAGTGGTAACAGAGCATCAAATATAATGCTACCTTTCGTCATTAATTCAACAATCGGTGTCGTTTTGTCATCTGAATTTGCATCATCTGAAAGGTGCTCTTCTACAATCAATGTCTCTGGTTCGGTGTTTACCACATTAGCTTCATGTGTGGTACTTTCAACACGTTCTGAAGTAATTTCAACAGTGGAGTTGGCCACTGGGTGATTTTTTTCCTCTTGATGAGAAATATCAACAATAAGTGGAATTGGTGTTGTCCATATATCGTTTTGTTGCTGTGTCGTGACCAGACTTTCACTTAGTTGTCCTTCCACCTCTGCAACTGAATCATCATTATTCTTGATATCGTCATTTTCAACAAATTCTTCATCAAATGAAGGAGTTTCAGTATAAATTATTAAATCCTCTTCAGTGTAACTAAAAGTAGTTGACTGTGAGTGTGTGGAAACAGTACTGTCATTATATGTCACTTGTTGGAGAGCACCACTGGCACCTGTAGAGCTGTCACCTGGGCTAGGTGATGTGGCGTTGTCGGTAATATGATCCGAATCACTTTTCTCCGTTAATTCAAATCCAAGTTCATGGTCAACTGAGATATCTTCCTGTGGAACAATCTCATCTCTAGAAAACAATTGTTCTTCATCTTCCACCTTTGATGATTTTGTATCTTCCACAACTTCGACTTCATAAGGTTGATCTTTTAAACCAGTTTCATCTTCGAAATCATGTTCACTGAAATAAGATTTTTCCTCGTCAGCAGATTCCGCATGCGAATATGCAGATTCACCTGCAGAATGATAGGGTTCAGTCTCCAATGGTTCTTCGTTGTGCAAGATGTCATGTACAATGCCGTATTCTTCACCAACGTCGCTTTCCTGATCTCCTAAATGAGAATTTCTGTTGGAGTCCGTTTCTAGATCAGAATCTAAAGATGCACCCTGTTCAGCATGTACATCATCTTGATTCTTGTCAGTTATTTCTGGCGTTGCGGTGGTAACAAGTGTGTCACTCTGTAAAGAATCCTGCTTAATGTTAGGCAAAACTGTCACGGTGGTATCTTGAGGTTGGGTTTGTGAAAACAATTGGCTCTGTTCATCATTTGTAGTAGTATGGTTCTCGAACGAATCTTGAAGTGGGTTTATCACGTCACTAGCCAATTCTGAATGCACTAAAGGTACATCCTTAATGTCAGGAAATAAAGAACCCACATCAGATGCATACGGTGTTGCTTGATGGTGAAGAGAATTGGTGGGAAGTTGTTTCGAATCATTCAAATCATGAGTTAAGTTTAAAAGAGGGATGAAAATGTCTTGTAAGTCAGTAATTGAATGTTCATGATGCGTGCTTTCAAAACTCTCATGATTTTCTATTGGAATGTCAGACGACAACTCCGTCACAAGATTGAACCCACCGCCGATAGTGTCAATCGTCACACTTTCTGCTATATGTCCTGAAGCTACTTCAACCAGATATTCCAATGCCAAATCTGAAATATTTGTCGGAATCTTCCCTCCATTATTAATTAGATCAGCTTGAGCTAATCTCATTATTTCAGCTATTTTACGTTCAACTTCATTTGGAATTGTTCCTGACAATAAATCATCATTGGATGAGTTTCCATATTGACTCCAGGCTATGTGTGGCCGATGTAAACTCGAGTATGTTTCTGACAAGTTCCTCAACAAATGGAGCGTATTATCCAATTCAGCTTCTACCTGTGATTCCTCACCGTAGTTTGTGGGAGAGGCTACTACAGATTCTTGAGTTAACTGCGAATTGTTCAAATGTGTATCATTAAGCTCGCTGTAGTCTATTGCTGGTTTGTCCACAAACGAGTCTGAATTATTGTGAACTGCATCCAAATTACTCGGAGTCGTAGTTGGTGCATCTAAATTACTCGGAGTCGTAGTTGGTGCATCTAAATTACTCGGAGTCGTAGTTGGTGCATCCAAATTACTCGGAGTCGTAGTTGGTGCATCCAAATTACTCGGAGTCGTAGTTGGTGCATCCATATCATCGTCAATTCTTTCTTCCTCTTTTTCTACAGTGCTGCTGCTCTCAAAGTCCTCTGGGATCGACGTCTGGTGTTCCACGCCGATCTCTGTCACCGAGTTCTCAAATTGAAAAGGCGATTCCGTATAGTCATTGTTTTCTGTACTGAAAATATTAAAGTCGTTGGTTGTATATGTAATGTTATCGGCATCATGCATAGTTTCCGTGTGAGCGTTACTAACGTCAGCATCTTGGGAATGATTGGTAAAAGAGTCAATTAACGACGGCGTCGTTGAGGTCACATCGTTTGTATCAATATCACTTGGCACTGTACCTCCATTGACCTCATTGAAATGCAAATATGAAACAGTGTTAAACTGAACTTCTCCTGGGTATTCTCCAACAAAATCTTCTAGTAGAAAATTCAAGTTGCTGTTATGGTCAGAAGCCCCTTCTGGGTTTGGTTCAGAAACACCTGTTGAACTATCTACCTTATCTTTCAATAAGGCACTTACAATTGAATAAATCGATCCGTATAATGCGCTTGTACTATTTGAATTTGTTACAAATGTTTCATTATTTTTCTCTGTTGAACTGGTATGACTCAAACTAGTCACACCACTATTAAGCGCTTGATCTTCATGCTCGACATTAATGTCAATTTCTGTGGTGATTCTATGGTCATTACTGCCATCATTTACAAGCGATTCTTCTTTATATAAATTTTGGCCACCGACGTCCTTCAAAGCGGTAACATTAATTGTGGTCTGGCTTTCGATATTGTCACTTTCACGTTCTAAAACGGCCAGTTCACTATCATTTTGTTTATAAGTGGTCTCTAAAGGAATTTCAGAAGTCCCTTCTTTCAGAATAGTAGTCACTTGTATAGATTCATCACTCTTCAGTGATTCACTTGCATGAAGGAATTGCGTTGATGTCATAGGATGATCTGCATTCATATGTGAAATGGGTGCCTTTGGGGAACTAATACCTTCGGTGGAAACTCCTAAATAACTTTCATCTTGAAAATCCTTGTGCTCACTTTTCTCTGTTGATCCATTATTGTTATGTGTATGTGTGAAATTAACATTCTCACTTATGTTCAAATCATTCCTCTCCAGAATTTCACTATTCATTGATATCAGAGTGGCGTTGTTCTCATGTATATCGGATCCCTCAGACAAGGAACTGGCATTTTGGTTGACGCCTTGTACTAGTGGACTCCTTTCTTTGACATAAATGTCGCCGCTAGAGAAACCATCATAATGAGCTTCATTAGCACCATCATTAGAAGTTTTTGAATCATTGCTGCCACTTAACAATCCATCTGCCAGATATTCTTCAGTAATAGTTTCCTTTTCTGTACTGTAGTTAGTCTCATTCTCTAGAGCAGCAGTACGATAAGAGAAATTCTCGATGGTGGTCTCATCAGTGGTTTTCCGGCCAATTAAGAGAAGAGTGTCGATGTCACTTTGATTAATCTGACTCTTAGAACTAGAGGTTTCTACCGCAACAGCAGTTTCGTTATCAGGATTATTTTCTGAACTCTCATTATTATATACATTGAACTCGGTCAATGATTTATTGATATTCTCATTGTATTGTAAATTAACTGTGTAACTGCTATTGAAATTATCTCCTAACGTTTGAACATCGCTTTCCTCTATTTCTTCCGTAACATTCGAATTGTAGATTGGGGTAGTCTGCGAATCTTTGAATAAGGAATACGTTGGTGACATATTCGTTTGTGGGCTTTGAAGTTGAGGTTGAGCTACTTTAGTATCATGTAAAATAATTCTATCATTAGTCCTTGTAGATGATGAAGAATATGCAGCAAAATGAACCTCTTGCCTACTTGGGCTGATGTGCAGCTGAGCTGATGTTCTTGGCTGTGATACGTCATCACTTCCTGATATATCTGCTAATTGCGCGCTAGTGGTGGGCTCCTCGTTTAAAATATCTTCAGTACTATTATATACCAAAGTTGTGGCGCCTTCATCGTCAGTTGAAGGATATGTTACCATGGGCGCAGCTATAAACAGTCCACAGTGTCACTATCGACTTCACATTAAAAACTATTGACTGAATTTACTTACTGCAGTTATAACTCGTAGGGCAACACTTTCCTTCTTGAAATATAGGTTCGCATCCACTCATATGCAGAGCACACTTTGTTGTAATACAGGTCACGTTACCTTTTATGCAAAAGCAGTTTTTACAAACATCATCATTCCATACAGCTTCACCATCTGAATAACTAGTTCCATTTACTTCACAGACTAAGAGAAATTAAAAACATGAATGAATGATAATTAATATTTCAAAACAAAATATTATTTAGCCAAATAGTATGGTTAGTATACAGCCACAGTTGCGTACTCTATACCATTGCTGGGTAAAGTTATAGAAAATTGATAACATCACCATGTCCATGAAACCAGAAGTCACAAGTTCCAAAGATAGAGAAAGGTTTTGATAAGTAAGTCCATATATGTAAGAAAAGATGATAAGGAAACCATGTAACAAAGATGAGTTAATATGCAAGCCATAGTACCTGAAGAAGGCAACGAAGTAAACTGTAAAAGAAAGCGAAGATATAATTTAAAACAAACAATAAAGACTGATTTAGGAAGTCAGTGGCCTAGAAGGAAAACTACGAAAGGCGTTGTCATCAATAAGCGTATTAAACAATACCTTGAGAGATCTCGTTTGTTGATAATGTTGTGACAACAGTTGTAGTAGCAATCGCAGAGATAGGATCAGTTTTTGGTGCCGCTGTAATGAATTAAATATCTTTGAATAAGTGTTGCTGATAGACAAATTAAACGGGTTAGATGTAGTGATCACTTACAGCACTGATACGCAGTTGGACAACAAGACAATCCTTCATGATAGACTGGTTTACATCCATCTATATACAAATCACATTGAGGTTTGATGCACATCTGCTTACTTTTAAGGCAATAGCAATAGTCACAAAATGTCGAAGATGGCATTGCGGAACCTTCAGCATAGACAGAATCGTTGAGTTTACAACCTAAAATTATAACAATCAGATTTGCAATAAATAAGTTTAGTGTCCAAGATAAAATAAGTACCACAAGTAGTTGATATATAATTAATTATTACCCAATTTCAATTTATGATCATTAACAATTAGATCTGAACCGGAAAAGGTTGTACTTTCTTCATAATATCTCTCAGTGCTTGTGCTCCAAATTTCAGTAGAATAAGAGGTAGAACCTTCATCAGCTGATTCTGTAGTATTGTATATAAATGGCGTTGTACTCTCATCTACAAAGAAAATATCACAATAATTTTTATTATGGAGGACTTCTTGATAACTTTTTGTAAACTGACAATAATAAATGACATTATTCACCACAAACAATTTCTGAACAGCATTTCCCAGGAAGCTTTTCTACGCGGCAGTTGGAATTTGGTGGTGCAACAAGATTATGACACACTCTTAAGAAACATACAAGAACCCCTTTATTGCAAGTACAATTAAGACAGGGTACTTCTGTTTCGATGGAAGATCCATGCTTGTAGTATTTAGATTTATATAAGCATTCTGCAATCAATACAATACAACGTAAATTTAAAAATTGCCTCTTCAAAACCGTGTCAAATATGCATAAGTTAATTATGGGATTCTGTTAAAGTAGATATGACTTTCACAAAAATTTGATTTAATTTATGAAGCTTACGATGACCGTGATAAAGGTAACAGAAATTTGGCTCCATATAAGAAATTCTAAAGGATACAGTAACTCTTGCATATCTCTCGCAACTCTATAATAATCAATTTTGGTTCACAGTATGCAAGAATTAATGATTAAATTACCTCTATTGTTATAAATTTTTTAAGAATATACAGCAATATCAGTATCTCATGTGACTTACCCCTTTCAATAGATAATTGTTCCGAATTTCCATCATGAATAGGTGCTGGAAAAAAATGTAAAAGCTTTTGAAGTTCTTGAGCCTCATTTAATAAACGCACAAAATTATTTCATAGGCAAATCTGTGCACCGCTATCACTAGCATGAATTCCCAGAGATATCTGACTGCCCATTATGATGAAAAGTGACGTATAAAAATAATTTTTTTTTCTGCACAGAACAGTTCACTCTCACAATTGTTCAAGTTCAAGGAAAATTCCTTCTCCGTGTAAATATGCCATGCAAGCATCTGACTTAACATGAGTAAATAATACAGAAAATGATTTCATCAGTTGAAAGATAAAAGAAAAGTTTTCTTGTTACGAAAGTCCTTGAAATCTTATAAAGACAGGAAGGACTCCACAAAGATGTGACTAGGAAGAGTGTAGTGGGTAGTTTTAAGTTTTCAAAGGAAAACTGGATATGTGACGATGGGGGGGGGGGGGGGGATTTATAGTTATTGTGGCGAGTAGTTCAGGGACACTTTAAAATGCATGACCTTGTCCAACAAATGAGCAGGGATCATCTAGGGCACGAGAGGCTAGGTTGATAAGTTGATGATCGCCGATTACTAGACTGATTTATATAGCTAAAGACAGTAAATGTGGTTTTGGGATTTCAGTTATTGCAAAAATTGTAGTTTTAAAAATTATTAAAGATGTCCGGTTGTTTTATCAAGGTATCTGGCATCAAGTTGATTGACAACCTGCACTGTAGGTCAAGTTTAATTACAAGCGGTAAAAAGTGGGCCAAGTTCAGCTTAAATATCGAAGAGAGCATTATTCGCGGATTACCACAAGAAAGAGAGAGTGTATTTGATGAAAACAGCATCTTACAAAGTCATTAGGTCATTAGGACTGTCTTACGTAATTAAACTGCAGATTTGAAGTAATTTGGGTGAACACTGGCGAAGGGATAGTCTGTCCTCCAAACATGAAGTAGAGCAGTAGACACATATAATATCATTCAACTTTCCAGAGGATTTGTTTCAGGAACAATGTGGTTCATTACTAATAATTAAATGCCCTTGTCAAACTCGTTGTTGTCGGGGGTTGATAAAAAATTGGCAACATGGACATTTATCATTTGGGATGTAGAACACTGACAACGTCATACAAGTTCCAGTGATGTCCAGTTTACAGAGATTAATGGTTTTCTCGAAATCTTAAATAGTCATCTCGGACGATTCTTGTTCTATCTACCTGTTCAATTACTCTGCACTACTTACTCACTGTACAATGCGTTCCAAAAAAAATGCCACACCTTAAAGAAATGCTCAAAATGTGATACCAGGTGGCATACACACAGAAGTTTTAAGAAACCTATTTTGTTCGAAAAGTTACATGCACCCCAGTGGGAGATGATAAGGGTAATCAGACTGACATGATGGCGGTACATTTGGAAACCCTTTGTGGCATTTATTCAGTAAGCATTCAAGAGGTATGCACGCTGCCCATACGGTTATCAATCATAGTCACAGCTCGTCATTTCGAGAAGGAGAAGGCATTCATTTGGTGGCCAATTGTGCCCGGCAGATTCTTGATTCGACTGGTTCCACGTTATCCCCAGACTCATCGTTGCTAAGACAGAAGCGATATTCATCACTAAGAAATACAGTATGCCATTCAACTCGCCAGGTAGCTCTTGTTCAACATCTTGTAACCATGCTGTTAAGAGTTCCGCCGAAAACAGAAGCACAATAATGCATTTCTGAGGTTTTCGATGATCAACCGGAAAGTGCCGAGCGGTTTATTGCGTTGGACACACCAGTTCTTGTCTGATCACTGAAGTTAAGCAACGCAACCCAACTAGTACTGACATGAGTGGCCTCTTGGGGAAACCTGGGTAACGCTAATATCCAAAAAGCAGTCTCTGCATTAGAACTGCGCAGTGGACGGGGCTCTAATGACGAAACGGAAACTGCAACCACTGGCAGAATTTGTCTACTTAGGTCTGCATTGTAAATAGTTAGTATGCGACTGCATACTAACTGCAACTGCATACTGGCATTTTTTTTGTAAGCCATAGTTTTAAAAATTAAACAATTACTCCACCAACAAGGACACAGACAAATATGTATCGTGTACAGTATTTTGAAGTTCATGTTTCACCACCACTTCTTCTTTATCCTATCATTTACCAAGAGAATGAAGACCACTGCAACTCATGAGCGAACAACAGAACTGCGATTTCACATTACTAGTAGCCGATCTGTCACAACCCTTTTAGTCAACTCGTCGCAGGAACATAGGAAACCTATATTCTATACTCAGGTGAATCTGTAAGCTTAAGAACGGGTGAAATGCTCACGACGACTTATCTTTCCATAAACGGCGCACTTGAGAAGAAATTAGAAAGAGTACATGTATGCAAAAAGGCGTTAGTGCAACCTACATTCCAGATATGGATCCCAATAATTCATTCCAAATATATTCAGTCATAAATACACGCGGGACGTAAGTGCATCCTGGAATTTGTAATGGGAGTCGCGTCTTAATAGGATGTGATGATACCCCTTTTAGTCCCTTTCCACGAATGTGCAGGGAGCGGCTGCATTGCATTGGAAACACCAGTTCTCGTTTGCTCACTAAAGTTAAGTAACGCAAGCCCAGATAGTACTAGCATGGGTGACCGCTTGGGAACACTGGCACTGCTAATACCCAAAAATCGTCTTAACAGCGCAGAGTCTGTGCAGACTCTGCATTAGAACTACGCAGCGGATGAGGATCTAATGCCCTAAAACACCAACGAAATGAAAAGGAAAAACCGATGTACAGATCAATAGTAGATTAAACTATTATATCACAGGATGTTGATAGCGTTATGTCTAAAAAGAAATCCCTAAAACTTTCTTTGAAAATAGCAAATATTGCGATCTGCTCCAAAATTATATATAAAGGACTACAATTAAGTGACAATTCAGTCTTACCTGCTTCAATGCAAAATGTTGCAGTCATAAGGAACAGGAGAAATATCAACATTTTATCCATCCTTTTAATGCAGCAATACCTTAGTGAAGTGCTGTAAAAGCAAAAGTGAGTGAAGATGAATATCATCACAAGTAATAACTAATAAGTTCACAAAACTGAGACTAACAAACAATCCCTCATATAATTGGGTGCGGACGAGACTAGAGAATCTCACCTAAACATCAACTCTTCCCTTTCATGGCACCCCCTAATTAATAGGACAGCTATTTTGGTAGTATTGAACCAAGAAAGCGAGCTGGCACGCAAGAGAGCCGACCAATTCATGGACTCCCTTTGGGGGAGGGACATTAATGGATAAAATATAGAAGGAGTCTGGACATTCATCTCACATGCAAATTAGGCTCTAAAGATGGATGAAATACAAGAGGCTGAAATTATTATGCCTCACTAACAATAGAGGACTCCAGAATGACAAACAAGACAGGACACATGTTCTTCCCCCTAGGGTGGATTAAAATCTCTAATTTATCTAGTCACGCTAAGCTTTTTTGACCAGCCCCATTTTATTAAATAGGTTTGTTAAATATACAGTAAGAAGAACTAATGCCAACAACACTTTGGTGCCTCACACTTTGCTCACCTAACAACCTCCCTCTCAACTCTGCTAATATCTCCCCTTCCTCCTTCATAAGCACCTGGTTGGGATTATACACCGAGGCATTCCACTAGATAGTTTAGTGACTTTCCCCGCGGGAAAGTTTTATACCACTTTTGTCAGTGTCTGCGCTCTATTTGAGAAAAAAATTATATGAAAATAATACATTAAATGATTCCTAAGTTTAAACAATATCTTTTAGTGTTGTTTCAAAAGAAAGCCACAGAAACTGTCCCTTTCTGATGCCCCAGTCGAAAATCATTGAAAAGAAATCATTGTCTCTGATGCCTCCCTGTATGACAATGTATCACGTTGTTGTCATTGTTAAAGTTCATCTGAATTTGTTTAAAGTGTCTTTTTTTCTAAAATGGAAATTAACCTACAGGACTACACAAATATATATTTGAAAGGATGCGGAACAAATTCGATTTACATTAAAAATAAGTATAGATAAAGAAAAAATGAAGTTTTGTTTCCCTTCAGTCTAGAAATTTCGCTATAGCCAGCCCATGACCTTGTGACGCAAACTTTCTCAAAGTTCGGTGACCCTTGAGAAGAGGAATTCATAAGAAAATTTCTTCCTTTTTTATTTGCATCTCTTATTGTTTATTTGCAAAAGAAATTGACTTCAACAAAGGAGCCTCATGGTTCAATAAAAGTGTATCAGAAAAAGTATCTACAGTAATAACTAAAAAAAGTATATTAGCATGTCATTAAACATCATCGCATACTAAAAACTTCCCTCCCATTTCCCTAATCCATTTCTTAGAAATTAAGTTATCAATTGAATTTTTTTGATAAACAGTAAAACTCATATAGGCTCAAGATATTAATTTGGTAACAGTTTTGTTGAATTCATAGCAGACTTGCCTGACTTAATTGAATAAGACTCCACTCAGAAGCATTTGTACGTACTGTATATAATTGAAATAAAATATTTAATGATTTAACGGACTATTCATAATGGCCCTGTTAGTCAATGCCTTCTTTGGAGTGAATAACTTTGTTGCAGTTAGGCTAAAGTTAGTTTTCAATTATGGTAGGTACTGTATATCTAAGAACTACAGGGTCTGGAACAAAGTTAACGATGGGCAAGTCATCTGGGTCAAACATACACAGCCATTAAAAATAATGTCGAAATTTCCAACTTTGAAAATCTATTGCTGGAAGACATTCTAATTACGAATTCAAACTTATTATATCTTGCAAGGAGAAACTTTGTACAGTTTAACTCGCACAACCTACTGTACATTGCTCCTATTAGCACAAAGAGTTTAAGCCATCGCTAATTCAGCTTCTCAAAAAAAAAAAGACAGGACTCAGGGCGCAAGCTGATATGAGGTACATGATCGAAATTCCGTTTGTCTTTTAATGTCCAAATCTGACAAACTTTGTAGATGTATGAATAGCGTACGTCATACTGTGCTCAAAGACTGCATCAATAGAGGGTGTCAAAACTTCTCCAGCAACGATGTGGTTGTCAATAAAAATGATTACTGCAATATCAAACGTTAGTGGAGAAAAGGCTCACTTTGCTGATTGCAATTTGGGCTCTAAGTGAACAATTTTTTTTATCCCGCCCTATACTTAACGGATCATTCGCCACGTTGTTATGCGACTGTTTAATTGCAGAATTTCACATTTCATCGTCAAAATGTGGAATACATGATCTTGACAATTCACGAATTGGGCCTTTTCATCCGGATCTGAATAAAGTCGTCAATTCAGTTAAAGAAGTAATCCCCATTATTAATAAATATAAAAATCCTGCAAAACGAGTTTAGGATAATGTAAGTTCAATTAAACTTGTTTTTCCACGTAATGATAAAGGATGCGCGTTATTTGAATTTGTGGATTAGTCTCTAGCTCTCTTATACAATATCAACACATCTTTTTTTTTTTAAGAAATTACTTAAGGTTATTGATTAATTCTTGAACTTTCATTAGAGCTCGTAGGGATGCCTCAACATTGCTGTCAGTATGACTACCCCTGGAGGTTTTTCACTGCTAGACTACAGGGTTTTTTGCCATGTCAAAACATCTCTACAAAGACACTATGAAAACAATCGTGGTAGTGCTAGACAACAAGAGAAAGAACCTGCTAACAACATTAACAATGTCCAAATTGATGTGACAACTATTTGTAATCGTATTCTTTGTTATCTTAGGTTTAAATTTAGGATAGCTAACAAAAAAATTAATGACAGCTTTATTTAATACTGTTTATAAACGTTTAATACCACCAAGAATCTCTAGAATATAGACCTTACTCGTTTAATGACTCCGGGCCACTCATAAACACGAGTTATTGAGAACATGAAGGATTATAAACAACGTTATACTCAACCACAGACCAGCAATTTTTTAATTAACTCCTTTTCTGCCTATGGCAGTCAGTAATGGTTCTGGGATAAAATATAGCGCAAGATTCTTATAATTTTTATATTTTTGTCAAATCCACTGACCTTATCTTTCCAACTGGCTCAACATATAGATGTCATCCAAATTAAGCGATGACGATCAATAAAAAAACAGCAGAACAAGTGATTCAGGAACCAAAATATGAAAGATTCATTAGCGAAAATTTAAAAAAATATATTGCCAAGTCTTTGTATCTGAAATACTATTAATCACAACAGTACATCGCATTGGAGAAGCAACTATTAAACTTGGCACTTGAAAGCACCTCACATGCAACCAGGTTTATAGCATGTCAACGGAAACAACACTGATAGCACCTCTGATTTGCTTTTCTTCAAAGCAATGCAAAGAGCTTACCTTCTGGAGTGGTCCATTTCTAGTCCCACTAGTTCATCTATTAGAAATATTTGTGGTGTTTTTTTTTCCCCTCGCTACAAGTGCATTTAGGAAGGAGGCGTGGTAACAATAGCCAGAAGAAATTTCAACTGAAAACTTGTAATTTAGGTGGAAGTCATCAACAAATCCCTTCCTCGCATACAAGGACACCTATTAAATATGAAATCACAAGATGAAAATATCGCACAAAAATTAAAGAAATATCTTAACTTACAGGAAGGAGTTGGAAGACTATACAATAATGTTCCCTGAAGGACGCTGCAATCTGCATTTTTAATTCAAAACAATAATGTCTGTAAGCTCTTTCAAAAAAAGTTAAAAGGGGGAAAATGTTATAAAAAGGATCGTTTGGTTTTCAAAAAAGAACGGTATGGTATGGCGGGAAAAGTGATATTACGCATGCGCTGTTGTAAAAAATGTTTCGATGTACAATAGAACAATTTACATGTCTTCTTCGGTCTGTTTAATTACCGGTACGTCATTAATTGTATTTTCTTTCACTTGTGATTTTATTTCACATTTAAAGTAGTTGGTATGTATTTTACGATCCGTGACCAAAGTAAAACCGGCAAGATGAATAAATACCTCCCTGGAGTCATCACCAATCACAAAGATTGATGACAGCTGTCCCTTTGCTTTGATGGGGACATTCATATATCACGTCTTCCATCACATACTTAAATCAAAATCAATGATATAAAACCAGGCGCGGATCCAAGGGGGGGTTGCAACCCCAAACCCCCCCCCCCAAAATTTTGGGTCGACATTGACACTGACAAATGAAAATTGCGTTTCCAATCGCTGCCTATGGCTCAACCCACCCCTGACGAAAATCCTGGATCCGCCACTGTAAAACTATATTTTTTGTTTTCTGCACCGAATTATAACTTCACGGTACCAACTTTTGCTACAACTATTATCAAAGACATCTTGATGCAGGCTGATAAAGTATATTATGCTAATGAAGACCAGCCTACAGGTACTGCATGTGTCTGATCAATGTGCAGAACTTGAAATCCTAAAAGTTCACTTACAGAAATACCCAGACAAACACCCTACCTCACACCTGCCCTACCTAAATACGATAATCACACAAGGCCTTATCCGCCCCTGTGTGATTTCCGTGTTAAGGTTATCGTATTCATTTGTGATTATCGTATTCATTGTTAATGAAAAAACGTATTAAAATTTATGATAATTCAATTTTTGAGGGCCCTTGACACTTAGGGGCCCAGGGCTTAGGCCCTATGTAGATCCACTCCTGCATGTCAACAAGATGCCATTACTTAAACTAATGACTATATCACCTACAGGGGCTACAGTGCACCTGTCTGAGGAGTGAAGGAAAGCGGCTTATTGCGTTGGACACACCAGTTCTCGCCTGATCACTGACGTTAAGCAACGCAAGGTGGCCCTTGGGAAAACTGAGTTATGCTAATACCCAAAAATCGTCGCATTAGTGTAGTGTCTGTGCCGTCTCTGCATTAGAACTAAGCAGTGGACGGGGCTCTAATGACCTTGTAGTTGAAGGGCTCTAAAACACCAATGAACCCAAAAAAACAAGGATTGACGGACACCTTCAACGGCTTGAGGTGGAGAAACCGGATGTCTGTGGAGACCCTCCCCCCAGGAAGAGGGTCCTGCAACCTCTGCCCCTATATTATTCTTCGTGAACCGTAACGCACAACTTGGGATAGTGATGAACTTGACATTTACTACTTCCTCGCATGGAAAAAGAACCACTCACCTCGGCCAGGACAGAACCTGTAGTTAGGAGCTCAAGATTCAACTGCGTTGCGAACTGAACTATCAAAGCGAGTCGAATGATACAGAGGGTAATGTACAGTATGTGAGCAGTACGAGGTAGAAATAGAGACTGCTATGAATTGATTGGTAATTGAAAACATGGGCTTCAAAGGTCTAATCACCTCTATAAAAAAAGGAAGAAAAGTGAGAGGAGATCAACTTAACCTCTTCCATTACAATTAGTATTTTAGATGCGGTAAGTTTCACATGCCTTTGAAATGACAGTTTAGTTCCCACGGCCCTTGTAAACCATTGAAAAGGCGACATCGTGACTTCAGGTGAACAAATCCTTAAAAGCATATTTCATACACCAAATTAGCAACTTATTTTGACAGTAGCAACTACACGTGCTTGATTACTAGGAGCGCTGCAAGCGCTATATGACGTGTTCATATCCACAAGTTAACTGTAAATTTTTGTTTCTGCCATGGACTGCGAAGAATATGCTGCTATTTATAAGGAAACTTACGGCTCGTCTTCCAAACAGTATACATACGTTGATAAGGATGTCAATAATTTAAATAGACATCAGCCTCCTACGATATGGTCATTAACAAGTTTTAAAAAGATTTTTAAGGTAAACATTTCTCTCACATAATCCGGTCGCCCTCTTCCAGCACCTGACACCTATTCAACGCGTTCGATAACATCTATTATTTATTAATAGTGAAGTTATAAATAAGTACATTTCTCAATTTAAATTCATAATTATTAAATTTGAAATTTTATTAACATACTGTACCAGTACCATTGACAGTGTACACGTGATTATGAATTTAGTTGGTGGGATTTACGCTGTTGGATAACTGCACGCCATCTACCGGGAAAATGAAGTAGTTTGAGGTTAATGTCCTCCACAAACTTTTAAGTTCCAAATGGTTTGAATTAAAATAAAGCTGTTAATTTAAGTTTATCTCGTAAAGACCCCCCCCCCCCCTTGGGCGTCACACGTGTTGCATAATAGTTTGCTGGAAGCATTAAGCTACTCGTACACGGTGCAATTTTTATGGCGTGCAACACAAAAACTTGCACATGCCCCACAGTTGCACTGTGTAAATTCAAGTGCAACTCATGAAAATGGAATGTGCAACTCAGTCTCGTGCCACTTTTTATGTTGCATGCAACTTTCGAAATTGCATCGTGTAAACAGAGAAAAATACAAAGTTGAGCCATCTGAAAGAAAATGAAACATGTTTGATTTTGTGTTGCGCGCAACTTTGCTATCATGCCACTTTTTCACAGCTTTGGCCGGCAACCGGCTGCAGAAAAATCTATGACCAATATATCACCCTGTGTCCATTCAGAGGGACAAGATGGGTACCCGACCTTGCCATAGGCGGGAAAAGGGTTAGGAGTTGCTAGTTGCTTTTTGACGCAGAAAAATCATATGCAGTGAATTGTTTTGCAGCCTGCAGTTTATTTCTGTGGAAGTAAATAGAAACAATGGATGATACAGATAATCGTCATCATCATTATACCGTTATTCCCGCCTGTGGCAGGGTCGGGTTTACGGGTTCTAGCCCTCCACTCCCGTCTCTCTCACCAGGTCCCCGTCCACCCCACACATCACCATATCCTTATGGACAACCTACTCCCACGTCTGCTTTGGTCTGCCCCTGCCCCGCGTTCTCTCAACCACCTGCATTCCTGAACCGTCACCACTATTCTCCTCTCCTTCCTAATTGAAAGCTAAATACTGTCTTCTTCATGTTTATCTTAGCCTCACGTTTTCTAACCGCCTCTCTAATATCGTTTAGGCCCTTCTCAATCTCTGGAGTCAATAAGTTTACCAAAATCGTCGGCAAATACCATGTACAGAGGGGCTAATTCTCTTACTCCCGTCAGTTGCACGACCATAACCAGAATGAAAAGGTATGGACTTAGTGCTGAACCTTGATGTACTCCAACGTTCACTGGGAAGCCCCCAATATTTCCCCAAAGTGTCCTTACCCTGGCTATTGAATCGTCATGCATATCCGGAACAAGAGTGGGGTGTCGCGTGCTGCCAGTCCGCAACGAGTTCGTTAGAGGTAGCTTGGGGTGGGCAACATTGCAGAGAAGATGAAAATAGATTGAGGTGGTATGGGCATGTGATGCGAAGGGGGGATTTTTGTTTGTTTGCGTTTTAGGGCCCATCGACTACAAAGGTCATTAGGGCCCAGCGAAGGGGGTAGGAGGAACTGATCCAGTACATTATGGGACAGCAGGTGGTTGGGGCATCAGGAGTAGGGGGAGAGCAAAGCGGACGTGGGAGCAGGTTGTACAGAGACATGGTTGTGTGCAGGGTGGATGAAAGCCTGGTGGAGATAGGCGGGAGTGGAGGATTAGAACTCGCAGACCCGACCCTGCCATAGGCGGGATAAGGGTATGATGATGATATACAGATCTTTTAAATGTGCTGCATGTTAAATGTGTTGTGAGAAGTGGCGCGTAGTAGGCATGAGGTTATATTCACTCTTTGATTCAATTACGTCATTGAGACGTCAAAACTTTGGAAGATCGGGAGCGGCGAGTTGCGTTGGACACACCAGTTCTCGTCTGATCACTGAAGTTAAGCAACGCAAGCCCAGTTAGTACTGACATGGGTGGTCGCTCGGGAAAGCTGGGTACTGCTAATACCCAATAATCGTCGCATTAGTGTAGTGTCTGTGCAGTATATGCATTAGAACTATACAGTGGACGGGTCTCTAATGACCTCGTAGTTGACGGGACCTTAAACTCCAACAAACAAACAAACAAATTCGGAAGATCCTCCAAGTCAGGGTTGTCCAACCTTTCTGGTATTATGGACCACTCGGCTGCTCTAAGTGCAAATTTCCGGCCACAGGCCATGAAAACCAAAATGGGGACGGTAACGTTAGGTATTACATAGCAAGTATAATTCATCATTAAAAATATAAAAAAAGACACAGAGTACACCATTTTAATGAGACTTTTGAACCTGCTGCTGATGAAGATATGAATTGTCAAATTTTTTTCCCTTTTTGTCGGCCGACCGCAGACCTCTAAATTAATAAGGAGATTTAGCACTACGTCACGTATCAGTCTACGCTGCTCGGCAAATCGCATGCCCTCGTGTACGCTGTAGTTTTTCTCGCGTAATTTGTAAAAAACGTAATGCTAAATCTCCCGAATTACCGTAAAATGGGAGACTAAATCACGGTCGATAGATCAGCATTATTAAAATTGAGCTCTCACCTTGAATGCATGTGGCCAGAGCTCACATTCCTATTGCTGTAGACATAAGACAATGACACAAAGTGCCAAATGTTCGATGCAAAATCCCTAATGATAATACGTTTCATTTCAGAGTGCATTTCTTCCAAAAGGCTATCCCGAAAGTGTTAGTAAAGATTATACCCAATATCAACTTTGGGACAGCTTGCAGGTAAAAAAAATTATTGGCATGTATTTGCCTCTTGAGCTCGCGAAGTTCGGTGGCTCTGATAAGGGAGATTTAAAGGCTGGCCTCCCGTGATACAATATATGGAAAGTAAAGGTCCTGGCCCTATTGTGGGAGATGTGCCACCCATCAGCTAACGAGCGAATATCTCTTTATGTGAATTATAAGCTAAGCAACTGTCGCAGGAAAACAAACTTAATAATTTTCATTTAAGGCTTTTGTAAGTCGCCTTATGGGCACTTTATCGACGCAGGCAGTACTGAAAGGTATCGGTGTAGGAAATGAATATGCGACTCCATTAGCTGCTACAATCACCTGGCTGATTCGAGGTGAGAATTTTAACAGACTCGTGCAACTTAACGATTACTAATCGTGTTCAAACTCAATAGTTTGTGATCTTTACAACATTTGCTTTCTATACAAGGAATAAAATTAAGTACGATAGTCAGACGCAATGCAAAATCCTTCTTGTGGTTATGGCCCAAGATAATTAACAGACCTTTGAATTTATGATAAGCGAGAATATTTCAATATACATACAAGTCTTGTATTTTTTTAATAATGCCAGCTTGATTTCAGATGGTACCAGTAATGTAGCGAGGATATGGTTCACATGGTACGAAAGGTTAGCGAGTTATACAACATTCAATTTCAGTTAACGCGCAAGCTAACTAGGTTTTAAAAAAGTTTTAATTTTAAGCGATTTTTCATTTTAGCTCAGCACTTGATTACAACAGCAAACAATGGAGGTAATAAAAAAGCTTATCCAAGTGAATGTACGGATAGCAAAATTACTGGCCACCATAAAAATTTATCGGAATAGTTTATCAGTTGTATTTAGATAGTAAGAAAGACCAACAAAATTTTAAAACGCCATTATGAAGTACTACTGAATAGTGAGTTTCCACTGCCAAGTTTTGACCAGTGGTTCACAACCCGTTTGGGGTTGCGGAGCCCTTACCTGCAGGACAGTCAGTTCGTTCGCTGAGCCCCTGTTTGATCCCAGGATATTGAAAAATTAAATATGTGCAGAAATGACTCTACAAGCAAATATGATATGGAATGTTTCAAGAGAGAACACCACTACGTAAATGTAAGACGCACAAGTGCAAGATGAAACTGGGCCCTAAAACGCTAACTAACAACCAAATCAAAATGAAACAATTGTATTTTCTCAAGCAAACCACTCTTACAGCTATAGATAGCTAGCCGGCTGGCGTTGCCCCAGGGATCCCCAGCGCTTCGTGCCGCGGAGCCCCAGTTGAGAACCACTGGTTTAGACTATTGCAACGTATAAACATCCTCCATCCACATAAAATGTGTATTTAAATCTATTTTATGTATAAAAAAATGAAGAGGGAGAGTTCGTCCTGTTATGTCAAGACCAAACTCGCATTTAGGAAGGTGTCCTCTTTCCAACTAACTTGTGAAATTGTTGCAGATTGTTTGCCGATATTATGAACGATGTTGCATTTGGTATCGATCTCCTTGCAACTCATGTAGGATTGCTAAGTACTCCATTTTTGTGCATGGCAGGTATTTTTCGGGTAAGTAACAATTCTTGTACTGCTGAGTATTCATATTGGAAGAACAGTCATTCTGTTCCAGGCTACTGTGGATGCTGCTGGTGGTGCGACCCGAGCAGCATTCGTTCAACATCAAGCCCGAAGAAATAATTTAGCAGACGTTTCTGCAAAGGATGGCAGTCAAGAAACTGTAGTTAATTTAGCAGGACTTATTACCAGCTTATTTCTGGTGAACCTTATTGGAAATCGTGAATGGTACCACCTAGCCTTATTTTCCCCAAGGTTATAAATCAACATTAACCGCACTAACATGAAAACTAACTTTTAACATTTTAGGATGATTTTCCTGTTATATTTTTTGTTGTGTGCTCTGCACTTGTTTGCAAATTATAAAGCTGTTAAATCATTATCGATGGAAACGCTCAATCAGCTTAGGCTGTCAATCTTAGTGCAGCATTTCCTACAACATCCAATCAAAGTACCAAGTGTTGAAGAAACGAATGCGCAAGAACCAGTTATTCCAGGTACATTACAAAGTTCTTGAACAACAACACCAAGTTCTTAAAGTACAAATTTCGTAAATCTCTTTAGGAACTGCAACTGTAAAGGTCAACCTTGGCTGCAGTATTAAGAGAACTACAGAGTTGTAAGGACACTAAATACCCGACAATGCAAATTAACTGTATTAATCAAACTATTACTAATTGCGTTTTATAGCTTACCCTCTGCAAAAGTAGCACATTCATTGTATGGAGACGCAAAATACATCCTTACAGTTAATCGGAGAAAACGTAAGATATTTAATGGCAGTTCCCGGTATGATGCATCAAGCTGAAAGGTATTAAGGCCTGACAGAACGCTTTATGTATCAAGTACTTTCTGACTTAAATCTAAACAGGTGAAGTCTTCATTACGTTGAAGAAACATGCTACACAGATGGACGAATTAGAAAGCAGTTTTCACGCACACATCATTCTTCACAGCTTCAAACACGTGAGTGTCCTGCTCATCAACACCTTTTAAATACGCAGCTAATCAATCAACCTTTACCCTTTAGCAAGCTGGAGGATTCTTACAAAGCTTAAATATTCATGGTAACTTCACTAAGTACTGTACAAATCTGAAGCATAACCAATCCTCTTTAACGGAATTTCTTTATTAGATGAATTACAGTTTTTAACAAAGACGAAGAAATACACAGAAGATAATTTTGGATCCTTCGTGCAAAAGATTAAAGATAAAGGTTGGAACGTACACAACTTTTTACTTGGGGCCGACGAATGGAGAGCAGAATGGGATATTAAAAACACTTCAACTTAAACTGACTACAGGTTTTTAAAATAAACTAAGGCCCAGTGCATTGTTGTGCTGTTTTTATGATGGCAAGGTCTTAGTAGAAACTTTTTCAAAGACATGTCCGCCACTTCGAGTTACTGAGGACAAAAAAATCATTAGAAAAGCTACTTACAATTGCACCGACAACCAATTAAGGAGCATCACACAAGTTATAGTTCCAACTCGTAGGAGTGCAAGACAGCAACACTATATCGAATGTAAGCTCCGTAACTGTCTGCCAAAAATGTCTTCTTTTTAGCAGTCATCAGAAAGCTTCATTAATGTTGGAAACTGTGTGACAGAATGCAACCCTCTTAAATTCTGTGTTATGAAGTTTCCATTTCTTTTTCGATTTGCTTATAATCACAATCTGAATGTAGAGTCTACATCAAAAGTCTTACCTTCGTTGTAATCCAAAGCCCGTCAAAATTCAAAGTCCCATTATTTAGTGCTCCTGCAAAAATATTCTATCATTAGCTTTTAATAGTATTTAACGTTTTCTTTACGACAAGTGAAGGCATCAGT